>JAVTVJ010010768.1:0-42140 GCA_034509425.1 Eopsaltria australis | reverse complement strand
GGCTGCTGCACGGATCTCCCACCATTCTCAGGCTCCTCTCTGCTTTCTAAGCCATCAAGAACTCAGCCCCGGGACCTGGCTGCTGCACGGATCTCCCAAGGCTCTCTGGAGCTCCCAGGCGTGGCTGGCAGGGCCTCAGCGCCCGGCCTGCGCCCTCCTGCCCCGACGGTCACACCAGGCCCTGCTTGCTGCCCTCATGGTGGAACTCCTGGCCCCAGTGCTCTCCAAGGCCTTCTCCAGGGCACCTTCCTGTGGCCTTTCAGTCCCTGCACCAGGCCCAGCACAGACCTGCAAGGAGCTGTTTACAAGGGCCTGCAGGGACAGCCCCAGGGCCAGTGGCTTCCCACTGACACAGGCCGGCCTTGGGCTGGAGACGTGCAAGAAGTTGCGGGCTCTGAGGCCGCTGAGGCCCTGGCCCACGCTGCCCACAGAAGCTGTGGCTGCCCCATCCCTGGCAGCGTTCCAGGTCAGGCTGGATGGCGCTGGCAGCAACCTGGCCGTCTGCAAGGTTCCAGCTGGCTTGGAACAAGACCATTTTTAAGGAGTGGTTAAAGACTGGAATTGTCTGCCCGGGGAGGTGGTGGAGTCACCATCCCTGGATGTGTTTAAAAAAGAGATTGGATGCGGCACTGGGTGCCATTGATAGCATCGGGGTCAAAATGATTTGGGGTTTGTAGTAGTTTCAGGTTGTGGGAAGGATAGGCCTCGTAGGCCTTAAGGTAGGCCTTAGGTGTTGTCTTTGTTGGGTTCAAGTGTAGTTATGGGAACCGTACCTGTGTGCTTTCTCTGTAAGGATTGCTTCTGAGAAGATGAATGAGATGACTGCTTAGTAAATCTAAGTAAGAAGAGTAAATGAGTTGCAATAATGCTGAGAAAGGTTAGAGGGTAGTAGGAAAGGGGGGCTGAAACTTCTGTTTGGGTGGAAACAATCTATGCAATAGCAACAGTATCAAAGCTGAAACTCATGCTGGAGTGAAAACAATGGCTCTAATGGAGTAGTGTTGAATTAATGATGAACTGATGATCATAGGCTGGTTGTAGTATAAATGGAAGCATTTTTGGAACCCAAGGCGCAGCCTGCTTGGAGGTCCCAGGACCCCTGGCTCCCAGGGCCCTTCAATAAAGCACCGCATAGAATCATTCTGGGATTATGTGTTTTCCTACGCTAACACCAGGATTTAGTGGAGGTGTTGGGGCTTGGGTAGGACTCCTGATGATCTTGAAGGTCTCTTCCAACGCAGTGATTCCGTGTGATTCTGTGTGATTCTGTGAGCCTTCCAAGCCAAGGTGTCCTGTGCTTCTGTGATCACAGGGGCTGGGGGCAGCTGGGCTTAATTTCTGGTTAGAACCAGTTCAGCACTGCAAGTTTGCTTGACTTCAAGGAGACTGTTCACAAGGCCAGATTGACAGCTTGTGAGATTTACCAGGACTAGAGGTCTGCTTGGGATCAAGAAAGCCTTGCACAATCCAGATTTTGGAATATTGTACTTTATTGAATCCACAGCAAAGCACTTTGCTGCTTCCCGCTCCTAAGTGCAACAACTAGAGAGCATTCTGATGTGTCCCAACAGACAGAGACACTAAACATGTGCTATATTGTATTGCTTCAACAGAAATACATATTCAACTCTTTAGAATCATTTTTAGCATGATGTAATAGTTACATATTTCCTATCGTTGATATTATTTATATTAGTATTTAGCTTTGCTTTATTGTATGCTATTATGGGTGATATTTTATTCTATACTATTACATATGATAATTGATAAGCTTTCTAGGACATATATGCTTAATAATTATAAGTATTCTATATAACATATAGGACATATAGATATAGATATAGATATATGAAGGAAAAATCTAGATTCTTCTATATACAGAATTTCAGGCCAGCTCCAACACGGTTGGTACAATGCTGGCCTAAAGGTTTCCCTTCTGCAGGCCAAGAGAAACACCATCCATTGACTGATGCCGGGCATTGCCCAGAGGTTGTGGAGCCTCCCTCAGCGGAGACAGTGGACAACCATGTGAACACAATCGTCTGCAATGCACAGCAGGAAGAGCCTGCTGCAGCAGCCCTGGAGCAGGTGATCCCACCGGTGGTCCTTTCAGACATTCACTCCTCGGAGATTCTGGAATCGGCATCTTTGCACAAGGCAAAGCTCTCAGAGGGAAAATGGACTCGAAGAAGGAGGTGGGGGCAGTCACAGTCCTGGTGGTCACGGGACTCTCTCACAAGTCCCCTGGCCACGGCCTCTTGAGCTGCATCAGCTTGGACTCGCCGAGTGTGCTTTGGCTCTAGAGGAAAGCTGTGGCAGCAACTGCCAGTGCTGATTGAGCAGTGCCTTCTCCATGTCCTGCACACTCAGGTCTGGGCCGGCTTCTCCCCAGGGTGTAGATTCTCCCCAGAGAGAAAAACAAGGAAAAGTAGCATTTCCTCTTGCGTGGTCCTCGACCTTTGGAGCCAACCTGGTCACCACTGCATGCCCTGCTGGGGAGACTGCTGACACCTCACTGCAGCTGCTGATGGCATAGTGCTGCCACACAGCGCTTTGCCTTCCCTCTCTGTAGCCCACATTCTCCCCATGTTTTGCCATGGACTATCAGGTGCTTCTCTGGCAGCAGCTGCGAGCCCCACAGGCACAGCTCAGTGCAGGAGGACCTCTTTCACTGTTCGTTGTCAAGGATCCGCAGTAACCACCGGTGCAGATCCACATACTCATTCATGGCCTGGGAGTGGGCAACTGGATCCATGACCAGGTGATGGAAGAGATTGCATGGCCTGGCCATGAGCACCTCTGGGGGCAAATGGATGCCCTCAGGAAGGCTGTGGTTGCCCACAATGAAGTGGTTGAGGCGTCTCACTTCCACACACGCGCGCAGGCTCTCGCTGATATCATTCAGCCGCCTGACAAAATGTCTCCTGCGCCAGTGTGACACGGGGATGATGGTCAGGAGGTGCATGACAATCGTCTTCATGGTGTAGGTGGAGAAACCTAAGCCCAGCTGAAGACGGGTGAAGAACTGCAGGCATTTGAGGTGCAAGCTGTCAGGGGGGGCCTGCCTGGCGATGTACTTGAAGAACTTCATCTCGGCCACGGCAAAGGTCTCCGGCCACGTTGTGCTTGAGGTGTAGGCTTGCCTCGGCTGGCTGCTTACAAACATGTCTGTGTTGCCTTGCTGCACCCCAAAGAGCAGCTCAATCCTGAAGCTTGCTCTGCCATTGGTCACCTTGAATTGGCAGGAGCGTCTGGAGGGCAGCAGCACTAAATACCAATTGTGTGAGCGAAGCAAAGCCGGCCAGGTTGCTCTCACCAGTTGGTAGAACCAGCGGGCAGTTTTCTCCACGTCGAGGTAGGAGTCGGTGCACAGCGTGTCCAGGAGGCTGGGATCCTGATTCCTCAGCTCCTCCTCAGGGTCGTGCAGGAAGCACAGCTTGTTCTTACCTTGCCGCCTCCTCCTGCAGGTGCACTCCAGCTGCACGCGGACACGGAAGTTCCTCAAGCGCCTGTGTGCTGCAGCGTCCACCTCCAGATGGAAGCTGTGCCCTCGGGGAGCGGTCATGGGTATGAGCAGCTGGTACACAACATCCTCCTCACGGGGACTCCAGCCTTCAAAGGCACTGCCCACCCCGATGGCTCCTTCCAGGACTGGGTAGAAACTGTTGGACAAGACGCGTCGAAAGTAAATTCCAAAGCTCTCCATCAGATCTGTTACCCACCTGCATCCTCTCCGCAGGTTCTGTTCAGGCCACTGGATGCGCCCCATTACAGCTCTCCCAATGCTGTCCTCACGGTCACGGTTGGCATTTTCATTTGCAACAGCATTGTTTGCTGCAATTGCAAGCGCATTGCCAGCTTCATTTCCAGCAGCACCTTCTTCATTTGCGGCAACATTGTCGGCTTCCTGTGCATTGCCATCCTCATTGTTTTCCTCCCCATTCACATCATTGCCTTCTTCTGCATTTCCAGCGTCTCCTTCTTCATTTCTAACACCTTCTCCTTCATTTCCAACATCTTCATTTCCAACATCTTCTTCGTTTGCATGCCCATTTCTGACTTCCTCTTCATTTGCACCATCATTTTCTTCTTGACGCTCCTGTCTCCTCAGGCTCCTTTTCCTCCAGACATAGCACAGGCCCAAGAGAAGGAGCAGCAGCCCAGCAACAGCCCAGACCTGCCACTTCTGCCAGGCACACCACAGCAGGTCTCCGCAGGCCCACTCCTCCTGCTGCAGGGCCAGCTCCTCCAGCTCCCGCTCCAGACGCATCCTCTCTTCCTCCTGGAGCTTTGCGTGCGCCTCCATGCGCCGACGTGTCACCTCATCCCAATCATCACCCACGGGCTTTGGGTACTGGACTATGCTTTGGAAAAGCAAGAACCACAATACCCAGCTCTCCATGGTCTGCAGGAGGATGGAGACAAGGCCTTGAGTGGGGCTGGGAGGGAGGCAGCTGGCAGCGGGGGCAGCAGGGATGGCAATCCCAGGGATCTGGGGCAGCAGCAGCAGCAGTAGCAGCAGCAGCAGCAGCAGCAGGAGCACTGTGCCCTGCCCAAGGCTCTCCCATGTGCCATGAGGGGCTGTCCCTGCAGGCAGAGGGAGAACCCAGCCCCAGGTGCAGCGTTTCTGCCCCAGCCCTTGTCCCCAGCCCAGCCTCCCCAGCACACGTGTACTCACCGCTTGCCCAAGCAATGCAGGGCCAGCGTTACCTGCTGGGGCCTTTTACAGCTGCCCCCATTGTGACGTGTCCCCCATGATGTCACAGGTGTCACAGCACACCACAGCCAGGCCAGCTCCACCCTTTGTCCCCAGCCCAGCTCAGCCAGAGTGGCCCTGCTGTACTGCCTTCCATGGCACTGGCAGCACAAGTGAGAAGCCTTCCTTGGCCTTTGCCTTCAGCAAAGCCTGAATTCCCTGTCAGGTGAAAAATAAATGACCTCTCCCTCCACATGGGCAGAGGGCTGCTAGGTCAATGTGTGCTGGGCTGCTTCTCTTGTGGTTGAATTTTGGATACCTTGGACTGGCACTTTCCACGAGGCAATCATTCATGCCATGCTGAACTCTCTCTTTCAGGGTTTTTATTCCTCACCCTTGCTATCCAAGTGCCTCCCAGAAAAATTGCAGCAGCAGCAGCAGCTGCAGCTGCAGCAAGGTCTGCTTGGGATCTTGGGCACTGTCCTCTTCTCTGTGCATGGTCAGGATGGGGCAAAGAAAGTCACCTTAGTGTACATTTCCCTCTCAAAAAGACTGCTTCCTTGTAAGATGTCTTTGCCTATTTTAATCAACTACAGTTTGGCAGCAGAAAGGAATATCAGCCCTGACATCAATTGGATCTCATGGTCAAGAGGTCACGAAACACAGTCACATAGCTCTGTCTTAAGTGCAGTGAAAATACCCCTAAAGGATATGAACTGCAACAGAAAAGAAAAACCCCTATCCTGCTTTGGCAACACCTGGCTACCATGGTTCAATCATTTTTTAACTCCATAGTTGGTTCCTGGGGAAACCCTGCTGAAAACAGGGCCCAGCTCAAGGCAGTCAGTACCTTTAAGAGTTTTGAAATAGGCAGTAAGCCAATTGAATGACAAGTGTCCTTCCTGGGTGTCTTAGAACACATCAATAAATGAATTAATGAATGAAGAAATGGAAATCCATGTTTGCTCACACACAAATCGCACAAAGGGCACGCCAGGGATTCAGGGTCCTGTTTGGCCCAATTTCTAGATTAGGAATGGGGTCACCTTCTGAGTACCTCAGGCAGTGGCGGAAGGAAGAGGGTGATGCACCTGAAAAATCAGGATCAAAAGGAACAACAATTTCAGGCACCCCATGGGGAATGTCCCATGGCTTCTCCCTTTATGCCAATAACATTACAGGACTCCTCGGTGTCTTTTCCACACAAAGACCTCTGGTGCTGCAAATTATTTTCCACACGGGGAGACGCCCTAATCCTTCCGTGAGACCATTCTGAAGCTCCTCTCTGCTTTCTAACCCACCGACAAGCCCCGTGACCTCGCTGCTGCACGGATCTGCCACCATTCTCAGGCTCCTCTCTGCTTTCTAAGCCATCAAGAACTCAGCCCCGGGACCTGGCTGCTGCACGGATCTCCCAAGGCTCTCTGGAGCTCCCAGGCGTAGCTGGCAGGGCCTCAGCGCCCGGCCTGCGCCCTCCTGCCCCGACGGCCACACCAGGCCCTGCTTGCTGCCCTCATGGTGGAACTCCTGGCCCCAGTGCTCTCCAAGGCCTTCTCCAGGGCACCTTCCTGTGGCCTTTCAGTCCCTGCACCAGGCCCAGCACAGACCTGCAAGGAGCTGTTTACAAGGGCCTGCAGGGACAGCCCCAGGGCCAGTGGCTTCCCACTGACACAGGCCGGCCTTGGGCTGGAGACGTGCAAGAAGTTGCGGGCTCTGAGGCCGCTGAGGCCCTGGCCCACGCTGCCCACAGAAGCTGTGGCTGCCCCATCCCTGGCAGCGTTCCAGGTCAGGCTGGATGGCGCTTGCAGCAACCTGGCCGTCTGCAAGGTTCCAGCTGGCTTGGAACAAGACCATTTTTAAGGAGTGGTTAAAGACTGGAATTGTCTGCCCGGGGAGGTGGTGGAGTCACCATCCCTGGATGTGTTTAAAGAAAGAGATTGGATGCGGCACTGGGTGCCATTGATAGCATCGGGGTCAAAATGATTTAGGGTTTGTAGTAGTTTCAGGTTGTGGGAAGGATAGGCCTCGTAGGCCTTAAGGTAGGCCTTAGGTGTTGTCTTTGTTAGGTTAAAGTGTAGTTATGGGAACCGTACCTGTGTGCTTTCTCTGTAAGGATTGCTTCTGAGAAGATGAATGAGATGACTGCTTAGTAAATCTAAGTAAGAAGAGTAAATGAGTTGCAATAATGCTGAGAAAGGTTAGAGGGTAGTAGGAAAGGGGGGCTGAAACTTCTGTTTGGGTGGAAACAATCTATGCAATAGCAACAGTATCAAAGCTGAAACTCATGCTGGAGTGAAAACAATGGCTCTAATGGAGTAGTGTTGAATTAATGATGAACTGATGATCATAGGCTGGTTGTAGTATAAATGGAAGCATTTTTGGAACCCAAGGCGCAGCCTGCTTGGAGGTCCCAGGACCCCTGGCTCCCAGGGCCCTTCAATAAAGCACCGCATAGAATCATTCTGGGATTATGTGTTTCCCTACGCTAACACCAGGATTTAGTGCAGGTGTTGGGGCTTGGGTAGGACTCCTGATGATCTTGAAGTTCTCTTCCAATGCAGTGATTCCGTGTGATTCCGTGTGATTCTGTGAGCCTTCCAAGCCAAGGTGTCCTGTGCTTCTGTGATCACAGGGGCTGGGGGCAGCTGGGCTTAATTTCTGGTTAGAACCAGTTCAGCACTGCAAGTTTGCTTGAGTTCAAGGAGACTGTTCACAAGGCCAGATTGACAGCTTGTGAGATTTACCAGGACTAGAGGTCTGCTTGGGATCAAGAAAGCCTTGCACAATCCAGATTTTGGAATATTGTACTTTATTGAATCCACAGCAAAGCACTTTGCTGCTTCCCGCTCCTAAGTGCAACAACTAGAGAGCATTCTGATGTGTCCCAACAGACAGAGACACTAAACATGTGCTATATTGTATTGCTTCAACAGAAATACATATTCAACTCTTTAGAATCATTTTTAGCATGATGTAATAGTTACATATTTCCTATCGTTGATATTATTTATATTAGTATTTAGCTTTGCTTTATTGTATGCTATTATGGGTGATATTTTATTCTATACTATTACATATGATAATTGATAAGCTTTCTAGGACATATATGCTTAATAATTATAAGTATTCTATATAACATATAGGACATACAGATATAGATATAGATATATGAAGGAAAAATCTAGATTCTTCTATATACAGAATTTCAGGCCAGCTCCAACACGGTTGGTACAATGCTGGCCTAAAGGTTTCCCTTCTGCAGGCCAAGAGAAACACCATCCATTGACTGATGCCGGGCATTGCCCAGAGGTTGTGGAGCCTCCCTCAGCGGAGACAGTGGACAACCATGTGAACACAATCGTCTGCAATGCACAGCAGGAAGAGCCTGCTGCAGCAGCCCTGGAGCAGGTGATCCCACCGGTGGTCCTTTCAGACATTCACTCCTCGGAGATTCTGGAATCGGCATCTTTGCACAAGGCAAAGCTCTCAGAGGGAAAATGGACTCGAAGAAGGAGGTGGGGGCAGTCACAGTCCTGGTGGTCACGGGACTCTCTCACAAGTCCCCTGGCCACGGCCTCTTGAGCTGCATCAGCTTGGACTCGCCGAGTGTGCTTTGGCTCTAGAGGAAAGCTGTGGCAGCAACTGCCAGTGCTGATTGAGCAGTGCCTTCTCCATGTCCTGCACACTCAGGTCTGGGCCGGCTTCTCCCCAGGGTGTAGATTCTCCCCAGAGAGAAAAACAAGGAAAAGTAGCATTTCCTCTTGCGTGGTCCTCGACCTTTGGAGCCAACCTGGTCACCACTGCATGCCCTGCTGGGGAGACTGCTGACACCTCACTGCAGCTGCTGATGGCATAGTGCTGCCACACAGCGCTTTGCCTTCCCTCTCTGTAGCCCACATTCTCCCCATGTTTTGCCATGGACTATCAGGTGCTTCTCTGGCAGCAGCTGCGAGCCCCACAGGCACAGCTCAGTGCAGGAGGACCTCTTTCACTGTTCGTTGTCAAGGATCCGCAGTAACCACCGGTGCAGATCCACATACTCATTCATGGCCTGGGAGTGGGCAACTGGATCCATGACCAGGTGATGGAAGAGATTGCATGGCCTGGCCATGAGCACCTCTGGGGGCAAATGGATGCCCTCAGGAAGGCTGTGGTTGCCCACAATGAAGTGGTTGAGGCGTCTCACTTCCACACACGCGCGCAGGCTCTCGCTGATATCATTCAGCCGCCTGACAAAATGTCTCCTGCGCCAGTGTGACACGGGGATGATGGTCAGGAGGTGCATGACAATCGTCTTCATGGTGTAGGTGGAGAAACCTAAGCCCAGCTGAAGACGGGTGAAGAACTGCAGGCATTTGAGGTGCAAGCTGTCAGGGGGGGCCTGCCTGGCGATGTACTTGAAGAACTTCATCTCGGCCACGGCAAAGGTCTCCGGCCACGTTGTGCTTGAGGTGTAGGCTTGCCTCGGCTGGCTGCTTACAAACATGTCTGTGTTGCCTTGCTGCACCCCAAAGAGCAGCTCAATCCTGAAGCTTGCTCTGCCATTGGTCACCTTGAATTGGCAGGAGCGTCTGGAGGGCAGCAGCACTAAATACCAATTGTGTGAGCGAAGCAAAGCCGGCCAGGTTGCTCTCACCAGTTGGTAGAACCAGCGGGCAGTTTTCTCCACGTCGAGGTAGGAGTCGGTGCACAGCGTGTCCAGGAGGCTGGGATCCTGATTCCTCAGCTCCTCCTCAGGGTCGTGCAGGAAGCACAGCTTGTTCTTACCTTGCCGCCTCCTCCTGCAGGTGCACTCCAGCTGCACGCGGACACGGAAGTTCCTCAAGCGCCTGTGTGCTGCAGCGTCCACCTCCAGATGGAAGCTGTGCCCTCGGGGAGCGGTCATGGGTATGAGCAGCTGGTACACAACATCCTCCTCACGGGGACTCCAGCCTTCAAAGGCACTGCCCACCCCGATGGCTCCTTCCAGGACTGGGTAGAAACTGTTGGACAAGACGCGTCGAAAGTAAATTCCAAAGCTCTCCATCAGATCTGTTACCCACCTGCATCCTCTCCGCAGGTTCTGTTCAGGCCACTGGATGCGCCCCATTACAGCTCTCCCAATGCTGTCCTCACGGTCACGGTTGGCATTTTCATTTGCAACAGCATTGTTTGCTGCTATTGCAAGCGCATTGCCAGCTTCATTTCCAGCAGCACCTTCTTCATTTGCGGCAACATTGTCGGCTTCCTGTGCATTGCCATCCTCATTGTTTTCCTCCCCATTCACATCATTGCCTTCTTCTGCATTTCCAGCGTCTCCTTCTTCATTTCTAACACCTTCTCCTTCATTTCCAACATCTTCATTTCCAACATCTTCTTCGTTTGCATGCCCATTTCTGACTTCCTCTTCATTTGCACCATCATTTTCTTCTTGACGCTCCTGTCTCCTCAGGCTCCTTTTCCTCCAGACATAGCACAGGCCCAAGAGAAGGAGCAGCAGCCCAGCAACAGCCCAGACCTGCCACTTCTGCCAGGCACACCACAGCAGGTCTCCGCAGGCCCACTCCTCCTGCTGCAGGGCCAGCTCCTCCAGCTCCCGCTCCAGACGCATCCTCTCTTCCTCCTGGAGCTTTGCGTGCGCCTCCATGCGCCGACGTGTCACCTCATCCCAATCATCACCCACGGGCTTTGGGTACTGGACTATGCTTTGGAAAAGCAAGAACCACAATACCCAGCTCTCCATGGTCTGCAGGAGGATGGAGACAAGGCCATGAGTGGGGCTGGGAGGGAGGCAGCTGGCAGCGGGGGCAGCAGGGATGGCAATCCCAGGGATCTGGGGGCAGCAGCAGCAGTAGCAGCAGCAGCAGCAGCAGCAGGAGCACTGTGCCCTGCCCAAGGCTCTCCCATGTGCCATGAGGGGCTGTCCCTGCAGGCAGAGGGAGAACCCAGCCCCAGGTGCAGCGTTTCTGCCCCAGCCCTTGTCCCCAGCCCAGCCTCCCCAGCACACGTGTACTCACCGCTTGCCCAAGCAATGCAGGGCCAGCGTTACCTGCTGGGGCCTTTTAGAGCTGCCCCCATTGTGACGTGTCCCCCATGATGTCACAGGTGTCACAGCACACCACAGCCAGGCCAGCTCCACCCTTTGTCCCCAGCCCAGCTCAGCCAGACTGGCCCTGCTGTACTGCCTTCCATGGCACTGGCAGCACAAGTGAGAAGCCTTCCTTGGCCTTTGCCTTCAGCAAAGCCTGAATTCCCTGTCAGGTGAAAAATAAATGACCTCTCCCTCCACATGGGCAGAGGGCTGCTAGGTCAATGTGTGCTGGGCTGCTTCTCTTGTGGTTGAATTTTGGATACCTTGGACTGGCACTTTCCACGAGGCAATCATTCATGCCATGCTGAACTCTCTCTTTCAGGGTTTTTATTCCTCACCCTTGCTATCCAAGTGCCTCCCAGAAAAATTGCAGCAGCAGCTGCAGCAGCAGCTGCAGCAAGGTCTGCTTGGGATCTTGGGCACTGTCCTCTTCTCTGTGCATGGTCAGGATGGGGCAAAGAAAGTCACCTTAGTGTACATTTCCCTCTCAAAAAGACTGCTTCCTTGTAAGATGTCTTTGCCTATTTTAATCAACTACAGTTTGGCAGCAGAAAGGAATATCAGCCCTGACATCAATTGGATCTCATGGTCAAGAGGTCACGAAACACAGTCACATAGCTCTGTCTTAAGTGCAGTGAAAATACCCCTAAAGGATATGAACTGCAACAGAAAAGAAAAACCCCTATCCTGCTTTGGCAACACCTGGCTACCATGGTTCAATCATTTTTTAACTCCATAGTTGGTTCCTGGGGAAACCCTGCTGAAAACAGGGCCCAGCTCAAGGCAGTCAGTACCTTTAAGAGTCTTGAAATAGGCAGTAAGCCAATTGAATGACAAGTGTCCTTCCTGGGTGTCTTAGAACACATCAATAAATGAATTAATGAATGAAGAAATGGAAATCCATGTTTGCTCACACACAAATCGCACAAAGGGCACGCCAGGGATTCAGGGTCCTGTTTGGCCCAATTTCTAGATTAGGAATGGGGTCACCTTCTGAGTACCTCAGGCAGTGGCGGAAGGAAGAGGGTGATGCACCTGAAAAATTAGGATCAAAAGGAACAACAATTTCAGACACCCCATGGGGAATGTCCCATGCCTTCTCCCTTTATGCCAATAACATTACAGGACTCCTCTGTGTCTTTTCCGCACAAAGACCTCTGGTGCTGCAAATTATTTTACACACAGGGAGACGCCCTAATCCTTCCGTGAGACCATTCTCAAGCTCCTCTCTGCTTTCTAACCCACCGACAACCCCCGTGACCTCGCTGCTGCACGGATCTGCCACCATTCTCAGGCTCCTCTCTGCTTTCTAAGCCATCAAGAACTCAGCCCCGGGACCTGGCTGCTGCACGGATCTCCCAAGGCTCTCTGGAGCTCCCAGGCGTGGCTGGCAGGGCCTCAGCGCCCGGCCTGCGCCCTCCTGCCCCGACGGCCACACCAGGCCCTGCTTGCTGCCCTCATGGTGGAACTCCTGGCCCCAGTGCTCTCCAAGGCCTTCTCCAGGGCACCTTCCTGTGGCCTTTCAGTCCCTGCACCAGGCCCAGCACAGACCTGCAAGGAGCTGTTTACAAGGGCCTGCAGGGACAGCCCCAGGGCCAGTGGCTTCCCACTGACACAGGCCGGCCTTGGGCTGGAGACGTGCAAGAAGTTGCGGGCTCTGAGGCCGCTGAGGCCCTGGCCCACGCTGCCCACAGAAGCTGTGGCTGCCCCATCCCTGGCAGCGTTCCAGGTCAGGCTGGATGGCGCTTGCAGCAACCTGGCCGTCTGCAAGGTTCCAGCTGGCTTGGAACAAGACCATTTTTAAGGAGTGGTTAAAGACTGGAATTGTCTGCCCGGGGAGGTGGTGGAGTCACCATCCCTGGATGTGTTTAAAGAAAGAGATTGGATGCGGCACTGGGTGCCATTGATAGCATCGGGGTCAAAATGATTTGGGGTTTGTAGTAGTTTTAGGTTGTGGGAAGGATAGGCCTCGTAGGCCTTAAGGTAGGCCTTAGGTGTTGTCTTTGTTAGGTTAAAGTGTAGTTATGGGAACCGTACCTGTGTGCTTTCTCTGTAAGGATTGCTTCTGAGAAGATGAATGAGATGACTGCTTAGTAAATCTAAGTAAGAAGAGTAAATGAGTTGCAATAATGCTGAGAAAGGTTAGAGGGTAGTAGGAAAGGGGGGCTGAAACTTCTGTTTGGGTGGAAACAATCTATGCAATAGCAACAGTATCAAAGCTGAAACTCATGCTGGAGTGAAAACAATGGCTCTAATGGAGTAGTGTTGAATTAATGATGAACTGATGATCATAGGCTGGTTGTAGTATAAATGGAAGCATTTTTGGAACCCAAGGCGCAGCCTGCTTGGAGGTCCCAGGACCCCTGGCTCCCAGGGCCCTTCAATAAAGCACCGCATAGAATCATTCTGGGATTATGTGTTTTCCTACGCTAACACCAGGATTTAGTGGAGGTGTTGGGGCTTGGGTAGGACTCCTGATGATCTTGAAGGTCTCTTCCAACGCAGTGATTCCGTGTGATTCGTGTGATTCTGTGTGATTCTGTGAGCCTTCCAAGCCAAGGTGTCCTGTGCTTCTGTGATCACAGGGGCTGGGGGCAGCTGGGCTTAATTTCTGGTTAGAACCAGTTCAGCACTGCAAGTTTGCTTGAGTTCAAGGAGACTGTTCACAAGGCCAGATTGACAGCTTGTGAGATTTACCAGGACTAGAGGTCTGCTTGGGATCAAGAAAGCCTTGCACAATCCAGATTTTGGAATATTGTACTTTATTGAATCCACAGCAAAGCACTTTGCTGCTTCCCGCTCCTAAGTGCAACAACTAGAGAGCATTCTGATGTGTCCCAACAGATAGAGACACTAAACATGTGCTATATTGTATTGCTTCAACAGAAATACATATTCAACTCTTTAGAATCATTTTTAGCATGATGTAATAGTTACATATTTCCTATCGTTGATATTATTTATATTAGTATTTAGCTTTGCTTTATTGTATGCTATTATGGATGATATTTTATTCTATACTATTACATATGATAATTGATAAGCTTTCTAGGACATATATGCTTAATAATTATAAGTATTCTATATAACATATAGGACATATAGATATAGATATAGATATATGAAGGAAAAATCTAGATTCTTCTATATACAGAATTTCAGGCCAGCTCCAACACGGTTGGTACAATGCTGGCCTAAAGGTTTCCCTTCTGCAGGCCAAGAGAAACACCATCCATTGACTGATGCCGGGCATTGCCCAGAGGTTGTGGAGCCTCCCTCAGCGGAGACAGTGGACAACCATGTGAACACAATCGTCTGCAATGCACAGCAGGAAGAGCCTGCTGCAGCAGCCCTGGAGCAGGTGATCCCACCGGTGGTCCTTTCAGACATTCACTCCTCGGAGATTCTGGAATCGGCATCTTTGCACAAGGCAAAGCTCTCAGAGGGAAAATGGACTCGAAGAAGGAGGTGGGGGCAGTCACAGTCCTGGTGGTCACGGGACTCTCTCACAAGTCCCCTGGCCACGGCCTCTTGAGCTGCATCAGCTTGGACTCGCCGAGTGTGCTTTGGCTCTAGAGGAAAGCTGTGGCAGCAACTGCCAGTGCTGATTGAGCAGTGCCTTCTCCATGTCCTGCACACTCAGGTCTGGGCCGGCTTCTCCCCAGGGTGTAGATTCTCCCCAGAGAGAAAAACAAGGAAAAGTAGCATTTCCTCTTGCGTGGTCCTCGACCTTTGGAGCCAACCTGGTCACCACTGCATGCCCTGCTGGGGAGACTGCTGACACCTCACTGCAGCTGCTGATGGCATAGTGCTGCCACACAGCGCTTTGCCTTCCCTCTCTGTAGCCCACATTCTCCCCATGTTTTGCCATGGACTATCAGGTGCTTCTCTGGCAGCAGCTGCGAGCCCCACAGGCACAGCTCAGTGCAGGAGGACCTCTTTCACTGTTCGTTGTCAAGGATCCGCAGTAACCACCGGTGCAGATCCACATACTCATTCATGGCCTGGGAGTGGGCAACTGGATCCATGACCAGGTGATGGAAGAGATTGCATGGCCTGGCCATGAGCACCTCTGGGGGCAAATGGATGCCCTCAGGAAGGCTGTGGTTGCCCACAATGAAGTGGTTGAGGCGTCTCACTTCCACACACGCGCGCAGGCTCTCGCTGATATCATTCAGCCGCCTGACAAAATGTCTCCTGCGCCAGTGTGACACGGGGATGATGGTCAGGAGGTGCATGACAATCGTCTTCATGGTGTAGGTGGAGAAACCTAAGCCCAGCTGAAGACGGGTGAAGAACTGCAGGCATTTGAGGTGCAAGCTGTCAGGGGGGGCCTGCCTGGCGATGTACTTGAAGAACTTCATCTCGGCCACGGCAAAGGTCTCCGGCCACGTTGTGCTTGAGGTGTAGGCTTGCCTCGGCTGGCTGCTTACAAACATGTCTGTGTTGCCTTGCTGCACCCCAAAGAGCAGCTCAATCCTGAAGCTTGCTCTGCCATTGGTCACCTTGAATTGGCAGGAGCGTCTGGAGGGCAGCAGCACTAAATACCAATTGTGTGAGCGAAGCAAAGCCGGCCAGGTTGCTCTCACCAGTTGGTAGAACCAGCGGGCAGTTTTCTCCACGTCGAGGTAGGAGTCGGTGCACAGCGTGTCCAGGAGGCTGGGATCCTGATTCCTCAGCTCCTCCTCAGGGTCGTGCAGGAAGCACAGCTTGTTCTTACCTTGCCGCCTCCTCCTGCAGGTGCACTCCAGCTGCACGCGGACACGGAAGTTCCTCAAGCGCCTGTGTGCTGCAGCGTCCACCTCCAGATGGAAGCTGTGCCCTCGGGGAGCGGTCATGGGTATGAGCAGCTGGTACACAACATCCTCCTCACGGGGACTCCAGCCTTCAAAGGCACTGCCCACCCCGATGGCTCCTTCCAGGACTGGGTAGAAACTGTTGGACAAGACGCGTCGAAAGTAAATTCCAAAGCTCTCCATCAGATCTGTTACCCACCTGCATCCTCTCCGCAGGTTCTGTTCAGGCCACTGGATGCGCCCCATTACAGCTCTCCCAATGCTGTCCTCACGGTCACGGTTGGCATTTTCATTTGCAACAGCATTGTTTGCTGCAATTGCAAGCGCATTGCCAGCTTCATTTCCAGCAGCACCTTCTTCATTTGCGGCAACATTGTCGGCTTCCTGTGCATTGCCATCCTCATTGTCTTCCTCCCCATTCACATCATTGCCTTCTTCTGCATTTCCAGCGTCTCCTTCTTCATTTCTAACACCTTCTCCTTCATTTCCAACATCTTCATTTCCAACATCTTCTTCGTTTGCATGCCCATTTCTGACTTCCTCTTCATTTGCACCATCATTTTCTTCTTGACGCTCCTGTCTCCTCAGGCTCCTTTTCCTCCAGACATAGCACAGGCCCAAGAGAAGGAGCAGCAGCCCAGCAACAGCCCAGACCTGCCACTTCTGCCAGGCACACCACAGCAGGTCTCCGCAGGCCCACTCCTCCTGCTGCAGGGCCAGCTCCTCCAGCTCCCGCTCCAGACGCATCCTCTCTTCCTCCTGGAGCTTTGCGTGCGCCTCCATGCGCCGACGTGTCACCTCATCCCAATCATCACCCACGGGCTTTGGGTACTGGACTATGCTTTGGAAAAGCAAGAACCACAATACCCAGCTCTCCATGGTCTGCAGGAGGATGGAGACAAGGCCTTGAGTGGGGCTGGGAGGGAGGCAGCTGGCAGCGGGGGCAGCAGGGATGGCAATCCCAGGGATCTGCAGCAGCAGCAGCAGCAGCAGCAGCAGCAGCAGCAGCAGCAGCAGCAGGAGCACTGTGCCCTGCCCAAGGCTCTCCCATGTGCCATGAGGGGCTGTCCCTGCAGGCAGAGGGAGAACCCAGCCCCAGGTGCAGCGTTTCTGCCCCAGCCCTTGTCCCCAGCCCAGCCTCCCCAGCACACGTGTACTCACCGCTTGCCCAAGCAATGCAGGGCCAGCGTTACCTGCTGGGGCCTTTTAGAGCTGCCCCCATTGTGACGTGTCCCCCATGATGTCACAGGTGTCACAGCACACCACAGCCAGGCCAGCTCCACCCTTTGTCCCCAGCCCAGCTCAGCCAGAGTGGCCCTGCTGTACTGCCTTCCATGGCACTGGCAGCACAAGTGAGAAGCCTTCCTTGGCCTTTGCCTTCAGCAAAGCCTGAATTCCCTGTCAGGTGAAAAATAAATGACCTCTCCCTCCACATGGGCAGAGGGCTGCTAGGTCAATGTGTGCTGGGCTGCTTCTCTTGTGGTTGAATTTTGGATACCTTGGACTGGCACTTTCCACGAGGCAATCATTCATGCCATGCTGAACTCTCTCTTTCAGGGTTTTTATTCCTCACCCTTGCCATCCAAGAAGTTCCCAGAAAAATTTTTTTTGCAGTTTTTTCTTCAGGAATTTTTCTCCCATGGGTTGCTAAAAGACTAATTACTGGGCTACAGGCTGACTACTTAAGAAAACAAAGCACAGGGCTGGGGCCTTTCTCCTTGACAGAGTAGAGCATTTCCCTCTCAAAAAGGCAAACCTGACAAAGAAATTTTGAGGCTTTAATCAACTACAGTTTGAGAAGTCACTCTCTTATCGGGACCCTGAGAGCCGGACACTTGAAGCTGCTGTCTGCTGAACCCACAGCCACTAAAGAAGCTTAACAAAGCTGAAAGTCTTTCTGCTGTAAGTCTCTTCCCTCTGCCCCAGAAAAAGCCGACCTGCCTTTGGCACCCTCTCTGCCCCGCTCCTCAGCTCAGCTCGCAGTTTTTGCTGCTCTGCAACTAACCCTCCCCCTGCACACCAGGGCCTCCTGCTGCCCCAGTACCCTAAGTCCGCAGAAATGCTGCAGCACTGACACCACCGCTGAAAGTCTGTGAAAAAAAGGCATCCAGCATCCCTCTCTGCCTCAGGCAGCCACCATGCTGCTTGCTACCACAGCTCGCGCACAAAGGGCCCCCCAGGGCCACAGGGTCCTGTTCACACCCATTTCTACCCTCTGTCACCTTCTGAGTACCAGAGGCAGTGGCTGAAGGAAGAGGGTGATGCACCTGAAAAATTAGGGATTTCAGGAGACAACTGGGGAATTCATGGCTTCTTGCATGCTTCTCCCATTTAGCCAATGTTACGGAAGACCTCTGGTGCTGCAAATTATTTTCCACACGGGGAGACGCACCTATCACCATTCTTTCTCTCCTCTCTCTTTCTAACCTCGACAAGCGCCCCCTCTGAGGGATCATCACACCCAGACCTCTGAGGGATCATCACACCCAGAGCGCTGCAGCACTGAGGGATCATCACACCCAGAGCGCCCCCTGCACCACTTCTCACACCCAGAGCGCCCCCTACAGGCACTCTCATGCCCTCTGCAGCCTCCAGAGAATCATCACACCCAGAGCGCCCTATTTAGCCAGCAGGGAATCATAATACCCAACTACAGCCACTGAGAGATATTCACACCCAGGGCACCCCCTGCAGCCACAAGGGAATCATCACACGCTGATGATTACCCTGCAGCCACCGAGTAATCATCACACCCATAGAGCCCAGCAGACACCTACAGAGGGGATGTTTACAAGGGCTCTCAGGAGCTCCCAGGCGTGGCTGGCAGGGCCTCAGCGCCCGGCCTGCGCCCTCCTGCCCCGACGGCCACACCAGGCCCTGCTTGCTGCCCTCATGGTGGAACTCCTGGCCCCAGTGCTCTCCAAGGCCTTCTCCAGGGCACCTTCCTGTGGCCTTTCAGTCCCTGCACCAGGCCCAGCACAGACCTGCAAGCAGCTGTTTACAAGGGCCTGCAGGGACAGCCCCAGGGCCAGTGGCTTCCCACTGACACAGGCCGGCCTTGGGCTGGAGACGTGCAAGAAGTTGCGGGCTCTGAGGCCGCTGAGGCCCTGGCCCACGCTGCCCACAGAAGCTGTGGCTGCCCCATCCCTGGCAGCGTTCCAGGTCAGGCTGGATGGCGCTTGCAGCAACCTGGCCGTCTGCAAGGTTCCAGCTGGCTTGGAACAAGACCATTTTTAAGGAGTGGTTAAAGACTGGAATTGTCTGCCCGGGGAGGTGGTGGAGTCACCATCCCTGGATGTGTTTAAAGAAAAGAGATTGGATGCGGCACTGGGTGCCATTGATAGCATCGGGGTCAAAATGATTTGGGGTTTGTAGTAGTTTTAGGTTGTGGGAAGGATAGGCCTCGTAGGCCTTAAGGTAGGCCTTAGGTGTTGTCTTTGTTAGGTTAAAGTGTAGTTATGGGAACCGTACCTGTGTGCTTTCTCTGTAAGGATTGCTTCTGAGAAGATGAATGAGATGACTGCTTAGTAAATCTAAGTAAGAAGAGTAAATGAGTTGCAATAATGCTGAGAAAGGTTAGAGGGTAGTAGGAAAGGGGGGCTGAAACTTCTGTTTGGGTGGAAACAATCTATGCAATAGCAACAGTATCAAAGCTGAAACTCATGCTGGAGTGAAAACAATGGCTCTAATGGAGTAGTGTTGAATTAATGATGAACTGATGATCATAGGCTGGTTGTAGTATAAATGGAAGCATTTTTGGAACCCAAGGCGCAGCCTGCTTGGAGGTCCCAGGACCCCTGGCTCCCAGGGCCCTTCAATAAAGCACCGCATAGAATCATTCTGGGATTATGTGTTTTCCTACGCTAACACCAGGATTTAGTGGAGGTGTTGGGGCTTGGGTAGGACTCCTGATGATCTTGAAGGTCTCTTCCAACGCAGTGATTCCGTGTGATTCTGTGTGATTCTGTGTGATTCTGTGAGCCTTCCAAGCCAAGGTGTCCTGTGCTTCTGTGATCACAGGGGCTGGGGGCAGCTGGGCTTAATTTCTGGTTAGAACCAGTTCAGCACTGCAAGTTTGCTTGAGTTCAAGGAGACTGTTCACAAGGCCAGATTGACAGCTTGTGAGATTTACCAGGACTAGAGGTCTGCTTGGGATCAAGAAAGCCTTGCACAATCCAGATTTTGGAATATTGTACTTTATTGAATCCACAGCAAAGCACTTTGCTGCTTCCCGCTCCTAAGTGCAACAACTAGAGAGCATTCTGATGTGTCCCAACAGATAGAGACACTAAACATGTGCTATATTGTATTGCTTCAACAGAAATACATATTCAACTCTTTAGAATCATTTTTAGCATGATGTAATAGTTACATATTTCCTATCGTTGATATTATTTATATTAGTATTTAGCTTTGCTTTATTGTATGCTATTATGGGTGATATTTTATTCTATACTATTACATATGATAATTGATAAGCTTTCTAGGACATATATGCTTAATAATTATAAGTATTCTATATAACATATAGGACATATAGATATAGATATAGATATATGAAGGAAAAATCTAGATTCTTCTATATACAGAATTTCAGGCCAGCTCCAACACGGTTGGTACAATGCTGGCCTAAAGGTTTCCCTTCTGCAGGCCAAGAGAAACACCATCCATTGACTGATGCCGGGCATTGCCCAGAGGTTGTGGAGCCTCCCTCAGCGGAGACAGTGGACAACCATGTGAACACAATCGTCTGCAATGCACAGCAGGAAGAGCCTGCTGCAGCAGCCCTGGAGCAGGTGATCCCACCGGTGGTCCTTTCAGACATTCACTCCTCGGAGATTCTGGAATCGGCATCTTTGCACAAGGCAAAGCTCTCAGAGGGAAAATGGACTCGAAGAAGGAGGTGGGGGCAGTCACAGTCCTGGTGGTCACGGGACTCTCTCACAAGTCCCCTGGCCACGGCCTCTTGAGCTGCATCAGCTTGGACTCGCCGAGTGTGCTTTGGCTCTAGAGGAAAGCTGTGGCAGCAACTGCCAGTGCTGATTGAGCAGTGCCTTCTCCATGTCCTGCACACTCAGGTCTGGGCCGGCTTCTCCCCAGGGTGTAGATTCTCCCCAGAGAGAAAAACAAGGAAAAGTAGCATTTCCTCTTGCGTGGTCCTCGACCTTTGGAGCCAACCTGGTCACCACTGCATGCCCTGCTGGGGAGACTGCTGACACCTCACTGCAGCTGCTGATGGCATAGTGCTGCCACACAGCGCTTTGCCTTCCCTCTCTGTAGCCCACATTCTCCCCATGTTTTGCCATGGACTATCAGGTGCTTCTCTGGCAGCAGCTGCGAGCCCCACAGGCACAGCTCAGTGCAGGAGGACCTCTTTCACTGTTCGTTGTCAAGGATCCGCAGTAACCACCGGTGCAGATCCACATACTCATTCATGGCCTGGGAGTGGGCAACTGGATCCATGACCAGGTGATGGAAGAGATTGCATGGCCTGGCCATGAGCACCTCTGGGGGCAAATGGATGCCCTCAGGAAGGCTGTGGTTGCCCACAATGAAGTGGTTGAGGCGTCTCACTTCCACACACGCGCGCAGGCTCTCGCTGATATCATTCAGCCGCCTGACAAAATGTCTCCTGCGCCAGTGTGACACGGGGATGATGGTCAGGAGGTGCATGACAATCGTCTTCATGGTGTAGGTGGAGAAACCTAAGCCCAGCTGAAGACGGGTGAAGAACTGCAGGCATTTGAGGTGCAAGCTGTCAGGGGGGGCCTGCCTGGCGATGTACTTGAAGAACTTCATCTCGGCCACGGCAAAGGTCTCCGGCCACGTTGTGCTTGAGGTGTAGGCTTGCCTCGGCTGGCTGCTTACAAACATGTCTGTGTTGCCTTGCTGCACCCCAAAGAGCAGCTCAATCCTGAAGCTTGCTCTGCCATTGGTCACCTTGAATTGGCAGGAGCGTCTGGAGGGCAGCAGCACTAAATACCAATTGTGTGAGCGAAGCAAAGCCGGCCAGGTTGCTCTCACCAGTTGGTAGAACCAGCGGGCAGTTTTCTCCACGTCGAGGTAGGAGTCGGTGCACAGCGTGTCCAGGAGGCTGGGATCCTGATTCCTCAGCTCCTCCTCAGGGTCGTGCAGGAAGCACAGCTTGTTCTTACCTTGCCGCCTCCTCCTGCAGGTGCACTCCAGCTGCACGCGGACACGGAAGTTCCTCAAGCGCCTGTGTGCTGCAGCGTCCACCTCCAGATGGAAGCTGTGCCCTCGGGGAGCGGTCATGGGTATGAGCAGCTGGTACACAACATCCTCCTCACGGGGACTCCAGCCTTCAAAGGCACTGCCCACCCCGATGGCTCCTTCCAGGACTGGGTAGAAACTGTTGGACAAGACGCGTCGAAAGTAAATTCCAAAGCTCTCCATCAGATCTGTTACCCACCTGCATCCTCTCCGCAGGTTCTGTTCAGGCCACTGGATGCGCCCCATTACAGCTCTCCCAATGCTGTCCTCACGGTCACGGTTGGCATTTTCATTTGCAACAGCATTGTTTGCTGCAATTGCAAGCGCATTGCCAGCTTCATTTCCAGCAGCACCTTCTTCATTTGCGGCAACATTGTCGGCTTCCTGTGCATTGCCATCCTCATTGTTTTCCTCCCCATTCACATCATTGCCTTCTTCTGCATTTCCAGCGTCTCCTTCTTCATTTCTAACACCTTCTCCTTCATTTCCAACATCTTCATTTCCAACATCTTCTTCGTTTGCATGCCCATTTCTGACTTCCTCTTCATTTGCACCATCATTTTCTTCTTGACGCTCCTGTCTCCTCAGGCTCCTTTTCCTCCAGACATAGCACAGGCCCAAGAGAAGGAGCAGCAGCCCAGCAACAGCCCAGACCTGCCACTTCTGCCAGGCACACCCAGCTCTCCACTCCTCCTGCTCCAGCTCCTCCACGCTCCAGACGCATGCGCCTCCATGCGCCGACGTGTCACCTCATCCCAATCATCACCCACGGGCTTTGGGTACTGGACTATGCTTTGGAAAAGCAAGAACCACAATACCCAGCTCTCCATGGTCTGCAGGAGGATGGAGACAAGGCCGTGAGTGGGGCTGGGAGGGAGGCAGCTGGCAGCGGGGGCAGCAGGGATGGCAATCCCAGGGATCTGGGGGCAGCAGCAGCAGTAGCAGCAGCAGCAGCAGCAGCAGGAGCACTGTGCCCTGCCCAAGGCTCTCCCATGTGCCATGAGGGGCTGTCCCTGCAGGCAGAGGGAGAACCCAGCCCCAGGTGCAGCGTTTCTGCCCCAGCCCTTGTCCCCAGCCCAGCCTCCCCAGCACACGTGTACTCACCGCTTGCCCAAGCAATGCAGGGCCAGCGTTACCTGCTGGGGCCTTTTAGAGCTGCCCCCATTGTGACGTGTCCCCCATGATGTCACAGGTGTCACAGCACACCACAGCCAGGCCAGCTCCACCCTTTGTCCCCAGCCCAGCTCAGCCAGAGTGGCCCTGCTGTACTGCCTTCCATGGCACTGGCAGCACAAGTGAGAAGCCTTCCTTGGCCTTTGCCTTCAGCAAAGCCTGAATTCCCTGTCAGGTGAAAAATAAATGACCTCTCCCTCCACATGGGCAGAGGGCTGCTAGGTCAATGTGTGCTGGGCTGCTTCTCTTGTGGTTGAATTTTGGATACCTTGGACTGGCACTTTCCACGAGGCAATCATTCATGCCATGCTGAACTCTCTCTTTCAGGGTTTTTATTCCTCACCCTTGCCATCCAAGTGCCTCCCAGAAAAATTGCAGCAGCAGCTGCAGCAGCAGCTGCAGCAAGGTCTGCCTGGGATCTTGGGCACTGTCCTCTTCTCTGTGCATGGTCAGGATGGGGCAAAGAAAGTCACCTTAGTGTACATTTCCCTCTCAAAAAGACTGCTTCCTTGTAAGATGTCTTTGCCTATTTTAATCAACTACAGTTTGGCAGCAGAAAGGAATATCAGCCCTGACATCAATTGGATCTCATGGTCAAGAGGTCACAGTCACATAAAGTGCACATGTCATAGCTTGGCAACAGTGGCTACCCCTAAAGGATATCATTTTTTAACTCCAAAAGTTATCCTGCCTGGCAACACCTGGAAACCATGGTTCAATCAAGGCAGTCAGTACTCCATAGTTGGTTCCTGGGGAAACCCTGCCAAAAACAGGGCCCAGCTCAAGGCAGTCAGTACCTTTAAGAGTCTTGAAATAGGCAGTAAGCCAAATGAATGACAAGTGTCCTTTCTGTGTGTGTTAGAACACATCAATCAATGAATTAATGAATGAAGAAATGGAAATCCATGTTTGCTCACACACAAATCGCACAAAGGGCACGCCAGGGATTCAGGGTCCTGTTTGGCCCAATTTCTAGATTAGGAATGGGGTCACCTTCTGAGTACCTCAGGCAGTGGCAGAAGGAAGAGGGTGATGCACCTGAAAAATTAGGATCAAAAGGAACAACAATTTCAGACACCCCATGGGGAATGTCTCATGCCTTCTCCCTTTATGCCAATAACATTACAGGACTCCTCTGTGTCTTTTCCGCACAAAGACCTCTGGTGCTGCAAATTATTTTACACACAGGGAGACGCCCTAATCCTTCCGTGAGACCATTCTCAAGCTCCTCTCTGCTTTCTAACCCACCGACAACCCCCGTGACCTGGCTGCTGCACGGATCTCCCACCATTCTCAGGCTCCTCTCTGCTTTCTAAGCCATCAAGAACTCAGCCCCGGGACCTGGCTGCTGCACGGATCTCCCAAGGCTCTCTGGAGCTCCCAGGCGTGGCTGGCAGGGCCTCAGCGCCCGCCCTGCGCCCTCCTGCCCCGACGGCCACACCAGGCCCTGCTTGCTGCCCTCATGGTGGAACTCCTGGCCCCAGTGCTCTCCAAGGCCTTCTCCAGGGCACCTTCCTGTGGCCTTTCAGTCCCTGCACCAGGCCCAGCACAGACCTGCAAGGAGCTGTTTACAAGGGCCTGCAGGGACAGCCCCAGGGCCAGTGGCTTCCCACTGACACAGGCCGGCCTTGGGCTGGAGACGTGCAAGAAGTTGCGGGCTCTGAGGCCGCTGAGGCCCTGGCCCACGCTGCCCACAGAAGCTGTGGCTGCCCCATCCCTGGCAGCGTTCCAGGTCAGGCTGGATGGCGCTTGCAGCAACCTGGCCGTCTGCAAGGTTCCAGCTGGCTTGGAACAAGACCATTTTTAAGGAGTGGTTAAAGACTGGAATTGTCTGCCCGGGGAGGTGGTGGAGTCACCATCCCTGGATGTGTTTAAAGAAAAGAGATTGGATGCGGCACTGGGTGCCATTGATAGCATCGGGGTCAAAATGATTTGGGGTTTGTAGTAGTTTTAGGTTGTGGGAAGGATAGGCCTCGTAGGCCTTAAGGTAGGCCTTAGGTGTTGTCTTTGTTAGGTTAAAGTGTAGTTATGGGAACCGTACCTGTGTGCTTTCTCTGTAAGGATTGCTTCTGAGAAGATGAATGAGATGACTGCTTAGTAAATCTAAGTAAGAAGAGTAAATGAGTTGCAATAATGCTGAGAAAGGTTAGAGGGTAGTAGGAAAGGGGGGCTGAAACTTCTGTTTGGGTGGAAACAATCTATGCAATAGCAACAGTATCAAAGCTGAAACTCATGCTGGAGTGAAAACAATGGATCTAATGGAGTAGTGTTGAATTAATGATGAACTGATGATCATAGGCTGGTTGTAGTATAAATGGAAGCATTTTTGGAACCCAAGGCGCAGCCTGATTGGAGGTCCCAGGACCCCTGGCTCCCAGGGCCCTTCAATAAAGCACCGCATAGAATCATTCTGGGATTATGTGTTTTCCTACGCTAACACCAGGATTTAGTGGAGGTGTTGGGGCTTGGGTAGGACTCCTGATGATCTTGAAGGTCTCTTCCAACGCAGTGATTCCGTGTGATTCTGTGTGATTCTGTGAGCCTTCCAAGCCAAGGTGTCCTGTGCTTCTGTGATCACAGGGGCTGGGGGCAGCTGGGCTTAATTTCTGGTTAGAACCAGTTCAGCACTGCAAGTTTGCTTGACTTCAAGGAGACTGTTCACAAGGCCAGATTGACAGCTTGTGAGATTTACCAGGACTAGAGGTCTGCTTGGGATCAAGAAAGCCTTGCACAATCCAGATTTTGGAATATTGTACTTTATTGAATCCACAGCAAAGCACTTTGCTGCTTCCCGCTCCTAAGTGCAACAACTAGAGAGCATTCTGATGTGTCCCAACAGATAGAGACACTAAACATGTGCTATATTGTATTGCTTCAACAGAAATACATATTCAACTCTTTAGAATCATTTTTAGCATGATGTAATAGTTACATATTTCCTATCGTTGATATTATTTATATTAGTATTTAGTTTTGCTTTATTGTATGCTATTATGGATGATATTTTATTCTATACTATTACATATGATAATTGATAAGCTTTCTAGGACATATATGCTTAATAATTATAAGTATTCTATATAACATATAGGACATATAGATATAGATATAGATATATGAAGGAAAAATCTAGATTCTTCTATATACAGAATTTCAGGCCAGCTCCAACACGGTTGGTACAATGCTGGCCTAAAGGTTTCCCTTCTGCAGGCCAAGAGAAACACCATCCATTGACTGATGCTGGGCATTGCCCAGAGGTTGTGGAGCCTCCCTCAGCGGAGACAGTGGACAACCATGTGAACACAATCGTCTGCAATGCACAGCAGGAAGAGCCTGCTGCAGCAGCCCTGGAGCAGGTGATCCCACCGGTGGTCCTTTCAGACATTCACTCCTCGGAGATTCTGGAATCGGCATCTTTGCACAAGGCAAAGCTC
This sequence comes from Eopsaltria australis, assembly GCA_034509425.1. Classification (NCBI taxonomy): domain Eukaryota; kingdom Metazoa; phylum Chordata; class Aves; order Passeriformes; family Petroicidae; genus Eopsaltria; species Eopsaltria australis. The sequence goes on along the minus strand of JAVTVJ010010768.1, from coordinate 15,740 downwards.
TCAGAGGGAAAATGGACTCGAAGAAGGAGGTGGGGGCAGTCACAGTCCTGGTGGTCACGGGACTCTCTCACAAGTCCCCTGGCCACGGCCTCTTGAGCTGCATCAGCTTGGACTCGCCGAGTGTGCTTTGGCTCTAGAGGAAAGCTGTGGCAGCAACTGCCAGTGCTGATTGAGCAGTGCCTTCTCCATGTCCTGCACACTCAGGTCTGGGCCGGCTTCTCCCCAGGGTGTAGATTCTCCCCAGAGAGAAAAACAAGGAAAAGTAGCATTTCCTCTTGCGTGGTCCTCGACCTTTGGAGCCAACCTGGTCACCACTGCATGCCCTGCTGGGGAGACTGCTGACACCTCACTGCAGCTGCTGATGGCATAGTGCTGCCACACAGCGCTTTGCCTTCCCTCTCTGTAGCCCACATTCTCCCCATGTTTTGCCATGGACTATCAGGTGCTTCTCTGGCAGCAGCTGCGAGCCCCACAGGCACAGCTCAGTGCAGGAGGACCTCTTTCACTGTTCGTTGTCAAGGATCCGCAGTAACCACCGGTGCAGATCCACATACTCATTCATGGCCTGGGAGTGGGCAACTGGATCCATGACCAGGTGATGGAAGAGATTGCATGGCCTGGCCATGAGCACCTCTGGGGGCAAATGGATGCCCTCAGGAAGGCTGCGGTTGCCCACAATGAAGTGGTTGAGGCGTCTCACTTCCACACACGCGCGCAGGCTCTCGCTGATATCATTCAGCCGCCTGACAAAATGTCTCCTGCGCCAGTGTGACACGGGGATGATGGTCAGGAGGTGCATGACAATCGTCTTCATGGTGTAGGTGGAGAAACCTAAGCCCAGCTGAAGACGGGTGAAGAACTGCAGGCATTTGAGGTGCAAGCTGTCAGGGGGGGCCTGCCTGGCGATGTACTTGAAGAACTTCATCTCGGCCACGGCAAAGGTCTCCGGCCACGTTGTGCTTGAGGTGTAGGCTTGCCTCGGCTGGCTGCTTACAAACATGTCTGTGTTGCCTTGCTGCACCCCAAAGAGCAGCTCAATCCTGAAGCTTGCTCTGCCATTGGTCACCTTGAATTGGCAGGAGCGTCTGGAGGGCAGCAGCACTAAATACCAATTGTGTGAGCGAAGCAAAGCCGGCCAGGTTGCTCTCACCAGTTGGTAGAACCAGCGGGCAGTTTTCTCCACGTCGAGGTAGGAGTCGGTGCACAGCGTGTCCAGGAGGCTGGGATCCTGATTCCTCAGCTCCTCCTCAGGGTCGTGCAGGAAGCACAGCTTGTTCTTACCTTGCCGCCTCCTCCTGCAGGTGCACTCCAGCTGCACGCGGACACGGAAGTTCCTCAAGCGCCTGTGTGCTGCAGCGTCCACCTCCAGATGGAAGCTGTGCCCTCGGGGAGCGGTCATGGGTATGAGCAGCTGGTACACAACATCCTCCTCACGGGGACTCCAGCCTTCAAAGGCACTGCCCACCCCGATGGCTCCTTCCAGGACTGGGTAGAAACTGTTGGACAAGACGCGTCGAAAGTAAATTCCAAAGCTCTCCATCAGATCTGTTACCCACCTGCATCCTCTCCGCAGGTTCTGTTCAGGCCACTGGATGCGCCCCATTACAGCTCTCCCAATGCTGTCCTCACGGTCACGGTTGGCATTTTCATTTGCAACAGCATTGTTTGCTGCAATTGCAAGCGCATTGCCAGCTTCATTTCCAGCAGCACCTTCTTCATTTGCGGCAACATTGTCGGCTTCCTGTGCATTGCCATCCTCATTGTTTTCCTCCCCATTCACATCATTGCCTTCTTCTGCATTTCCAGCGTCTCCTTCTTCATTTCTAACACCTTCTCCTTCATTTCCAACATCTTCATTTCCAACATCTTCTTCGTTTGCATGCCCATTTCTGACTTCCTCTTCATTTGCACCATCATTTTCTTCTTGACGCTCCTGTCTCCTCAGGCTCCTTTTCCTCCAGACATAGCACAGGCCCAAGAGAAGGAGCAGCAGCCCAGCAACAGCCCAGACCTGCCACTTCTGCCAGGCACACCACAGCAGGTCTCCGCAGGCCCACTCCTCCTGCTGCAGGGCCAGCTCCTCCAGCTCCCGCTCCAGACGCATCCTCTCTTCCTCCTGGAGCTTTGCATGCGCCTCCATGCGTCGACGTGTCACCTCATCCCAATCATCACCCACGGGCTTTGGGTACTGGACTATGCTTTGGAAAAGCAAGAACCACAATACCCAGCTCTCCATGGTCTGCAGGAGGATGGAGACAAGGCCTTGAGTGGGGCTGGGAGGGAGGCAGCTGGCAGCGGGGGCAGCAGGGATGGCAATCCCAGGGATCTGGGGGCAGCAGCAGCAGCAGCAGCAGCAGCAGCAGCAGCAGCAGCAGGAGGAGCACTGTGCCCTGCCCAAGGCTCTCCCATGTGCCATGAGGGGCTGTCCCTGCAGGCAGAGGGAGAACCCAGCCCCAGGTGCAGCGTTTCTGCCCCAGCCCTTGTCCCCAGCCCAGCCTCCCCAGCACACGTGTACTCACCGCTTGCCCAAGCAATGCAGGGCCAGCGTTACCTGCTGGGGCCTTTTAGAGCTGCCCCCATTGTGACGTGTCCCCCATGATGTCACAGGTGTCACAGCACACCACAGCCAGGCCAGCTCCACCCTTTGTCCCCAGCCCAGCTCAGCCAGAGTGGCCCTGCTGTACTGCCTTCCATGGCACTGGCAGCACAAGTGAGAAGCCTTCCTTGGCCTTTGCCTTCAGCAAAGCCTGAATTCCCTGTCAGGTGAAAAATAAATGACCTCTCCCTCCACATGGGCAGAGGGCTGCTAGGTCAATGTGTGCTGGGCTGCTTCTCTTGTGGTTGAATTTTGGATACCTTGGACTGGCACTTTCCACGAGGCAATCATTCATGCCATGCTGAACTCTCTCTTTCAGGGTTTTTATTCCTCACCCTTGCCATTGTTGAAGTTTAGATCTTGGGTTTTTTTGGGGTTTTTTCTTCAGGAATTTTTCTCCCATGGGTTGCTAAAAGACTAATTACTGGGCTACAGGCTGACTACTTAAGAAAACAAAGCACAGGGCTGGGGCCTTTCTCCTTGACAGAGTAGAGCAGAATCCCTCTCAAAAAGGCAAACCTGACAACTGAAATTTTGGAGGCTAAAAAAAGCTGGGCCGAGGAGAAGTCACTCTCTTGCTCGGGACCCTGAGAGCCGGACACTTGAAGCTGCTGTCTGCTGAACCCACAGCCACTAAAGAAGCAGCACAAAGCTGCCAGTCTTTCTGCTGTAAGTCTCTTCCCTCTGCCCCATCGGAAGCCGACCTGCCTGCCACCAGCCTGTCTCTGCCCCGCTCCTCAGCTCAGCTCGCAGTTTTTGCTGCTCTGCAACTAAGTTCCCCCTGCACACCAGGGCCTCCTGCTGCCCCAGCTCCCTATGTCCGCAGATCCTGCTGCAGCACTGACACCAGCCGCCCCCGCTGAAAGTCTGTGAAAAAAAGGCACTCCAGCATCCCTCTCTGCCTCAGGCAGCCACCATTGCTGCTGTGCTACCTGAGCTCGCGTCAGAGCGCCCCATGCAGCCACTGGGGAATCATCACACCCAGAGCGCCCCCTGCAGACACTGAGGGATCATCACACCCAGAGCGCCCCCTGCAGGCACTGAGGGATCATCACACCCAAGCGCCCCTGCAGCCACTGAGGGATCATCACACCCAGAGCGCCCCCTGCAGCCACTGAGGGATCATCACACCCAGAGCGCCCCCTGCAGCCACTGAGGGATCATCACACCCAGAGCGCCCCCTGCAGCCACTGAGGGATCATCACACCCAGAGCGCCCCCTGCAGCCACTGAGGGATCATCACACCCAGAGCGCCCCCTGCAGGCACTGAGGGATCATCACACCCAGAGCGCCCCCTGCAGCCACTGAGGGATCATCACACCCAGAGCGCCCTCTCCAGCCTCTAGAGAATCATCACACCCAGAGCAGGGCCTCAGCGCCCGCCCTGTGCCCTCCTGCCCCGACGGCCACACCAGGCCCTGCTTGCTGCCCTCATGGTGGAACTCCTGGCCCCAGTGCTCTCCAAGGCCTTCTCCAGGGCACCTTCCTGTGGCCTTTCAGTCCCTGCACCAGGCCCAGCACAGACCTGCAAGCAGCTGTTTACAAGGGCCTGCAGGGACAGCCCCAGGGCCAGTGGCTTCCCACTGACACAGGCCGGCCTTGGGCTGGAGACGTGCAAGAAGTTGCGGGCTCTGAGGCCGCTGAGGCCCTGGCCCACGCTGCCCACAGAAGCTGTGGCTGCCCCCTCCCTGGCAGCGTTCCAGGTCAGGCTGGATGGCGCTTGCAGCAACCTGGCCGTCTGCAAGGTTCCAGCTGGCTTGGAACAAGACCATTTTTAAGGAGTGGTTAAAGACTGGAATTGTCTGCCCGGGGAGGTGGTGGAGTCACCATCCCTGGATGTGTTTAAAGAAAAGAGATTGGATGTGGCACTGGGTGCCATTGATAGCATCGGGGTCAAAATGATTTGGGGTTTGTAGTAGTTTTAGGTTGTGGGAAGGATAGGCCTCGTAGGCCTTAAGGTAGGCCTTAGGTGTTGTCTTTGTTGGGTTAAAGTGTAGTTATGGGAACTGTACCTGTGTGCTTTCTCTGTAAGGATTGCTTCTGAGAAGATGAATAAGATGACTGCTTAGTAAATCTAAGTAAGAAGAGTAAATGAGTTGCAATAATGCTGAGAAAGGTTAGAGGGTAGTAGGAAAGGGAGGCTGAAACTTCTGTTTGGGTGGAAACAATCTATGCAATAGCAACAGTATCAAAGCTGAAACTCATGCTGGAGTGAAAACAATGGCTCTAATGGAGTAGTGTTGAATTAATGATGAACTGATGATCATAGGCTGGTTGTAGTATAAATGGAAGCATTTTTGGAACCCAAGTCGCAGCCTGCTTGGAGGTCCCAGGACCCCTGGCTCCCAGGGCCCTTCAATAAAGCACCGCATAGAATCATTCTGGGATTATGTGCTTTCCGACGCCAACACCAGGAGTTAGTGGAGGTGTTGGGGCTTGGGTAGGACTGCTGATGATCTTGAAGGTCTCTTCCAACGCAGTAATTCTGTGTGATTCTGTGTGATTCTGTGTGATTCTGTGAGCCTTCCAAGCCAAGGTGTCCTGTGCTTCTGTGATCACAGGGGCTGGGGGCAGCTGGGCTTAATTTCTGGTTAGAACCAGTTCAGCACTGCAAGTGTGCTTGACTTCAAGGAGACTGTTCACAAGGCCAGATTGACAGCTTGTGAGATTTACCAGGACTAGAGGTCTGCTTGGGATCAAGAAAGCCTTGCACAATCCAGATTTTGGAATATTGTACTTTATTGAATCCACAGCAAAGCACTTTGCTGCGTCCCGCTCCTAAGTGCAACAACTAGAGAGCATTCTGATGTGTCCCAACAGATAGAGACACTAAACATGTGCTATATTGTATTGCTTCAACAGAAATACATATTCAACTCTTTAGAATCATTTTTAGCATGATGTAATAGTTACATATTTCCTATCATTGATATTATTTATATTAGTATTTAGTTTTGCTTTATTGTATGCTATTATGGGTGATATTTTATTCTATACTATTACATATGATAATTGATAAGCTTTCTAGGACATATATGCTTAATAATGATAAGTATTCTATATAACATATAGGACATATAGATATAGATATAGATATATGAAGGAAAAATCTAGATTCTTCTATATACAAAATTTCAGGCCAGCTTCAACACGGTTGGTACAATGCTGGCCTAAAGGTTTCCCTTCTGCAGGCCAAGAGAAACACCATCCATTGACTGATGCCGGGCATTGCCCAGAGGTTGTGGAGCCTCCCTCAGCGGAGACAGTGGACAACCATGTGAACACAATCGTCTGCAATGCACAGCAGGAAGAGCCTGCTGCAGCAGCCCGGGAGCAGGTGATCCCACCGGTGGTCCTTTCAGACATTCACTCCTCGGAGATTCTGGAATCGGCATCTTTGCACAAGGCAAAGCTCTCAGAGGGAAAATGGACTCGAAGAAGGAGGTGGGGGCAGTCACAGTCCTGGTGGTCACGGGACTCTCTCACAAGTCCCCTGGCCACGGCCTCTTGAGCTGCATCAGCTTGGACTTGCCGAGTGTGCTTTGGCTCTAGAGGAAAGCTGTGGCAGCAACTGCCAGTGCTGATTGAGCAGTGCCTTCTCCATGTCCTGCACACTCAGGTCTGGGCCGGCTTCTCCCCAGGGTGTAGATTCTCCCCAGAGAGAAAAACAAGGAAAAGTAGCATTTCCTCTTGCGTGGTCCTCGACCTTTGGAGCCAACCTGGTCACCACTGCATGCCCTGCTGGGGAGACTGCTGACACCTCCCTGCAGCTGCTGATGGCATAGTGCTGCCACACAGCGCTTTGCCTTCCCTCTCTGTAGCCCACATTCTCCCCATGTTTTGCCATGGACTATCAGGTGCTTCTCTGGCAGCAGCTGCGAGCCCCACAGGCACAGCTCAGTGCAGGAGGACCTCTTTCACTGTTCATTGTCAAGGATCCGCAGTAACCACCGGTGCAGATCCACATACTCATTCATGGCCTGGGAGTGGGCAACTGGATCCATGACCAGGTGATGGAAGAGATTGCATGGCCTGGCCACGAGCACCTCTGGGGGCAAATGGATGCCCTCAGGAAGCCTGCGGTTGCCCACAATGAAGTGGTTGAGGCGTCTCACTTGCACACACGCGCGCAGGCTCTCGCTGATATCATTCAGCCGCCTGACAAAATGTCTCCTGCGCCAGTGTGACACGGGGATGATGGTCAGGAGGTGCATGACAATCGTCTTCATGGTGTAGGTGGAGAAACCTAAGCCCAGCTGAAGACGGGTGAAGAACTGCAGGCATTTGAGGTGCAAGCTGTCAGGGGGGGCCTGCCTGGCGATGTACTTGAAGAACTTCATCTCAGCCACGGCAAAGGTCTCCGGCCACGTTGTGCTTGAGGTGTAGGCTTGCCTCGGCTGGCTGCTTACAAACATGTCTGTGTTGCCTTGCTGCACCCCAAAGAGCAGCTCAATCCTGAAGCTTGCTCTGCCATTGGTCACCTTGAATTGGCAGGAGCGTCTGGAGGGCAGCAGCACTAAATACCAATTGTGTGAGCGAAGCAAAGCCGGCCAGGTTGCTCTCACCAGTTGGTAGAACCAGCGGGCAGTTTTCTCCACGTCGAGGTAGGAGTCGGTGCACAGCGTGTCCAGGAGGCTGGGATCCTGATTCCTCAGCTCCTCCTCAGGGTCATGCAGGAAGCACAGCTTGTTCTTACCTTGCCGCCTCCTCCTGCAGGTGCACTCCAGCTGCACGCGGACACGGAAGTTCCTCAAGCGCCTGTGTGCTGCAGCGTCCACCTCCAGATGGAAGCTGTGCCCTCGGGGAGCGGTCATGGGTATGAGCAGCTGGTACACAACATCCTCCTCACGGGGACTCCAGCCTTCAAAGGCACTGCCCACCCCGATGGCTCCTTCCAGGACTGGGTAGAAACTGTTGGACAAGACGCGTCGAAAGTAAATTCCAAAGCTCTCCATCAGATCTGTTACCCACCTGCATCCTCTCCGCAGCTCCAGTTCAGGCCACTGGATGCGCCCCATTACAGCTCTCCCAATGCTGTCCTCACGGTCACGGTTGGCATTTTCATTTGCAACAGCATTGTTTGCTGCAATTGCAAGCGCATTGCCAGCTTCATTTCCAGCAGCACCTTCTTCATTTGCGGCAACATTGTCGGCTTCCTGTGCATTGCCATCCTCATTGTCTTCCTCCCCATTCACATCATTGCCTTCTTCTGCATTTCCAGCGTCTCCTTCTTCATTTCTAACACCTTCTCCTTCATTTCCAACATCTTCATTTCCAACATCTTCTTCGTTTGCATGCCCATTTCTGACTTCCTCTTCATTTGCACCATCATTTTCTTCTTGACGCTCCTGTCTCCTCAGGCTCCTTTTCCTCCAGACATAGCACAGGCCCAAGAGAAGGAGCAGCAGCACAGCAACAGCCCAGACCTGCCACTTCTGCCAGGCACACCACAGCAGGTCTCCGCAGGCCCACTCCTCCTGCTGCAGGGCCAGCTCCTCCAGCTCCCGCTCCAGACGCATCCTCTCTTCCTCCTGGAGCTTTGCGTGCGCCTCCATGCGCCGACGTGTCACCTCATCCCAATCATCACCCACGGGCTTTGGGTACTGGACTATGCTTTGGAAAAGCAAGAACCACAGTAGCCAGCTCTCCATGGTCTGCAGGAGGATGGAGACAAGGCCTTGAGTGGGGCTGGGAGGGAGGCAGCTGCAGCGGGGGCAGCAGGGATGGCAATCCCAGGGATCTGGGGGCAGCAGCAGCAGGGCAGCAGCAGCAGCAGCAGCAGCAGCAGCAGCAGCAGCAGCAGCAGAGCAGGAGCACTGTGCCCTGCCCAAGGCTCTCCCATGTGCCATGAGGGGCTGTCCCTGCAGGCAGAGGGAGAACCCAGCCCCAGGTGCAGCGTTTCTGCCCCAGCCCTTGTCCCCAGCCCAGCCTCCCCAGCACACGTGTACTCACCGCTTGCCCAAGCAATGCAGGGCCAGCATTACCTGCTGGGGCCTTTTAGAGCTGCCCCCATTGTGACGTGTCCCCCATGATGTCACAGGTGTCACAGCACACCACAGCCAGGCCAGCTCCACCCTTTGTCCCCAGCCCAGCTCAGCCAGAGTGGCCCTGCTGTACTGCCTTCCATGGCACTGGCAGCACAAGTGAGAAGCCTTCCTTGGCCTTTGCCTTCAGCAAAGCCTGAATTCCCTGTCAGGTGAAAAATAAATGACCTCTCCCTCCACATGGGCAGAGGGCTGCTAGGTCAATGTGTGCTGGGCTGCTTCTCTTGTGGTTGAATTTTGGATACCTTGGACTGGCACTTTCCACGAGGCAATCATTCATGCCATGCTGAACTCTCTCTTTCAGGGTTTTTATTCCTCACCCTTGCCATTGTTGAAGTTTAGATCTTGGGTTTTTTTGGGGTTTTTTCTTCAGGAATTTTTCTCCCATGGGTTGCTAAAAGACTAATTACTGGGCTACAGGCTGACTACTTAAGAAAACAAAGCACAGGGCTGGGGCCTTTCTCCTTGACAGAGTAGAGCAGAATCCCTCTCAAAAAGGCAAACCTGACAAACGAAATTTTGGAGGCTAAAAAAAGCTGGGCCGAGGAGAAGTCACTCTCTTGCTCGGGACCCTGAGAGCCGGACACTTGAAGCTGCTGTCTGCTGAACCCACAGCCACTAAAGAAGCAGCACAAAGCTGCCAGTCTTTCTGCTGTAAGTCTCTTCCCTCTGCCCCATCGGAAGCCGACCTGCCTGCCACCAGCCTGTCTCTGCCCCGCTCCTCAGCTCAGCTCGCAGTTTTTGCTGCTCTGCAACTAAGTTCCCCCTGCACACCAGGGCCTCCTGCTGCCCCAGCTCCCTATGTCCGCAGATCCTGCTGCAGCACTGACACCAGCCGCCCCCGCTGAAAGTCTGTGAAAAAAAGGCACTCCAGCATCCCTCTCTGCCTCAGGCAGCCACCATTGCTGCTGTGCTACCTGAGCTCGCGTCAGAGCGCCCCCTGCAGCCACTGAGGGATCATCACACCCAGAGCGCCCCCTGCAGGCACTGAGGGATCATCACACCCAGAGCGCCGCCTGCAGCCACTGAGGGATCATCACACCCAGAGCGCCCCCTGCAGGCACTGAGGGATCATCACACCCAGAGCGCCCCCTGCAGCCACTGAGGGATCATCACACCCAGAGCGCCCCCTGCAGGCACTGAGGGATCATCACACCCAGAGCGCCCCCTGCAGCCACTGAGGGATCATCACACCCAGAGCGCCCTCTCCAGCCTCTAGAGAATCATCACACCCAGAGAGGCCAGCAGACACCTGCAGAGGGGATGTTTACAAGGGCTTCTCCAGGGCACCTTCCTGTGGCCTTTCAGTCCCTGCACCAGGCCCAGCACAGACCTGCAAGGAGCTGTTTACAAGGGCCTGCAGGGACAGCCCCAGGGCCAGTGGCTTCCCACTGACACAGGCCGGCCTTGGGCTGGAGACGTGCAAGAAGTTGCGGGCTCTGAGGCTGCTGAGGCCCTGGCCCACGCTGCCCACAGAAGCTGTGGCTGCCCCATCCCTGGCAGCGTTCCAGGTCAGGCTGGATGGCGCTTGCAGCAACCTGGCCGTCTGCAAGGTTCCAGCTGGCTTGGAACAAGACCATTTTGAAGGAGTGGTTAAAGACTGGAATTGTCTGCCCGCGGAGGTGGTGGAGTCACCATCCCTGGATGTGTTTAAGAAAAAAGAGATTGGATGCGGCACTGGGTGCCATTGATAGCATCGGGGTCAAAATGATTTGGGGTTTGTAGTAGTTTTAGGTTGTGGGAAGGATAGGCCTCGTAGGCCTTAAGGTAGGCCTTAGGTGTTGTCTTTGTTAGGTTCAAGTAGTTATGGGAACTGTACCTGTGTGCTTTCTCTGTAAGGATTGCTTCTGAGAAGATGAATGAGATGACTGCTTAGTAAATCTAAGTAAGAAGAGTAAATGAGTTGCAATAATGCTGAGAAAGGTTAGAGGGTAGTAGGAAAGGGGGGCTGAAACTTCTGTTTGGGTGGAAACAATCTATGCAATAGCAACAGTATCAAAGCTGAAACTCATGCTGGAGTGAAAACAATGGATCTAATGGAGTAGTGTTGAATTAATGATGAACTGATGATCATAGGCTGGGTGTAGTATAAATGGAAGCATTTTTGGAACCCAAGGCGCAGCCTGATTGGAGGTCCCAGGACCCCTGGCTCCCAGGGCCCTTCAATAAAGCACCGCATAGAATCATTCTGGGATTATGTGTTTCCCTACGCTAACACCAGGATTTAGTGCAGGTGTTGGGGCTTGGGTAGGACTCCTGATGATCTTGAAGTTCTCTTCCAATGCAGTGATTCCGTGTGATTCCGTGTGATTCTGTGAGCCTTCCAAGCCAAGGTGTCCTGTGCTTCTGTGATCACAGGGGCTGGGGGCAGCTGGGCTTAATTTCTGGTTAGAACCAGTTCAGCACTGCAAGTTTGCTTGAGTTCAAGGAGACTGTTCACAAGGCCAGATTGACAGCTTGTGAGATTTACCAGGACTAGAGGTCTGCTTGGGATCAAGAAAGCCTTGCACAATCCAGATTTTGGAATATTGTACTTTATTAAATCCACAGCAAAGCACTTTGCTGCTTCCCGCTCCTAAGTGCAACGACTAGAGAGCATTCTGATGTGTCCCAACAGATAGAGACACTAAACATGTGCTATATTGTATTGCTTCAACAGAAATACATATTCAACTCTTTAGAATCATTTTTAGCATGATGTAATAGTTACATATTTCCTATCGTTGATATTTTTATTAGTATTTAGCTTTGCTTTATTGTATGCTATTATGGGTGATATTTTATTCTATACTATTACATATGATAATTGATAAGCTTTCTAGGACATATATGCTTAATAATTATAAGTATTCTATATAACCTATAGGACATATAGATATAGATATAGATATAGATATATGAAGGAAAAATCTAGATTCTTCTATATACAAAATTTCAGGCCAGCTCCAACACGGTTGGTACAATGCTGGCCTAAAGGTTTCCCTTCTGCAGGCCAAGAGAAACACCATCCATTGACTGATGCCGGGCATTGCCCAGAGGTTGTGGAGCCTCCCTCAGCGGAGACAGTGGACAACCATGTGAACACAATCGTCTGCAATGCACAGCAGGAAGAGCCTGCTGCAGCAGCCCTGGAGCAGGTGATCCCACCGGTGGTCCTTTCAGACATTCACTCCTCGGAGATGCTGGAATCGGCATCTTTGCACAAGGCAAAGCTCTCAGAGGGAAAATGGACTCGAAGAAGGAGGTGGGGGCAGTCACAGTCCTGGTGGTCACGGGACTCTCTCACATGTCCCCTGGCCACGGCCTCTTGAGCTGCATCAGCTTGGACTCGCCGAGTGTGCTTTGGCTCTAGAGGAAAGCTGTGGCAGCAGCTGCCAGTGCTGATTGAGCAGTGCCTTCTCCATGTCCTGCACACTCAGGTCTGGGCCGGCTTCTCCCCAGGGTGTAGATTCTCCCCAGAGAGAAAAACAAGGAAAAGTAGCATTTCCTCTTGCGTGGTCCTCGACCTTTGGAGCCAACCTGGTCACCACTGCATGCCCTGCTGGGGAGACTGCTGACACCTCACTGCAGCTGCTGATGGCATAGTGCTGCCACACAGCGCTTTGCCTTCCCTCTCTGTAGCCCACATTCTCCCCGTGTTTTGCCATGGACTATCAGGTGCTTCTCTGGCAGCAGCTGCGAGCCCCACAGGCACAGCTCAGTGCAGGAGGACCTCTTTCACTGTTCGTTGTCAAGGATCCGCAGTAACCACCGGTGCAGATCCACATACTCATTCATGGCCTGGGAGTGGGCAACTGGATCCATGACCAGGTGATGGAAGAGATTGCATGGCCTGGCCATGAGCACCTCTGGGGGCAAATGGATGCCCTCAGGAAGGCTGTGGTTGCCCACAATGAAGTGGTTGAGGCGTCTCACTTGCACACACGCGCGCAGGCTCTCGCTGATATCATTCAGCCGCCTGACAAAATGTCTCCTGCGCCAGTGTGACCCGGGGATGATGGTCAGGAGGTGCATGACAATCGTCTTCATGGTGTAGGTGGAGAAACCTAAGCCCAGCTGAAGACGGGTGAAGAACTGCAGGCATTTGAGGTGCAAGCTGTCAGGGGGGGCCTGCCTGGCGATGTACTTGAAGAACTTCATCTCGGCCACGGCAAAGGTCTCCGGCCACGTTGTGCGTGAGGTGTAGGCTTGCCTCGGCTGGCTGCTTACAAACATGTCTGTGTTGCCTTGCTGCACCCCAAAGAGCAGCTCAATCCTGAAGCTTGCTCTGCCATAGGTCACCTTGAATTGGCAGGAGCGTCTGGAGGGCAGCAGCACTAAATACCAATTGTGTGAGCGAAGCAAAGCCGGCCAGGTTGCTCTCACCAGTTGGTAGAACCAGCGGGCAGTTTTCTCCACGTCGAGGTAGGAGTCGGTGCACAGCGTGTCCAGGAGGCTGGGATCCTGATTCCTCAGCTCCTCCTCAGGGTCGTGCAGGAAGCACAGCTTGTTCTTACCTTGCCGCCTCCTCCTGCAGGTGCACTCCAGCTGCACGCGGGCACGGAAGTTCCTCAAGCGCCTGTGTGCTGCAGCGTCCACCTCCAGATGGAAGCTGTGCCCTCGGGGAGCGGTCATGGGTATGAGCAGCTGGTACACAACATCCTCCTCACGGGGACTCCAGCCTTCAAAGGCACTGCCCACCCCGATGGCTCCTTCCAGGACTGGGTAGAAACTGTTGGACAAGACGCGTCGAAAGTAAATTCCAAAGCTCTCCATCAGATCTGTTACCCACCTGCATCCTCTCCGCAGCTCCAGTTCAGGCCACTGGATGCGCCCCATTACAGCTCTCCCAATGCTGTCCTCACGGTCACGGTTGGCATTTTCATTTGCAACAGCATTGTTTGCTGCAATTGCAAGCGCATTGCCAGCTTCATTTCCAGCAGCACCTTCTTCATTTGCGGCAACATTGTCGGCTTCCTGTGCATTGCCATCCTCATTGTCTTCCTCCCCATTCACATCATTGCCTTCTTCTGCATTTCCAGCGTCTCCTTCTTCATTTCTAACACCTTCTCCTTCATTTCCAACATCTTCATTTCCAACATCTTCTGCGTTTGCATGCCCATTTCTGACTTCCTCTTCATTTGCACCATCATTTTCTTCTTGACGCTCCTGTCTCCTCAGGCTCCTTTTCCTCCAGACATAGCACAGGCCCAAGAGAAGGAGCAGCAGCCCAGCAACAGCCCAGACCTGCCACTTCTGCCAGGCACACCACCGCAGGTCTCCGCAGGCCCACTCCTCCTGCTGCAGGGCCAGCTCCTCCAGCTCCCGCTCCAGACGCATCCTCTCTTCCTCCTGGAGCTTTGCGTGCGCCTCCATGCGCCGACGTGTCACCTCATCCCAATCATCACCCCCGGGCTTTGGGTACTGGACTATGCTTTGGAAAAGCAAGAACCACAATACCCAGCTCTCCATGGTCTGCAGGAGGATGGAGACAAGGCCATGAGTGGGGCTGGGAGGGAGGCAGCTGGCAGCGGGGGCAGCAGGGATGGCAATCCCAGGGATCAGGGGGCAGCAGCAGCAGCAGCAGCAGGAGCAGCAGCAGCAGGAGCACTGTGCCCTGCCCAAGGCTCTCCCATGTGCCATGAGGGGCTGTCCCTGCAGGCAGAGGGAGAACCCAGCCCCAGGTGCAGCGGTTCTGCCCCAGCCCTTGTCCCCAGCCCAGCCTCCCCAGCACACGTGTACTCACCGCTTGCCCAAGCAATGCAGGGCCAGCGTTACCTGCTGGGGCCTTTTAGAGCTGCCCCCATTGTGACATGTCCCCCATGATGTCACAGGTGTCACAGCACACCACAGCCAGGCCAGCTCCACCCTTTGTCCCCAGCCCAGCTCAGCCAGAGTGGCCCTGCTGTACTGCCTTCCATGGCACTGGCAGCACAAGTGAGAAGCCTTCCTTGGCCTTTGCCTTCAGCAAAGCCTGAATTCCCTGTCAGGTGAAAAATAAATGACCTCTCCCTCCACATGGGCAGAGGGCTGCTAGGTCAATGTGTGCTGGGCTGCTTCTCTTGTGGTTGAATTTTGGATACCTTGGACTGGCACTTTCCACGAGGCAATCATTCATGCCATGCTGAACTCTCTCTTTCAGGGTTTTTATTCCTCACCCTTGCCATTGTTGAAGTTTAGATCTTGGGTTTTTTTGGGGTTTTTTTCCTTCAGGAATTTTTCTCCCATGGGTTGCTAAAAGACTAATTACTGGGCTACAGGCTGACTACTTAAGAAAACAAAGCACAGGGCTGGGGCCTTTCTCCTTGACAGAGTAGAGCAGAATCCCTCTCAAAAAGGCAAACCTGACAACCGAAATTTTGGAGGCTAAAAAAAGCTGGGCCGAGGAGAAGTCACTCTCTTGCTCGGGACCCTGAGAGCCGGACACTTGAAGCTGCTGTCTGCTGAACCCACAGCCACTAAAGAAGCAGCACATAGCTGCCAGTCTTTCTGCTGTAAGTCTCTTCCCTCTGCCCCATCGGAAGCCGACCTGCCTGCCACCAGCCTGTCTCTGCCCCGCTCCTCAGCTCAGCTCGCAGTTTTTGCTGCTCTGCAACTAAGTTCACCCTGCACACCAGGGCCTCCTGCTGCCCCAGCTCCCTATGTCCGCAGATCCTGCTGCAGCACTGACACCAGCTGCCCCCGCTGAAAGTCTGTGAAAAAAAGGCACTCCAACATCCCTCTCTGCCTCAGGCAGCCACCATTGCTGCTGTGCTACCTGAGCTCGCGTCAGAGCGCCCCCTGCAGCCACTGAGGGATCATCACACCCAGAGCGCCCCCTGCAGCCACTGAGGGATCATCACACCCAGAGCGCCCCCTGCAGCCACTGAGGGATCATCACACCCAGAGCGCCCCCTGCAGCCACTGAGGGATCATCACACCCAGAGCGCCGCCTGCAGCCACTGAGGGATCATCACACCCAGAGCGCCCCCTGCAGGCACTGAGGGATCATCACACCCAGAGCGCCCCCGGCAGGCACTGAGGGATCATCACACCCAGAGCGCCCCCTGCAGGCACTGAGGGATCATCACACCCAGAGCGCCCCCTGCAGCCACTGAGGGATCATCACACCCAGAGCGCCC
>JAVTVJ010010767.1:0-185940 GCA_034509425.1 Eopsaltria australis | reverse complement strand
CTAAACAGTTATTGCTTCTTCTATTTTTTATAAGAGCAATGACCCCCTCTGCAAAGTTACCCGTTGAAAATTATACAGCACAGAGTTCTTTGAATATCTTATGAATGGGCATGGCAAATGTTTTATTTCTGTTTTGTAGAATGAAACCTGATGATGTGTGAAACATTAGAGTACTATAACTTGTATGTGTGCAAGCAATACCTTTTTGAAGCCTGATGTAGAGAGTATTTGTCTTGTATGCCAGTTTGGTGGTATCTGGACAATGAATCTTGGCTTCAGGATTTGGGGCTATTGATAAAATTTTCTTTATTCACAAGTGTTTTCCCAGCCCCTACTCTCATTTTTCTACAAGAGTACTTCTTCTAGGTAAGAGTGAAGCAAACATACTATGCCATTGGAAATACTGCTTGAGACTGATTGTGTAGTGTCCTGTCCTCCTTTGGCTCCTGCTGATCCACATCTGTAAAATCTGAGGGCTCAGGAAGAAAGTATATTCTTTGAAGGTGGAAGAGGGAGACAAGATGACAATATTTCATTATTTAATGGTGGCTGTGAAACAGCTAATCTGGGACTAATTCATTTGGTTTTAATGTAATTGATGTGGTCTGACACTGGAAAACACTGTGATGTGTCACTGTCACCTCTTCTGGGCCAACCAGATGTTGCATACCACTGTTAGGATCTGTAAAAGGTTGTACAAGACATTAGAAAGAAATGTATTGCTTTGTATGTTTTTTATCATGATTTCTTTATTCTCCTCTAGAATACTGCATATGACAGTGCCATTGTTTTGAGCAATGTCAGCTTTCCTGCTCGAATTCTGAAGTCATACTCAGTAAGAAAAGCATTGTTTCATTAAATCAATTCATTACTTCATCAAAGTGCTAAGGTTCTTTAAAGCCAGGAAGAGATCACTATAGTTAAGAACTGAAAGAATAAAGACAAAAATGAGATATGTACTCTAAAATATTTCCTTTTAGAGGATTGCAAGATAAATCATAACTGCTCTTTATTATGGGTAGGAGACTACTTAATGACTGAAGGATAAATAGTGTAAACTGAACTGTTGTTCAGGGGAGCTAATAAATGAAAGAATAAATTTGTATAATGAAGCTGATCTTGTTTTCACTTAAGCTAGCGAGCATTTTGCCATATTTTAGATATGGAAAACATAGAATTCATGCCTATCTAGTAGCATAAATGCATTTTATTCTTTCCAGTGAGATCCTTTCTATATGCAAGTAGGAAATTTTGCATTTAAATACATTGTTAATAATTTGTGTGCTCTTATTTGTTTTAGGTAATTGAGGTGATTATTGGAATTTCATCAGTATTTGGTGGAATAATTGCTTTGAATATGGATGTTCTAGTCTCAGGTCCATACCTCTCAGTAACATTCTTTTGGATCTTAGTAGCTGTAAGTAGTGCAAATGAAAGCTACTCTTTTAAAACAATGGCTTTTATTCAATTTTTTTTCACTTTTCTTCTTTCTACTGGAGTATTTATTTGGCTCTAATACTGTTTGGAAATTTCTGCTTAGCAAATGAATTAGCACTTCAATATACTTAATATATTTATGCAATTCTTTTGATCTGTTTTGGTTTGCAATACTTCAGTATTGCCCCGATACATTTTCAGTACTCAATTCAGTAAAATGGAAATGAGTGTCAAAACAAGGGTATTAGAAGTGAGATGTTTTGTCAAAAAAAGTTATAGGTTTTAGAATATTTCAGGCTGCAAAAGAAAAAGTTGAGTTTAATTTTAGCACAGTAGAATCCTTAGAACATCTTTTTTAACCTCTCAGTTTTTAACTGTTTTAAAAGTCTGAGACTGTGATTGGTAATCCCTATCCCTAATAACAGCCTGTACCCAGGAGTAGTGGATTCATAAAGGATGTTGTGCCACCCTGCTTGCCAAGAAGGAACTGATTGAGAAAGAAGACCGTTAGGTTTATATATGTGTCCGTAAAATCCCTCTGCATGAAGTGGAAAAAGTTAATAAACAAGCTTTTCAGCATTCAGAATTCACAAAAGAAAAAAGCTGTGGATAGTGGGAATTACTGTAACTCAATTGTATTTTTTGTAATTTTCAAGTCAATAAATACTTACTTTGTTACACTTTTGTGTAGTGCTTTCCAAGTGCTATTGCAAGTCATGTAGCTGCTGAATATCCAAGTAAATGTCTGGTAAGTGTGTAAAATTATTTGATTTTGTCATTAGAGTGGAATAATGCTAAGAAAATCTGCCTGACAGTGGGCTCTAATCAAGTTTGCTCACTTGTTTTTAGCTGCTTCTACAAAATGTGACAGAAATATGTAACAGTAGTGTTAGCTAGTATCCCTTAAAAGAACTCTAGTAGGTCCTTTGGAGGCTTAATTTCATCAGTTCTAGAAAAGAATTTGAAGAGTTTGGTTGATTGGGTGGGTATTTTTGTTTGTTTTGTTTTGTTCTGTTTTGTTTTTTACATTTTTTGTAGCGATTCCTTGGGAAAAGATATTACTATAGAAAAATGACATGCCTCATATGGTATGCCAAGAACTGCTCTCCATCTCCTGAGATGAGGTTCCCTTTTTCTTTCATTATCAGTTGTGGTTTCTGAAAGAAGAAAATAAGGTGTGCAGGCTGTGCTGGACCTAGAAACTATTTTAAACTAATTCTTCATGACTAGCCACAAGAACTAGTAATATTCAGTAGAGTGCATTTATTCCTTGAATGTCCTAGATGAGTAGTTAAGGCTCCTTAAAGTATCTGTTCTAAGTAATAGTCATGTGACCATTTTTAAGTGAGTTTTAAAGTCAGAATGTAATCCTGTAGGGGTGGTATTTGAATGAAACTCAGCTGCTGTTGTATGGCAATAAATTTGCCTCAGGGCACTCAAATTTATTTGCACAAGATTTTTTTAGGTTGCAAGTCACAATACCTCTTGTAAATTCTCATTACTTCATATAAATTGAAGAATAAATGGTACTTCTATACTGGCTCTCCAGATTGGGTATTACTTCCTCTATGTGCATGTGAAAGGCACTTGTAAAATAAAACAAAAATGTCGTCATCTTTATTGAATGAAATATGAATTACAAACCAACAGTGTTTTGGCTAGGAAACAGGTTATTCAAAGCTTGCTTCTGTATCTCCATGAAATGTGGATGGCTCTTAGTATTTGTCTTTTATGTATAATCTTACACAGTTTTACACATTTCTGTTATGCTTGCTTCAAGAAGGCAGTTCACAAACCAGAGATTGATAATAATCTAATTTTTTAGATTATTATTTAACATTTGTTATCTTATTTTTTAGGTTGAGGTCCTGATTGCCATTAGCAGTGTTACCTCTCCTTTGTTGTTCACTGCTTCTGCATACTTATCCTTCAGTATCATGCAAGTTGTTGACATCTTTAAAAGTTACCCACCTGCCGTTAAAGTATGTGTTTTTATGCAACTGAAAAATTAACCTCTATATGTTACCGTGGCAAGGGAGTAGTAAATTAGGGAATATATGAAGACAAGGTACTGCATTATAAAGATTGAATGAAATGTTATAGAAATTATTTAAAAATTCTTGTTTAACTTGTTTATTTTATCTTGTTGATATAATTGAAAGTATGTTACATCTATTGGCACCCCAGAATTAGAGTTTTAAAAAGATAGGCTATTATTCTAAAGACAGAGTAAAAATAATATACAGTATGCTAGACTCCTTGAGGCTTTTATAATTTTAGTATTTAAATTAAAGATTCTAGAGGATGGTTTCCTCAGTTCTGTTCTGTTTCCAGAGGAAAAGATAATTTGGCAAATTAACATTTTCTTAAAAATTATAGATCTCTTCTACTTTCAGCAAACTCAGGCACTAAAATTTTCATTGAAACTTTATGCTAAAATAAACCATACATTATTATTTGATTTAAAAAATCTAGATAGGAATCTTAAAAGTATACAGGTGGGAACATTATAAAATATTTTATTCAAGTAGTTAACAACATATGTCTATTTTCAGCAATCTTATGATGTACTCCTGTTGCTTCTGATGTTGATGCTGCTAATTCAGGCATGCCTTACTATTGGAACTGTAATACAGTGTGTGAATTACAAGACAAAAATGAAACTACAAGATTCATCATGGACACTATCACAGGTTAAAAAACAGGAATACAGAACAACAGAGGTATGTATTTATGCCCATTAGAAAATTTGAAAATATCTATTTTAAAATACTCTTTTTTGGTAATGTTTTGTGGTCTTAATTTCTGATCTTAATTCAGACCACAATTAAAAGCTGTTCTATGAAACTTAATTTTGTAATCAAGAGATAATAGTTTCCTGGTTAGATGATAACTGGGCATGACATAGGGCACAGAAGTGTACTGCTTAGGCTTTCCTCTGCTGTACAGAGCTAGACCCTGTATCCTTAAAGACTCTGAGAGAGTAGCTCATGCTTATTGCACTAGAAAGAGAGTGCTGGGTTCAGTCCAGCACTGGATAGAAAGCACTGGGAGCAGAGACTGAAATCAGTCAAGTCAGTAAACAGCTGCTAATGGAAAGTAGAAGCTTTGGAATTATGTCCCCTCCGGCTGCTGAGGTGTAGGCTGCTTATTTTCTGGATCTGTGTCCTGAGACTTAGGTTCTGTATAAAAGATGAAGCACAGCAGCACTTCCACTGCTGCAAGTCAGGTTTTGGAGCATGGGTCATAGCACGGCTAAACAGATCTCTGATGGGGATTATTTACAAAAGTATTCCTGGTTTGTGAGTCACTGAGAAATCAGGTGTGAGTTAAATGCTAAAAGGAGCACTTTCTCTGCAAAAGCAACACATTTTGCTTACCTTTTAGTATTTAAACACATTAATAATGTTATAGGTGAAGTTGTACGTCCCTTTGGCTTCTCAGAAGTCTGTGTTCTTAGGCAAGGCCTTACTTTGCTTGCATGTATGTAGGTAAATCTTGCTTCAGTTGCACCGCAGGGGGCTGCTTCTGCCTTTGGGGTTGAAGGTTTAGGCCAAGTTTCTTTGACCCAAATGTTTCAAGTATTATACAATTTACACCATTATATTTTGTATCCTAAGTATAAACACTATAATATACAAAACCATACAATTTAGAAATGTACAGATTATTTTAATAGCTCTGGCTGTAATTATTCACATTTGCATTCTCCTAGCTTCTCTCAGATATTTATTTGCTTGAACTTCAGTTTTTAATCAGAACATTTTTTCATGTTTGCATTTGTCTGAAATTTGTTTACTTTTAGGTTTCCAATAATGCCTTAAAGGATTTTGACAAAGATAAAGCTTGGAAAGCAGTTGTGGTGCAGATGGCTCAGTAGTTTGGATTCTACAGATGCAACTAACACAGCACAATCCAATAATATAAATCAACTGTTTGAATTAAGGTTTAAAAACTTTTCCATTTTTAAACAGCAATGTAGTTGCAGCAGGAGTCACAGAATAACACAGTAAATGATGTATCTTTCTAATAATTTTAAAATATGTTGATAATATTTATAACGCATTTGTCTTTTTTCTTGGTATCTGTAGTCTAGTGTTGCTTTAGAAGATACCTTTTGAAAAAGGCAATGAGTCACATGGATTTATGCTGATGTCAAAGTAAAATATTGCAATATTTAGTAGGCTTCATATATTTGCAAGAGATTGTTATAACTGCAGTTATGCAGTCAGTGTGACTGATAAATGCTTTTGGAAAGTTATGAGCACAAGTCATAATTGATATTTTTGCTTATACTTCACTTTTGTAGGAGTTGTAAAGTTGTTCTGCATCTTATTGCTTTTATATAAATAAAAGTATTATGTGGAAACTCGAGAATGTGGATTGACATTCTAATTGGAGAGGTGACAACAGAATATTGTTTCCCATTAAACTTGAATTTCTGGACTACTGAAAGGGGAAGAGGCTTTTTCTGAGTGCTGGGACACATAAGCTACTAGCCAAAACAAAAACATCCAACAAACAGAAGCAATCGGCCAAACAGGAGATACTACTGATATTAAAAGAGGGTTTTTCACATAGGAATTTTTTTTTTTAGGTATAATATTTTTCATTTATTTATTTTCCTAACTATCTTTAAAACCTGTGAAACATAGCTGCACTGAAACAAGGGACATCCCCCATACTGATTACCTTTTCCTGTAGCTGAACTATGTGTACGATCAGGTAGATTTCAAACACTATTAGAATTTCCATGTAATTAGGAATTCTGTTGTAACCAGGGTGATAGCTGCTGACAAGGCGGTGGGGTCATTTTTTCCCTGTTTTTATCATTTTATTGTTGGGTTTTGAGAGGTTATAGACTTTGCAGTTCATTCTTTTTTTAATGTGAAATAACTCAGATCATTTGTTCAGAGCATGCTGCAAAGCTTAACTCTTTGCTTTTGATAAGGGGAAAGAAAGAGAGAAAGGTGTGTAGAGTGTGGAGCCTTTCAGGTACATTAGCATGTTTCTTTTCATTTTGGGAAAGTTGACAGTTATTATGGGATTTAAATACATAGAGGGTACTCTTTCAAGTTTAGAGAAGTGCTTCTTAAGAGCATGTATATGGCAACCTCCCTGTCCACCTAAAAATAATAGGGTGTGCTTTTGGTCCAGACTACTATGTCAACAACCAGAGGCTGAAGATGCTGTTTCTTAAATATTGCAAAATTTCATGCCTGTACTGGTGGTACTTGTGTGAACATTCTCTGAACATAACAATCCTACCAATTTTACAAGTAGGAAAAGTTAGGGTTTGACGGTATACTATTTTTTTTGAAATTGCAAAGAAATAGTTCTACCTAAAAATAAACATCTAACTTTCTGAATCTCATGCATGAAACTGGAAAAATACTGTAGACCGTGTAGAAGTTCTTCATGAATCATTTAAAGTTAAAAGATATTAATATGTAGAATAGTGAAAACGTAACTTAACCATTTCCTTAATGGTTTGTTTTACTTTATGTGGTAAAACACTTTGCCTTTGTTTAACTGAATCTGTATCTTTAAGAGTATCTGTATCTTTTCTGTCAAGTGATGATTGGCTTTCGTTATCCAGGTTAAATATAAGTAGATATTACTTTTGTAAATGATTTGGGTGGGAAAAGAAATTAAGGGAAATTGCACAGCTGATGGAATTTCCTTTCCATGAAATGCTTATACCAACAAAGCAGACAAAGGCACTTTAACCTCCTTTTTAGTCAAATGGCTTGGGGTGCTACATTCTAAAGAGTGAGAGCCTTTTAAACAACTGATTTTTTTTTTCTGTCAGGAGTGACTATGAAGAAACTAAGGATATATAATAGGAGATATTTGCATTTCTCTTGGGGAACTGAAGTGTTTTAATAAGAAGTGAAGAAAATAGCATTTATCAAAAAGAAAAACTAAATAGGCTAAACAGGATGATTGAGTTAAAATTTGGATTGACCCTGAGTAATGGTTGAGATATATGACTGTATGTGAGGTTTTTTAGTCATCTTAGATTAACAAGGGTAAGGAATAGATGGGAATAAAAAAAGAGGTTTTCATAGAGCTTCCAGCCATAGATTCTGCTTTCCAGTGAAGATGAACATCCCAGGGCTCCCTGCCTGGCCATGGCTCCCTTCCTGCTCTGTTCAGTACAGTGGAGACTGGACAATCTGCCAGGTGCAGGACTTCTCCCTGCATGCCTGGTAAACGAGGAGCCCCACCATGGATACCTCTCTGGAGGCTGAATTTTCTTGTATCCTGCAGGAAGGAAATACATGGAGGTAAGAGGCAGGCTTTTAAAATCATAATTAATGTAGGGCTGGCTGCTGACATGAAAAATATTTCTCAGGCAGAGAAAGTTTCACTGTAAATCTCACTCAGTGTGTCAATGTTTTTGTAACTCAAAACAACACCCCTCCATATACCCTTCTTTACCAAGGGATTTTTTGTATTGATGTTTAACGCAGAGTATAGCTTGATAGCTTGAAGTTTTAATTAGGGTCTGCTCATAGATGGTCTGTTTCCACAACACAGCTAGAAAGCCTGTTAAAAGGACAAAAATCTTATCCCTCTCTGAGGTCAGCCTGGTGCAGGAAATGTGTATGTGCCATGTTAGAAGGGTTTCTGCTTGGAAATGTGCCATTTCCTGCCTTGCTGGGTATCACTAGAATTAATGCCATGGGCTACTCTTAGCTTATACCAGGAGTTAGGTTCCTAGCTTAAAAAAAATAGCCCTGGGTAAAATAAAGAAAAAAAGCAGACTGAAGCATCTCCCGAAAAAAAAAATAGTGTGCACATCGTGCATCAATGATTTGCTTTAAGTTGCAACCCCTCCCTTTTGTTAATAATTCCAGTTTCTCTGAGCTTTAAGTTCATAAAAGTATACACTGTCTACAAAAATTTTGGAGAATTGTGAATATGCTTTATTTTTTATTATTATTTTACTTTTTTCTAAGTAGATTTTTTTGAACACTCAAGTTTTTAGTTTTTTTCTTTAATAATTTTATTAACAATTTCATAGAAGTCTAAAATAATTTTCTTTAATAATTAAAAAAGACATTTATATTATTTTATTTCTTTAATTATGCACAGGACTTTCAGCAACCTAATTTGGAAATAGATTATCTTTAAAATTCCCTTCTAGCCCAAACCACTTTATGACTGTATGATTCTAATCTTAGGAAAAGAAAGTCTTCAGCATCTGTGGGTTGTAGCTAGGTTGTAAGCAGTGCACCTAAGGTGCTGCCTACTGCTACGTTTGCCATCACTGCTGAATACTTGTGACTCTTGAAGGTAAGGGATGGGGTGGGGGAGAGAGTGAGGGTCCCTTGAGTCAGGTAGATGAAATCAGTAGTGGTTGTCTTTGGACAGTGAATCAGTAACTTGTTGAATACAGAAGCACTGGGCAGCTTCAGTTTCACCAGCCTGTCTTGTGTCTCTCTGGGATACAGATGCCCTGCTGGTCCCTCTGCTGGGTACCTGCCCTGACTGCACAGGCGCACTCTGGGCAGGAGATGTAGGCACACTCCCAGAAAAGTGCAGTTCCCAAGCAGCTCTGAAT
The DNA here is from genome assembly GCA_034509425.1 of Eopsaltria australis. Taxonomy (NCBI): domain Eukaryota; kingdom Metazoa; phylum Chordata; class Aves; order Passeriformes; family Petroicidae; genus Eopsaltria; species Eopsaltria australis. The sequence continues at coordinate 176,933 of JAVTVJ010010767.1, read as the reverse complement.
CACTGTATTTTGTTGTGATGACAGTAGCACCTCACACTGCTCCACTCCAGAACATGCCCGACATGACAAGAAGCTGTTAAGTTATAAACAGCTGCCCTACGGTTGATGTGAGTGTTCCTGAGGCAAGATGTCTGTTGCCTGGAGCAGGCAATACAACTGCACACAGAGTTAAAATAATAGCCAGGGGACTGTGCTGGTCATGGCCCTTCATCTCTAGACAGCTGTTACAATATGGTATGTATGCCTGTGTTGGTGAAACTGGGAAGTATGCAGTGATATGACACAGGATCCTCTTGCAAAATGTAGTGTGAATGTGGCTATTGTGCTCCAAAGAAGGGTGAGGTTTCTCCAGTATGGATGTGACAGGGACATGCCTTCCAGCATAGACATTGACGTGGTAATTTAACAAAGTCAAAAAATAATGTAGCCTAAGCAGAAATCTCTTTGGAGTTCTATGCTAAAACTCCAACACATCAGGCCACAAAATCCATTTCTGGATTCTCAAGTATGTCTGGTGATGCATCTGTCCTAACTTTCCTGTTGCAGTGGTCCAAGCTCCCAAAAACCCTTTTCCCCCCCTAGGAAGCTCGGGGCTAGGGACTCCCCTGGGGTGGAGCCCTAAGTGGTTTGCCCTGTAGATGGGCCGAGCTTCCCGGGGGTTGGCTACCCTGTCCCCACTTGTCCGGCCACCTGCCACTCTCCTGTCTATCATCTTTAGGCTCCAGAAAGTTCTCTGTTACTCAGTAGTTGATTGTGTTATCCCCTTATCAGTCTCCCCCTCTCCTCCCCCTTCCCTTCCCAGTTGGTTCCTGTCCCCTGATCCCTCCCTGGTTCCTCCCCTGAGCCCGTCAGTGATTGGTTTGTAATCCCTCCATAAAAGTCTGATACAAGGGGCGCCCCGAGTCTTTCGCCTGGATGCCCAGAGAGCTGGTAACACTGTGTTACAGTGTCTCTATTATTCCTGGGCAAAAGATCCCTCCCGCTATACTCTGGCTCTTTGAATACAGTGTCCACCATAAAGGGAGATACAGCCTGTGGCAAGGGACATAAGGGCCCGACAGCTGTGAACCTGCTTTGGTCGGGGACACTCGCTTGTAGCCGCCATCGGGCTGCTGTCCGAAACCCTGGTGGGCAGCTGGCCAACCCAGACCATCGGCCACACCTTTGTTTTCAAATGTTTCTCATACACACTTCACCAGTGTAAGAATTATGTTCTCTTTTGAAGTGTGCCAAGTATGTATCCAAGCATGCAAAATTTGTGAAGACAGAGACTGATTCAGAAAAAGGGACCTGAGCTGATGGACCAGAGATCAAGCTTGAACCAAGAGAAAATGGGGAATGCAAAATACTGGATTTCACTCTGTACTCTAGGGTCTACCTCTGCATTTTATTAAAAACACCCTGAACAACCAGGCCACCATCCTGAAATGTGCAAGGTTTGATCTCAGACCTTCTTGGACTGAGAAATGTTTAGATTCTGGCTTTTCTGTGTTCTTGACTGTGGCAGTCATGGAAGTTACTTCTGAGACTCCAGGGGTAGCAGAAGCCCAAGAAGAGAAGAAAGGACTTTGGTGGAGGGCTTCTAAGACTGCTAAGCTCTCCCCAGGGGCTGAAGTGACCATGGTTTAGCCCAGGACAAATTTACTTGGTTACTAGTTGTGTCTATTATCTTCTCTCTTCTAGAAGGTTAACTGTTACTGGATAATTGATTCACTGTTACTCTTTACCTCCTCCCCTCTCCCCCGTCCATTGGACTGGTTCCCTGACCCTTCCCTTGTACCTCCCTGGGACCCTCAGATGATTGGTTAGTACGTGTCCCTCATAAGGTTGTCGCAGAGAGCATTCGGGGCTTTTGGTCCCTGGATTCCCTCTGTGCTGGACCCCCTGCAATAAAGCCGCACAGAATTCATCCATACCAGAAGTCCCTCTCGCCTTATTTCTACTTCAGCAGCTAGCGATCGCAGCTCCTCGCTCCTGGCGCATCACCCTGCCGGGCGAGCAGTTTCACTGGCCAGTGTCTAAGGGACGCCACCAGAGTGCTTCCTTTGGACAGGGACACTTCTGGAACGTGGCCAGCTGGAGGCTGTCCGGAATCCGGGCTGGACACCGACAGCTAGCGAACACTTGACCAGTGCTCTAATAAAGATTTTGGGTGCAAAATATCTGTATTATCAAAGTGCAAAAGGAGGCCCTTCCTATTAAGGGTTTTTTAAGAGCCTTTTTTTCTGAAGATAGAGGAAACATTGGTAGAAACAGAACAGTATCTTTTGCTATCATCTGTTATTCAATAATAAAGTAATGAAAGCATCAAACTAAAGACAAATGTGGATTAAAATATAGGTAAGGTATAGTAAGTTACAAGGACCAAAAGACATCTGTTAGAAAGAAATTATTTTCAAAATTATGATAAAGAATTAGAGCCCCATTTGAGCAGGGAGCCTAAGAGATAGTGTCCCTGTAAATTTCAAATGCATAAATGCTTCTACATAACTGATAGTTTTCAAAAAATGTGACATGGGTCAATTATACTTCCCAGCTTTTAGTGAGAATCTTAATGGGGGTTCCAAAACCTGATGTAATATAAACAGTGGATGAACACAGTAATTCCAGGATACAAATTATGCAGGAACAGTAAAGTAGCTAGTTTAAACATGATTTTAAAATCAAAGGTTCAAATGAAGCAAATAACAATAAGGTTGTTGCCTGTTGAACTTAACAGTTTCAGTCCACACAGAAACTGTGTGGACTGAAACACTGTTCCTGCATAGAAAGAGTACATTGTTAGATGATCAACTTTATTCAGAATGTGGCAGAGGTGCACTAAGAAATACCAGAAACAGTAAGAGAATAAAATTTCATTAGGTGAATCACACCATTAATTTCTGTGGAAACTGGAGGTAAATGATACACTAAGAAAAGTCAAAATGGCATTCGTTAGAGAGCAAAACATCCTTGAGCTGCTCTCTCCTGACTATTGTCTACAGGACTCCTATCTTACAAAAGGGTATAGTAAAAATGAAGAGGTATATTACTTATAGAAAATATAGGGGATGTATGCTGGAAAACCATACAACTGTGACTATTTTGGCAAAGGTGAGATGACAATGGACATTCTGTATTCTTTTAAAGCAACAAGGGGGAACCTGACTGAACTATGTGGAAGCAGTTTTAAAATCAAAGCAAAGCAAATAAACATAGTTTAAATGTGCAACTCATTGCTCCAAGAAGTTCTGAAAACCAAAAGGATAAATAGATGCAAAGAGTTGTTTTACAAATAAATTCAAGGAAGTTCCAAAAGCAGCTATTAAAACCAGTGATGTGCACATAGCTTTTGGTTCAGTAAATCCGTAAGATCCAGGTCATTGGAACTTGTCAGCATACACATTAAAATAACCCATGGAAGTAGGATATTTAACTTCTTATTTTTTCTAAGCATCTATTACTTATCCTCTTAGGCCCAGGAGAGTGGACTGGGCAGATTTTTGATCTGGTGTACTTTTGTGCATAGATGTGTCGCATCCCACTCCTGTGAGCACTCAGGATTCATTGATGCCTGCTGGGAAGAACTATCTCCGTCTGCGTGGACATAAGTGAGCAATCCATCATCTTTAGATGAGAAATAGGCCTCTGTACAAGGTCATCTGAAAGACATCTGTGAGAAAGAGAGATGCAAAGACTAAATAATTCCTAGGTGTCTGAGGAGAAACTTGGCAGATGAAACTGTTATTGTAGCCTTATGATACTTAGTGCTCTAATTAGAGGAGAGAAAATACCGTGTGAAAGTTTTGTGTGAGAAAACACTGTGTGAACTGCAGAAGAAAAACTTATCACGAAGCTTTTTTAGCACACTGTAGGATATAAGTATGCTTACTGCCTGAAATAAAACGGCTTCACTTTGATCACATTCATCTGGCGTGATGTCCCATCATTTTCCCCACAAATGCCCATGGTCAAAGTTTCTCTGGACCTCTTTGGTAATGCGTTGCGGTGGTCCAAGCTCCCAAAAACCCTTTTTCCCCCCTAGGAAGCTCGGAGCTAGGGATTCCCCTGGGGTGGAGCCCTAAGTGGTTTGCCCTGTAGATGGGCCGAGCTTCCCGGGGGTTGGCTACCCTGTCCCCACTTGTCCGGCCACCTGCCACTCTCCTGTCTATCATCTTTAGGCTCCAGAAAGTTCTCTGTTACTCAGTAGTTGATTGTGTTATCCCCTTATCAGTCTCCCCCTCTCCTCCCCCTTCCCTTCCCAGTTGGTTCCTGTCCCCTGATCCCTCCCTGGTTCCTCCCCTGAGCCCGTCAGTGATTGGTTTGTAATCCCTCCATAAAAGTCTGATACAAGGGGCGCCCCGGGTCTTTCGCCTGGATGCCCGGAGAGCTGGTAACACTGTGTTACAGTGTCTCTATTATTCCTGGGCAAAAGATCCCTCCCGCTATACTCTGGCTCTTTGAATACAGTGTCCACCATAAAGGGCGACACAGCCTGTGGCAAGGGACGTAAGGGCCCGACAGCTGTGAACCTGCTTTGGTCGGGGACACTCGCTTGTAGCCGCCGTTGGGCTGCTGTCCGAAACCCTGGTGGGCAGCTGGCCAGCTCACACCATCGGCCACAGAGCATTTCCTCTCAACTGGAAATCAAAAAGAACATGATTAGATTAATCATCTTTATTGGCCTTTTGGCTACAATCAGAACATCAGTTATTGCAAACCCACCCTTTCCCTGTGTTGTAAAAATACATACAATCCCATGCTTGCTTTTAATGGTGGTTAAAGAATAGGAATTGTTGGAATAGAGGGAAACATTGGAATATGGTTCCTTTCTCTCTTCCTTCTCTGACAACTGAACCTAAAGTAGAAATGTAGCTAATAGCTTTGCCAGGGAGCATCTCTCAAAAGGAGGGAAAACTCTTCATTCTACATTCACTGTCTTTAATGTAGGTATCTTAATGAATGAATATTAAATGTCTGACAACCTGGTGCCAACTAAAGAATACATTTTAGGGCATTTTCAGGCTTTTTACTATTCCTTGCAGAGTTGTGGAAAAGCTGCCACCAAGTCTTCTATGAACGAGGTACAACAGAACTAACAGGTAGACTGTGAACCCAAATTTTCCTCAGACTCTTTCCTGCATGATGGAACATCCAGAGAAGAATTTCCACAATTCTGCACTTGATTTAGTGCCTGAAGATATGAGAGGAAATGGGAAGCAGATCTGATCTTTGTTTCTTTTTCTTGGCAATTTTAATTCATGCAAACACTCTCTGTGCCCCCTAATCCAAGTCTTCCTCTGCTGATCTCACTCTCTTCTCTACAGTTGTTAGAACAATGGGATATTACAATTGGCTTAGGTTGAGAAGTTGCTGTGCTAGCTAAAAAGTTGGCACCACATCTTCTATTCAGAATGCTGCATATTGGTGGTGTCTGTTCAGATAACCTCTTGCTACAGTTGAGTAATACCACAAATGGGGAAAACCCCAGAGAAATAGGAAAATCCCTGTTTGTGCCTTGTGTAAGTATATTTTGCTTAGGCTCTTTGCCAAAGAAGATGTGAATCAAAGATTCTCCCTGTATAGGAGTAAAATGTACTATCATTTTCAGGATCTTATTTTTACATAAAAGATGCCCTAGGCATTTGTGAAAGGGGGAGAAAATTTCCATTCTGGTTTTTGTGTGTTGTTTTTCTATTGCACTCATCACTGAAAATTCCTGAAAACAAAAGATATAGAAAGTGGGAGAGGAACTTGGTTAATTCCTTTGAGTTATTCTTTCAGAGAAATGGTCTCTTTGGACTGTTTTGCAAAATGATTGTAAAAGAAAATACCACCCCCACCCACTTGGTATTGTACAATAAAAAGAAAAAATTCTTAAAAAAATAAGAAATTGGGCTGTGACCAAATACTATAACTGGCAAGTATTTGTGCAAATATTTGATTATTTATTTAAACCTTCCCAACAACTCCTCACCCAGAACACAACCAAGTGCCTAAAAATGACAAAACATCTTCCTACCAGAACAAAAGGCACTGAAGGATGTTTCTTTCTTTCCTGTGGAAAAGACAAGAAAATAAATGTAAGAGCTCAGATGATATGATTCCTCTATGCAATAGTGAAAACCAATAATTAATTAGGATAGACTAGAAGGTGTAAGAGGATTTCTTTATCATGCTGCAGCCCACAGAAGTGGGTGTTTTGGTGTCCCCCCCCCCCCCCCGCAACATATGTAATTTAATTATTGTACATTCAATTTTCATTTTTCAGATATCAAAACGGGGATGGCCTTCTCTAATTAAAAGACTGAATCCTCTGATTTTTGTGAGATTTTTTGTTGTTTAATTCAATGGGATCTTGATTTTTTTTAAATGTATTTTTTGCACTAAGGTTGTAACCAGAAAGAATGGTTAGAGAAGTTAAAGATGCTGTTCTAAGAAATTTTGACTGGCAATTGGGAACTCTGTCAAGCCACCTAACCAAAATATTTTCACCAGTCTGGCTGCAAAATGGGAACCTGAAAATATGGAAGTAATTTGCTGAATGATCAGCCTCATGAGAGATTAATCTCTTCCAGTAAGTAATGACTGAGAAATTAGTTGATCCCACAGTTAGGTTTTCTCAACAAAAAAGTGAGCTTCCTAACTCACTCACTTGATTTTTCACAGTCATTTTTTATATTTGGCTATTCCACTTCTAAGGCCATAGACAACCTCAAGTAAAGTGACTCAATTCAAGTTTTCTTGCAGCATACTTCTGCCGGATTCCATTAGAAATAAATCAAAATTAGGACTTTGAAACAGCAGTTAAAAGTCCAGTAATTTTATATGAGCTGCCATGTTTCACTTCTACTGGCTTAGTGTTGCACTGAATCATTCAGAAAACTACAGTCTTCTTTCTATTGATAAATGTGCAGTGGAAGCATCACCAAACTACCAATGAAGTTTATTTTGGAGGGAAGGGGACTGAAATAATTAATAAATAACAAGTATTTCTATGATACAGCAGAAATTAGGTCTTACCAGTTACCATTTTCAGTTTTTCATGGGGATTTCAGGAAATTATAAAACCATTGAAATAGAAATATCCCAGTTTTAGAACAGTTATGTAAATAATTTTGGTATACTTTATAGAATCATAAAATGGTTTGGGCTGGAAGGGAACTTTAAAGGTCATCTAGTCCAGCTCCCCTGCAGTGAGCAGGGATAGCTCCAACTGCATCAGGGTGCTCAGAGCCCCATCCAACCTGGCCTTGAATATTTCCACCACCCTCACTGTAAAACATTTTCTTACTTATGTCTAATCTAAATCTACTCTCTTTTAAATTAAACCCATTACCCCTTGTCTGGTTGCAACAAGCCCTAATTTGAGTGTCAATGTATTATGCTGTAGAAGAAGCCAAAACAATATCTTTAACAATGTCACAAATATTTTTTCTAATCTTCAGTCTGTGACAGCATATGACCATGTCTGTCTTATAAAATGTGGTTTTAAATACCACCTTTTATGCATTTGCACTTTTTTGAGTCATAGAAACAAATTGCCAATAGTAAAAGATGACAACTTATGCCCAAAAGTGATTGTTAAAAAATGGAAGTGCTAAAAGGACAGGAGAAGGGGAACTGGTACAAGTTAGATAGTGGTCACTGGTTTTCTAAAGGCCTCCTTTAAGAAGGAGTTTATTTAGCTCCAATGAAAAGCTCTGGTACCCCAGGCAGCTGCCACAGGGGAACGAACATGCTGCCATTTCTTACCTGCAGCAATAACATGGTTTTGCTCTACAGCTTTGTTTCTGAGGAGCGCAGTATTCCCTGTGGATGGAAGCCTCCTGGAACACCAAGCAATAGTTATTTTATGATATGCTAATGCTTGCCCAGGCTGCAGCCTCTGTGTTTCAAGAACTCCTAAATGTCCACCAGAAGAGTTTTGCTGGCTCTAAAACTCACAGATTGTTGGCTTGTTGGGAAGATCCTAAAATGTTTTAAAAGGACTTAGAGCTGCCATCCCGCTTGAGAGCAGAGGAGACAAGGCGGTGCCTGCTACTTTTGTGGGTGTGATAAAAGTATCTCTGTCAACAGGACACTGCTTTTAAAGGAAAGAAAATGGGAACATATATTCTATATGCAAAAGAATACTGGTATAAGGACTATGCCAGAAACTTGAATGCCAGAACAGCAGCAAACAGTTTTTGCTGGCTAAGCAATAGCCTTTCTTTAGAATGTCATGCATAGCAGTCAAAGTAAGATTTGTTATTTTTGTACTCTACAAAATTTTAGTGTGTGGTTAAGTGTTTATTTTACTGGGAAAATGGATGTAGTCTGTCTGAAAGATAGCTGGAAGCTTGTTAAAATCTCAATGCCAGGTTCGCTTTGCCTCTTACAAAGACACTTTCCCTTAAACACATTAAGTACTGTGGCTGACTAATTTAATTTTCACTCTTCTAAGGCAGATGTCAAAAATAAAAAGTCTTATTTCTAGACTTCATTTGCAATTGCCATAATGCTTCTTTTCTAGTTGGATCTAAAAATCATATAATATTCAATAATGTTCTAAATATCTTCCATTATAAAATCATTGGGTTTCTTTGCCCTGGTGTGGACAAATCCATTGTAGAGTTTAATGAAGTGATACATAAACTCTTGGTCAGTAGGAATGGCAGTACCTGATAAAATGATATCTTTACTTGATGGAACTCTCATACTCGTTAGAACAATTACACACCTCAGTAGGAATACATGAAAATTAGGATAATGCTGATCTTGTGTCCCCATACATATCAGGCTGTCATATGCAGCATTGATGTGCTTTTTCACTGTATTGGAAAATAATTTTTTTTAACCTTGAAAATTATTTCTGTTGTTGACTATAAATATGTTTACCTGTTTAAGGTATGTTTACTTGTGTACAATGACTGAGCAATATTTATTTTTATTATTACCTCAGCTCTTAAAATATTTTGTTTCTGTTTGCAGGGGATTCACTGTAAAAGCAAACCTTCTGGTGAGTATACATAATTCACATTTTTACTATGTTTGTTTTTAAAGATAATTTATTAAAGATATTAAATCCACTATCCTAGTTATATCAGATCAGTGTCATGAGTATTTACCACCAGTTCTTTTGTAAAAAACATTGGAAATTGGTAGGTTTTGATAAATATTAGGCTAATAATGACAATTGCTTTATAATTTTCCTTACCATAGTGAGGGAAAGAGAGTTTGCTAAGTCATTTTACATGTTTTTATTGTTTCTACTTATTATTGATATTGCCTATAGTAATAATGCAGGGGCTTGAACTACCTGAGCTCTGAAGTCTCCATCAGTCGCTCCTTCAGTGCACACAGTCATTTGCAGGGAAGTACGAGGCAGCTGCCTCACAAACAGTTCCCCCTGAGAGGACAGTCACAGTCCCCTCTGAGAGGACAGTCATGGTCCCCTCTGAGAGGACAGTCACAGTCCCTCCTGAGAGGACTGTCCCAGCTGGAGGCTCAGCTCTGAGCACTGCTGGTCTCCACAGTGCCTCTTCTGAATCCACTCACTGGCAGTGAGTACACAGACAGGGAGAAGATGCAATGCTGAGCTCAAGCATGTGAGATGCTGATGCCATGGCATGGGGCATGAGCTGAATGTCAGCAGGCATGAGTCCTCACTCAGAATGTATGGCATTTATGGGATTGTGTTGAGGTGGAGAGAAAGAATATGTGTGTGGAAAGGATGCAGTTCGAAGTCCCACCAGAAAAAGTCTCTAGTCTTCTGCTGGTGAACAGAGTGAACCTCTGGGGGCTGGTTGAAGGGTTGTGAATTAATCTTGTTAGGATTAGGCAGCTGATCTGGTAGTTGCACAAACTATATGGAAGGTAGAAGAAACAGGGGTGTTGACACTTGCTCTGCTAGCTGAAGCACGCCTTTATGTTCTTGAGCACTACAGGTGATGCCTTACGAAAGGCTGACCTGAAACAGAAGCTAGACAGAGTTAAAAGAATAAAAGAAGTATTTATTAAAACAAGGTACACTTTAGGCCATGCAGGAGTCTCACAGAGACTGCACCCAAAATGGACGCCTAGCATGTGCTTTTTGGACAGATATACCTTTGGTCCATCTACATATCAGAAACCCATTGTCCAATTACAGCTTCAGGTCCTGAAGTCCCATCCCTAGTTTGTCCCCTTCTCTTTGCTGCTGTCCATGGTTGTTTACATTTTGGGCTTTTGGAGAAACAGTATGTCCTTGAAACTCAGGCTTAGAGAGAAATTGTTTCGTCTAAATGACAGTAACAGAACACTAGCTGACAATTTATGGAGTCTTAGAGTCATACACTAGAGCAGTCTTGATCTAGAAAATATAAAAGTTAAAACCTAAGGCATCACAGGCTATAAAAATCAATCCCTTCAACCTGTTCTCAAAGGGAAGAACACCCATAATTCTATTGGTTATGAGTTAAAATCTGTGCTGGGTATTACACAAATGCAGATCTAGATAGTGGAGACTCACAGGTACCACAAGGTGGTGATTAATTCCATCCATTTTGGGACAAGGGGATTTATATGCTGGGAGGGAGGAGTCTTGTTGACTGCCAGAGTTGCTCAGATCACAGACACAGCCTGGCCGAGGTCAGAAGGGACCTCTGGGAGTCATCTGGTCCAACCCCTGATGCAGGGACATGTGGATGATGCACATCAGATAAGCTAGATGCTTCACTCTTAACTGGAAGGGCACTGAAGGGTTTGTACACTGAAGATCCATATCTTTCAAGATGATATACATGAAGCTGATTGTAGGTTTTTCAGTGCTGTCTGAAAAAACAACTTATCAGCTATCTGTAACACAACATGTAGGATGACTCAGCCTTACAGGTGTGATGAAAAAGCATTTTTTGTCTTCATCCTAATTCACTTTTGCCACAGTGGGTGAATACTCCTTTCCTATGTTATTTAAAAAAATTATTTAAAATTACCTTAAAAGACCTTAACTCTATAGTAGAGGACCTTTGCAGTAGTCATTTCTTTTAGCTGCAACAGAAAGATTACTTTATTTTCTTGAAATTTTCAGCCACCACCTCAGTAGTGTTTGGCAGTGTGGCTTTGACTCTGCCTTCTTCCTTGTGCTCTTCTAGACTGTTAGGTAGTACATAAGAACTACTGTAGTATTTGAAAGTCACTGTAATATATCCATACATTGATATCAAAATATCAATGATTTTAAAAAATATTACATTTTCAGAAAATGTATTTGGCACAGTATATCGCCATGTTGTTCAATATCCTTGAAAGTTTGAAATTTTTTCTGAAAACACAGCCATGAAACCCTTTTAATATACTGTGCATTGCAATTGTGAAAAGAGAGGCTGTCAGTCTGAAATTTAATCAATTTCATAATTGCTGTAAGTATTTTCAAGTAGTGAATTTTGGTACTTATTAGCTGAAGTGCACCATGTGGTTATTGTAGGAGAGCATATCTACTTTGTTTATGACTTTTGTTGATTCATCCTAATCAACAGATGCAGCAGATACTGTGGTAAAACATATGCAAATAAGTTTGAAATACTACTGTAATTTATACTCATGGAATGATGTGCCAGTGAAGCAATTATAGTAGGTTTTAGAGATGCTCACAGATTTAGCACTGTCAGTATCCTTCAGTAGTTCAGATTCTTACAATACTTGTTGAGAAGACATATCAGATAAAAAATGAGTTAGGATTTTCTATTGGGTGTTGTCCCAGTCTTGTTATTAACAGGTTTTCTCTGCCTTTTATTTTTTCATGCTGTTCTCCAATTTCATCTTCTTACCTGAGGCTTCAAATTATCCATCTATTCATTTATATTGCGTATTAATTGCTCAGCTCTGGCTTCTATTATCCAACTGTACATAAGGTGTGATTTGCTGTTGTGACAGTTCTAGGGTGATTGCTGCATCATCAGATTAAAAAAATTATCTGCTGTGGTTGAGCTGATGGCAAAAGTACAAGGAAATGTCTACATGCTGAATAATAAGCCTTGGTTTCTTTATGCCTGGGCTTATATGTGTCCATAATTAAGGAACCTTTTATTAAAGCAACAATCCCTCTCTCATGTAGGGCTAATTACAGCTATTATTCATAAACACAAAATTTAGGTAAGATTTACTCAACAGATGGTTTGTGTAGCAAGATATATCTTTATGTCTTCTGGGGTATAGATAAAACTATTTGTGCGAAAAGGAAAATGGGGTGTGTTCCAGAAGAAGATATCTTAAGGGGGGATTAAAAGATGATAAAGTAGGAGTTTACTGAAGTATTAGTCAGAAATGATCATACTGTGATGATTTATATAATGAAAAATATTTTCTGTCAGTTCATCCTCGTATCATGTATTTGCTGTAATCCAAAGCTGGTATCCTCATGCATTATATGATCCATTTAAATTATTATTAATGAGTTTTGCATCATGTTTTGCAATTCTGAAAATCTATCATAAAATTAATGAAAGAAAAATCCAAAGTGAAAGCATAATTTCATTTTATTCAGTGCATTACATATTTGATCTCAGTTAGAAAGTGGAAACCATGATCAAGAACAGTGTCTCTGCTGACAGGACAGTAGCCCTTAAACCTGCTGTGGTAGTTTGAAAGCAAATCAGTGAGAGACTCCAAGTCAGAACTACAATTTAACAGAAAAATTAAAATAAATGCAATAGTACAAAAACACGGACAGAATACAACCTGACACCCTGTTGGTCAGGGTGTTGGTAGTAGTCCACTTAGATGGTGGCTGCAGTCCTCTGGGAGTGATAGATGTGGTTCTGTTGAAGCAGTGATCCTGTGGAAAGGTGTAGTTCTCCTCTGAAGGTCCAGTGGTGGTGTAGAAGGGTCTGGTCTTCCTCTGGGAATCCAGTGGGAAAGGCTGACTTGTGGTGTTTCAAATTCCAGATTATATCCAGATAGGGATGCTTGGTTCCTCTCCCTGGTCGGAGCATCTCACAATGGGATGATGTAGTTTATCAGTGGGACTCAATGGCCCATTAACTGCAGCCATCAGGGATGAGCAAAGCAAAGTGCCCCACCTGGCTCAGACGGCTGGCCCATTAGAAGACATGCCCTGGGGCCATCAGGGATGAGACAGGACCACTGCCCCACCTGGCCCCAACATCCCATGAAGACGGTGATAGAATATATACCATTGTAACCTAAGACACCTGTATTTGTGCATCTGTCTGATGCTGATCTAATATCAGTAATGCACCCAGGCTGACTTAGAATTCTTGTGAGATAGTGTAAGAGTCTGGACAGAAATCCCTACCTGCCTCACGACCATCGACAGAAGCAGAGGCTGAAAACCCAGAGACCCTAAGAGGGGAAAAGGACTTTTGCACAATGAAGTCCAGCCAGATCTTGGTGGGATGCCTGCCAGGTGCCCAGGTGTACTGCAGAGCTGTGCTGTAGAGCTGTGCTGCAGAGGCGTGTTGACACATGCCCGTGGAACCGTGTCCGCCCGGCTACCGGGGCAGAAAGGACTGCACAAGAACTATATGTCTTGTACAGCTGCACCTGTACCCTAAAACAATGGGCCCTATTCCCCACCTCCTGGCCATTTGCCCCTCGCCTCTGCAAGGATTGCCTCATCTCTTGGTTACCTGCCCCTCGCTTTCGAAAAGACTATAAAGAGACTCTCAAAAAATACCCCTACGAGATCTCCCCATGGACGAGACGGAGTCCATCGGATCCGGACAACGAGGACCTCGTCGTGCCGTGGTAGCTATTAACCCCTTTTCTTCTCTCTCTCTCTCTCCTACATCTCTCTCTCTCTTCTACATCTCTCTCTCCTCTATTGCATAACCGTGTTGTTGGCACTCAATAAAGTGCTTTTGTTTTTGATTGAAGCAAAAATACTTGTCCCTGTTTTCTTTTGCACTCTGAGATTCAAAGTAACGAACCATCACGACCCCTGCTCCTACGAGCAGATCGTGACAGATAGTTCCAACCCTGTGACATCTGGTGATATCATACCTCAGGCTGTAATAGCCAAGGAGAAAATTCATCTCAGTCTATACAATTTCCCCAAAAAGAAATACGGTCAAATAATATGGTGAAATACATCCAAACACAACGCTTTGTAAAGAACTGTCTGCTTTGAATATCTATCTATCTATCTATCTATCTATCTATCTATCATTGCCCTCCCCTTAAATGATTTCTATGTAGACATGGAAATGGGCAAGATTATGAGCCTGGATCAAGAAATTTACACCAATAACCAAAACTTAAGCAGAAACAGTTACTCCCAGATACCTTTGGGGTGCAGTCAGGAAAATATCTTTTTGAGCAAAGAGACAGAGCTCAAACTAATCATCACTTATCACATTATTAGTAATTGCTATCAGGTAGTTCTGCAATACGATAAACTCCCAGTTAGTTGTGGGTGGATTGAGTGTTGTACAATAACTTTCCATCCTGAGATACCTTCAGGATTATTACACCACCCATTCTTGGAACATGGAATACAGTGTTCATATCCATCTGCTGTGCACTGTACTCCTGTGGGCTGTCTTATCTCTGTGGAAATGTTTATAAATTCTACAAAAGTCAACGTAATCCAACCGCTCTTAAAGCCTTATGTGTATTTTTTGAGTGAACTGTGTTTTTTTCTTTGGTTTGCATAAATTGTCTTCTCTAGTTGCCAGTATTTCTTTGGATAATTCAGAGTTGATCTACTGCCAGTTGAGGTAAAGTGTCCTTGTTTTCCCACGCTTTTCTGATGCCGTTTGGTTTCTGCCTTTTTTCTTTTATATGTTCTCTGTACTCTTTGCACACATATTTGTAGTTCTGTAGCCTACTGTATTCATAGCTAATTTTCCCAGTACTTTTCCATGGCCTTTTCCTAAGCAGAAAGACAAAACAAATTCCAGAGCTCCAAGCCCCAGGGGGGTGCAAGGCCCTGTCCTATCTTGGTGCTTCCTGGGAACCAAGGCTGAGAACAACTCTGAGGTACATTTTCATAAACAAAGTAGAGCCAGTGCTAAGAGGGGGGCTCCAAAGAAGGGGCTGGACCTGGGGGGGGAATTGAATCACCACTTGTTCTTCTAATTGGTGCTTTTAATCAATTATGCTAATTTCCTAAAAGCTATAAATATGTACTCACCCCTGGAGGGGGTGGGCTTTTATGGACACCTTTCCATAACTGCTCCTGAAGACCTTCAAAATAAAGATCCCCTTTTATATTACCCCCTTGCTAAAATGATCTTGAGTTTCTTTTCCAGGCTGGGAGAAAAGGCAACATTTCCACTTGGTTCATATCAGCATATCCTGTTGCCTCCAAA
This sequence comes from Eopsaltria australis, assembly GCA_034509425.1. Classification (NCBI taxonomy): domain Eukaryota; kingdom Metazoa; phylum Chordata; class Aves; order Passeriformes; family Petroicidae; genus Eopsaltria; species Eopsaltria australis. The sequence continues at coordinate 161,661 of JAVTVJ010010767.1, read as the reverse complement.
ATATGCTCAATGACACAAAACCAGGCTAATGGAGATTTAGGTGTGAAGTGTTTATCTCTTCTGATATGTATCACACAGGACTTATTTCTCCTGATACCAGGTGTGAGGGCACTTAAGGCCTAACCAATTTAAGTGAAGGTGCCATATTTATGTCAGCCTGTTTTCACATCTTGCAATATCAGCATCTGATCTTTGACAATGGGTTTCAGCTGCAACAGGACACTGGGAAAATGCGGATCTCATAAGATAGGAAGAAGTCCTGTTCAGGTTAATGCACTTGCAGTCTTTGAGTTTAGAGCACTTTCCTTCACTGGAAGGGTTGGGAGGATAAGTAAGGATAAGCTTTGTCTTTCCTCCTTCTCCACACCCTACCTTTCCTCTGTGAGAACTGTGGTTGTGTCTTCCATGTGAGGCAATGAGCATCCACACTTGACAACAGTTCTTGGCTTGATATTGAGGGATGCACCCTTTCCTGATGATCCCATTAAGAGTCCTATCCTGAATTTTATATTTTATATTTTATGGCAAGCACAGTATTGTGGCACTGCTGTTTCATACTTTCATACTCTTTGCCATACTTGTGGAACTCCTTCTAGGAGCATTTTGAACAGCTGACTAATGTGAATTTTTTTTTTTTTGCCTCTCACCAGGGGAAGGAGAATGGTCAATAAAATACTTTGTTTTATTTGGGTGGTTTTAAACTTTCATGCTATGTACAGAAGGGAGAAGGCCAGGAAATATTTCAAAGAAATAGTAGTTATATAGTTACAGCTAAGAAGAGCTGTGCTGCATTGCATACCACTAAGCCAAGGGACAAAACCTAATTCCCTGGCTACTTGTTCTGATAGTTTCTTGAACTCCTTGTTTTTGGGACTACAAACGATGGATGTGAAGAGGAGAAGCCCCCAAGGAATGCATTGAGGATTAAATCCACTGTACCAATATAAATTCATAAATAAATAACTGATTTCTGTGTAGGACAGCCTGAGAAGTAGAAAGAGATGAAATATGCTAACTGATGAGGTTTGGGGCCTTAAGACTATTTCTTTCTTTTATACTAGCCTACAGTTTTAGCTCTGCAAACCCATTTCCTAAGGCTTTGGAATGACTGAATTTCCACAGGGAAATTGCATGAGACAGTACCTGTGTTCTGTGCCTACTGATTACTGTGTTCTGTGCCTTGAAGAAGGCCTGGATAATATTTATTCTGCTCTTGTTGTTCTGGTTTAAAGCAGAAGGAAATCCTGTAGGTGTAAGGTACTCTTCCATGACTAGGAATGCAATGGTGCCCTCTTGTGTGAAATTTTAACAGCAATTGAGATCATCAGAAAGTCCTAAAATTAAAGTACTAATAAGAACAAGTGAGTGCTCACAATATACAGGTAATGGTTTTGAAAAAAGTTTATATAAACTATTAGTTTAGCCACGATCTAGCAGATCTAATTAATTAAAAACAGTATTAGTCTAGGTGTGTTCTGCTAACCTTAGTTGTTAGAAGTGTGATTGCTTCCTCTTGGGGGTTAGCATTTCCCTAAGTCTAGAAATTTATTCCAACCCCCTCCATTGCTAGTGAAGCCAACTAGCTATGTTGGCCGTGTGAAAGTCTTATGGAAAGTCCTGGCTTTGCTGGTCAGTGGTGACTTTCTTACTGATTTCAGGAGAGCTGGAACTTCCCGTGTTGTGCTTGCTCTCCCCCAGACATCCTGTGTGCCATGAGGTTTCTCTGTCCTTATGTTTGCATTTGCAGGTGGCATTTTTAACAGCTTCTGCCATGATGCTCCTGCATCTTTATCTTCTGTGGTACTGAAAAGCATGAAGATCTCAACAGTGATGAAATGTGTCCAAGGAAGCCCATGCTCTCTTCATTTGAACATTAAAGGAACACTGAGTCTGGATGGTAGGAATCAGCTTTGCTACTGAGCCCTTTCTGTTCACTTTTTGTTAATGGTCGTTCAGCCAAAATTTGCTCCATATTGTAATATTTGGGACCAAGCTATTTTCATGTAATGTTATCAGAAAAATATTTTTGTGAAAGCATTTTACCGCAAAACAGGATGAAGTTGTGACCCTTCTCAAGTGAATGAGAACTGAGATAATGAATTCTGCCTTCCAACATAACACACGTAACTTGTTCTCTGCCAGTGCCCCAAGCACACAGCTGCCCTTTTCTTTCTTGCTCTGGCATCCATGCAGGCACATACACTAATTCCGTCTGCTCTGATAATCTGGACATGAGTGACTGCCCCTACAGAAGGAGAAACAGTTCATTCATCTGAAGTTACAGTTCTGCACTAAAATAAAATGAAAGTACACGACCTTCGTGTGCATAGTCTATTTTTACTAACACCTTGCCATTCATGTGCTTCATATGTTACCATTTAGATATTTCCTAGTTTTTTCACTCAGAGTTAATAGGTTTATTTTAAAAATTTGCATAATTAAAGCTTCATTTATAGCAATCTGTATTAAATCCTTGCTCCTACTCCCATGTGTGAGTTATATATAATGTCCCCTTTTTAATAGATAAAATACATATGCCTTTCACTTAGAAGGAAAGCTTATGATATGGTGTTGCGTTCCCTGCTTCAGTCCCACCCTGGTACCGGCAGCGGAGTCCTAGCGCTACCCTAGGAAGTCGTTCGCGATCTGGAAGACTTCCTCGGAGTGCTGACTATGAGCACAGCTGGCCCGCATTCGGTCCGGGGAGATGTTGCCCCCGGAGCGTGGTGAAACAGCAAAGAACTACCAGAGAAGGAGGTCTCTTGGTATGTGATTTCGGTAGGTTTATTGCCTCCAAAGGGAGCACATGGACCAAGAGCCAAGAGCAGCTTATTACATCGGTATTTAAGGGAGGAGCAACACCCAATAGGATGAGGGCAGGGGACAATACAGGGGAGGGGCTGGGGTACATGATCAAATGGGGTTTAGGGAGGGGAGGGGAACAGAGAGAACAATGAATGAACTATGGAGTGACAGGGAATTTCCCAGAGCGGGAATACATAACAGACAAGTCCAGTAACCAACAGCAGGAGCTTGGGGTCCGTGGATTGGTGGTCCAACTGCTGCCCCTGGGAGGTCCGGGGGGAAGCCCTCTGTCCGTGGAACCTGTCCGGAAGTCCTCTGGTTCCGAACCACCGCAACATCTCCCCCTGTCTTTTTACTTAAAGAAAGTGATTTGTTAGTACAATGAAGATAATACCTAAAATCCAAAGCAAAGTCTTGAAAATCTGCAAATAAACAAACAAACATTGTTAAATCATTGTCTCTCTACAGGACTGGGAATGATTGGGGTATGGGAGGTACATGGGGTAGGTTTCGGGAGAGTCTAAGGGGAAGATATCAAGAAGAAGGGTCTCAGTGATTTTTCTTGATGACTGTCGAAGTTTGGAGTTTTCTTTTTCCTTCTCTTCCACGCTGATCTCTGTGGAGCAGCGTCTGTTGGTGGATGCGACTGGATCTGCTCTGGTGGATGTGTTGGGTGGAGAGTTGTGATGCCTACTAACTTCAGCCATCGTGGTTCAAGTGACTGGTCATCTGGGATCGCCTCTGATGGGGTCTCCAGTGGCATGGGTGGTGATGGAGAGCAGGACACAGTGGATTCAGCTTTTGGAGCATGTGGTGTCCAGGAGCCTGTGGAAGACTTAGGTGGAGGGTGATTAGAACTGTTCAGCAGGCTTTGAAGCTGCTGCTTCCATATCTTTTCCCACACCCAATACTGAACCTTAACTAAAATGCCTGTCAGGATTGTTTTTATGTCAGATGGGACCAGCACACCTTTAAAGTGAGGAGAATCTCTCCCAAGCTCTCTCTCCACTTTGCTAGGCTCTCGCAAGGCTGCAGGTGACTGTGATTCCCATCGTGGGTTGTTACCCTGAGGGCTGTGCACACCTGATGCCACTGCAGGGTCTGGCTGACTGGCTGCATCACAGGCTTCAGCCTCTCCACTTTTCGGCCCCCAATCCCGGGGTGTGAACGAGGGAGCGTGGGGATCTGGAAGTGGGCGGTGGTCAGGGGCGGAACTGCAGTTGATACGAGCAGTCCAGGCTCGCGGTGGGGCGGGGATCTCCCTCGGGCTGGGGCAGGGACCTCCGGCGCGAGGGGAGGGACCCGACGCGAAGACATCATCGGCCGCGGGGGGGGAGCCCGACGTGGGGCTAATCAACGCGAAGGGGAAGGAGCCGTGGGAGGGGCTGGGAGGATTCGTGGGCTTTCGGCGTGAGGCTGCGCAGTGGGCGCACGGGTGTAGGCACGGCGCCACGAGGCCGCCGCCATCTTTAAACTCGGAACAATGGGGGAGCGCCGCCGGCGCGAGTTTGACTGAGGGCTCGGAGAAAGGGTTTGGGGTGAAGCTCGCTATGAGGGAATCAGTCTCATAGCGGGGAGAACTGAGGGGCGCACTTCCCTGTAGCGGGGAAGAGGGATTGGGAAAATGGGAATTAGGAACGTGGGGTGGGTGAGTCGGGGATTTCGAACTTTCAGGACAATTACGCAAAGTATAACAAATTACAATCAACAACGGGAAAAATTTTCGGACAGAAACATCACCCCCTCTCTCCACTGCCTCTAAACGTTTTTCTACTAACTCCCAAAAACTCAGAGTTTTAACAGAAGAAGCAGAAGCAAGAGGGACATAGGCAAAGATCCATTTAACAAAACGTTTCCAAGCCCTCTTATTAGCATTCCCGTTTTTTAACTTTAGGGTCTCTTTAACTTGGACATAAAACTCCTGCTCTATTCGGGACAGCTTAATACCCATTGTCTCCGAATAAAGCCTCCTTGCTCTTTTTATACGGTACAAAACTCTCCCTCGAGCCTGATTCCCGCTGCCTATCGCGGATTAGACCTCACCGTCTGCGCTCGGTTCTCGGTGGCTTTCCCGCCGCTATCACGGGCACCGAGCTGCGCCGCCGCGCGCGGATCCTGGTCCTTTCCCACCGCGCCTCGCAGCCGCCAAACCTCACCGCTCCGTGCGGGTCTTGGTTCCTCGATCCCGGCTTCAGTTGCCGTCACCGGCTCCGGAGGGAGAAACATCCAAAAAAGCAAGGGTCTCTGGTCTCGTCAGTTCGCTCAGCTAGCGTACACACTTCAGACGCTCCAGAACGGTTGCTGACGACCCCTGCCAGCCCCCCGCTAAAACGCGGAAGTTCTCGCTAGGGGAGCGGCGTCCCGAAGGCGCAGTCCGGACCGCTGCTGCGTATCCAGGTCGCTCGCAGGGAACCCCGAGAGGTCGGAGTCCCTGTTCGGGCGCCACTTGTTGCGTTCCCTGCTTCAGTCCCACCCTGGTACCGGCAGCAGAGTCCTAGCGCTACCCTAGGAAGTCGTTCGCGATCTGGAAGACTTCCTCGGAGTGCTGACTATGAGCACAGCTGGCCCGCGTTCGGTCCGGGGAGGTGTTGCCCCCGGAGCGTGGTGAAACAGCAAAGAACTACCAGAGAAGGAGGTCTCTTTGTATGTGATTTCGGTAGGTTTATTGCCTCCAAAGGGAGCACATGGACCAAGAGCCAAGAGCAGCTTATTACATCGGTATTTAAGGGAGGAACAACACCCAATAGGATGAGGGCAGGGGACAATACAGGGGAGGGGCTGGGGTGCATGATCAAATGGGGTTTAGGGAGGGGAACAGAGAGAACAATGAATGAACTATGGAGTGACAGGGAATTTCCCAGAGCGGGAATACATAACAGACAAGTCCAGTAACCAATAGCAGGAGCTTGGGTCCGTGGATTGGTGGTCCAACTGCTGCCCCTGGGAGCTCCGGGGGGAAACCCTCTGTCCGTGGAACCTGTCCGGAAGTCCTCTGGTTCCGAACCACCGCAACAATATGGTGTATTTTAATTTATGCTTTTATTCTTCTTAAAGATGCTTAAATTATATTTTTGCAATCTGTTCCTAACTCATTTCAGAGAATGTCCATGGGCTGGAAATATGTTCTTTTTCACTAGATGCACAGCAACCTCAGTGCACAAATGTGAGATTCACTAGTAAAAAAAGCAAGATGCTTAATGGAAAGAAGGTAAACTTTTTTGGGGGGGGAGTAATTTTTACAAGCCTTTGGAAAAAATATCTTTTGTATCTCTCTTATTTTATTCTTATTGACTTTGTGGAAAACTACAATGAAACATAAGCTTCAGCACAGCCAAATGAAACTCCACAACAAAATGAACAAAATGCCCTTTTACAACATATAAATTCAATTTTCCACCATTTTTGTACTTCTTCCACTTACCTTTTGGCAAGGGAGCCTGCCTCTGCAGAGTCTAATTTTCATATCAGTCTTGCTAGCTATCTTTTTGTGCCCTCCAAATTGTGTGGAAGCTTTTCTGACTCCAATGTCTAGGAAGAACAGTGCTACAGAGCTTTTAAGTGCATATTACTTCAGTCAAACCATGTCAATGGAGTTTACACATCTAAAAGACAGATGGGTACCTAAGCACTTGAGCTCATCTATCCTTGGAATGATGGAATTTAATAGTTAACTGATAGCAGTGAGGGAATGACCTGCTATAACTGGACCTCAACTTCTGTTTCCTAAATGACTTTCTGTCTCATAAACTGTTATTGTAATTAATACATTTTCTGAAGTTGCCATTAAATATTTAAACAGACTTTTTTTCCATTCGGGAAATGTTTGTGCTTGTAAAATGCCTATAGACTGGGGCTTTTGATATTTTTATGCTTTTAGGATTATTTGATATCCTGTAGATATTTGGATTTCTAAAAATGAAGGTGATAGCAACATCCTGGATTAGAAATAATTATACTTTTTGAAATCCTTCTATTAAGTTGTATCTGCTTCTTTTACATTCCTAATGCTACCTTATTGACTGCTTAATGCTGCTTGTAAATGTAAATATTTCTGAACAAAGAATATTTCTGTCCTGGGTTAGGCCAGAGGGGTCAAAATCTAGGAAGTGATCTGGGCTGCAGGAATGCAGGAAGAAATACAACTTCCTTCCTGCGAGAGAGAGAGCCAATAATCAGGTAGTTTTAAGAATTGATAGGTAGGTAAACCAATTAAAAAGTTGGTCCGCCTTCAAGGAAAAAAACATATATAAGCAGAGACTTTCTGACGCTCTTTCTCTTTGGACCTGCTGCTGCTGTGTAGAGAGGAGCAGCTCCTGCTTCTCTCACTGGTAAGGCCCCCCCCCTACCTCCTTCCGAAGGAGGGATGGGGGGGGGGGGAAGGGAGGTTTTACGGCAGCCGTGCCGCTGCAGCCGGGCAGGCATGGGGGAGGAACGGCTGGAATCTTCAGCAGATACAGCTCAGCCGGTGTGCTAGCTACACGAGAGGGAGAGCCAGGCCTCTGCTCCGGGCCAGGCAAGGACTAGGCCGGACTCCATTTAGCTCAGGCCAGGCCCTGCCCTGTCACCTTAGGCCTAGATGGCCTCAGCAGGCCGAGCCAGCTTGGCCGAGCCAAGCAGAGACTCTGAGAGCGTCTGGCATTCAGCTCGGACCTGTTCAGGCAGCCTGGCAAAGAGCACGTGATCTTCACACTGCCGGAGAGAGAGAGACAGAAATTAACTCTTTCTATGCTTGGACTAAACTCACAGACACCCATCCTTCCTCGCAGAGAGAGGAACGAGTGAGGACATCGACATAGTGCAGCGCAGAGACTTTACAGTCAGTGAGGAAAGCAGAACTGATACCTAGAGGGAGGTGCATGGGAAGTTGCTTCAAGAGTGAAGCTGAAAACTCTTTTAGAGAACCATGGGTGGGGACTGAGCTAATAAATTCTCTGTAATATATGAAGATATAGTCCAAAGGGGGATGTGAGGTTCTTATTGCAGCCAATGAACTGAAATACCTAAGTACAGACAAGTAAGTGTTGAAAAAGTACAGCCTGATGAGAAACTAGAACTAAGAGAGAGGAGAGGCTGTGATCCAGAGCCCTGGTCCCGGGGAGAATGCTAGAGAACCTGAGTTGTCAAGAGAACCTGTGTTGCTGAGCACAGAAGAAGAGATTTTCTTTGTTGCTGCAATTGAACTGGGCATCCTTAAAACAGGTACCCTGTGGACTGTTCATAACCCACCGTAGTGGCTGTGGGAAGGCTACTGGTGTGGGAGAGATCCACCATTAAGCTGGACTTTACTCCGGGCGGCGGTTAATGGTGAGGCAGAAGACCCATAAAAAACTGTATTTTTCTTACAGAAGATCCATGGTGTAAGCAAAAGAAACTTCTCTCCCTGAATGAACTAGAACAAGAGCTGTTTCTGAGGTGGTAAACTGACTGGAGGTCAAAGTGTTGTCTTTTGTATGTTGTCAGGGAGAATGAAATGGAGAGGTGGGGAAGGAGGGGTGGTCTGGGGAGTTTGTTCTGGTTTTTTTTCTTGAGTTTTTTTTTTCTTTTTTCCCTTTGTCTTAGATATATTAATAAAACTTCTTTGTACTTTATAAAGTTTGAGCCTGCTTTGCCTACTCCTAATCCTTATCTCACAACAAGCAATCAAGTAAATTTAGGTAAGTGTGCTGGCATTTAGCCACAAACCTGAATAAGCAAACTGAAACCACGACAATTTCTTTCTTAAATATCTTAACCAAAGGTTTTTCTGTATCTGGAAGTCATGCATGAACTTGATTTTATAAATGTTTTAAAGAGGTACAGGTACAATTCAGTTGCATTGAAGTCAATGTAGCACAACACATCTATGTGACCATGAAAACTGTACCACATTACTGTGAAGTCAAGCTGAGTCAGCATTACTATGTTGAAGGTAGGAAAGCATCTTAAATCAGATGCTTTTCAAGAAATATCTTGTGAAAGAAAAAAAACCAAACCAAACAAAAACACCTCAAAGGCAAAAGCACATGCAAATCAGGTTCTGGGATACACTGACCTAACTGATAGTAGATCACATATGCCAGGATCAGTCTTAGTCTACATTTCAGGGATTTTTTCTTGGTTAGCAGGTAAAGGTCTCAACTTGCTATAAAACCCAGAGTTTATATCTAAAAGTATGTGGAAAACTGAATTTACACTATACATTTGTCCCAGCTGCCCTTCTTGTGATTGGCACATGCTCTTTCTCTGCCCACAGGTTCAGCCCGGCCTGCTCTCTGTGCCTCAGATGGAGCTTCTGCTTCTCTGTGTGGGTGGCTTCAAAACCTGAGGAAGGCTTAACAGGAAAGTCTATAGAAATTTATTTTTACTTTCAGTAACTCGCTGTTCAATACCCTGTTTACATGTAACTGGAAAAGATTAGGTAGCATTTTTCCATGTTTTTGGGGTGAAGTGCCTACAAAGCTTTTTACAAATTATGCCATATGCATACAAAAATAGATTCAGCACCATGGTCCAACCAAGATACAGTGTGGCCAGGGAAAGAAAAAGCAAAAACTGACATGAGACCCCTTGCTGGATCCCATTGTGCCTGGGGTTGTCCTGCCTTCCCATGGATGGGTGGTTCTTGCCCTTGCCCCTTGGTACAGTGTCACCCCTGCTACACGGTTTGACACTTCAGTACAAGTAAGGCCTTTTTGTGCTTAAAAAGCCTTTAATTTTCTTATAAATCCTGATTCACTACTGAAGTATATAAGTATTTTGTGAACAAAGAGTGGAGGAAACAAGGTTTTATAAAGCCCAGTTTTAAGACACATTACCAGGGTGAGTGAGCAAATGAAAACAGGAAATAATTCTTGGTTGAAAAGAACTCTGTGGGGAAATTAAAGTGCTGCTCCAATACTGTGTTATGCAATAAGGGGTGAAAGCAACACGTGAAAAGTTGTTTTAATGTTCTTAAGAGTTAAGTTTTGGAGATAAAAATACCAGATGTTCTGAAAGTGTTGCCTGGCTTCTAATTCTGGTAAGCTCCCTAGGAGCTATATAGGGTGTTTCTTTCTAAGGCTGGAGTCAGAATAGCAAAAATACAGAGTTATTGATAACAGAACTGACCTTGGTAAAAAATGGGAGTTGTTTTTTGAGGAAAAAGTAGCCAATATTAATATTATTAATCAAATTGTTGTTAGGTTCTAGGTAAATAAATGTGGTGCTACATCCTCAACTGCAGCCTTAACTGCTGATGAGATTTCCCAATAAAACAACAGACTGGGGAGATAGTTCCTTAAGGCATATTGCGAAATAATCTCTGTGTGTGGGAAGAGTACAGTCTCACTGTTGGACACGAAAGAAACATGCAGATTTCAGCAGCAGTTCAGGACCACCAGGCAGGACCAGGAAAAGAGAGCCTGCCTTTCTTTATTCTCTCATTTTTATATCTTTCTTAAGACAATCGTGGATTGGTCAATGAGGTTACCACCTCTACCATTTCACAGGATAATGACATAGTCTATCATCTTTCTCCGCCTTAGGAGAAAGGAATGAAAACAATCTAGAAGTTCAAAACAATCTAGGCCAGTTAAGAAAACAAGGACTATGTTTATAGAAAATGCATGAGAAATTCTACTACCGAAGTAAAAACATAGAACACTGCAAAAACCGGGGCGACAGAGTACTTCTCTTTTTTGGTTTTTATCTAAAAGTGGATATAAATCCGCCTTTAAAAAGAAGGATGAGAGAGGTTTCCTGTTGGGAATCTATTAGATAATTTGGCAGTTTGTGTGGTGGCTGTTGAAGCTAAGAATAACACCCCCCGAAAAGGCCCTTGGTGAGATAGATTCAAGGAGCAGCAGGATCCCCCCTTTGGGTGGGGCAATGTGTGGTAGATGCCAAGTTGGGGTGTGTTCTTAGTAAGCCAGCTGCTCTCTCCCCATTAGTTTATGCTTATGTTCATCAATTGTCAATCACCCTTAGTTTCTAGAATGTTCAGCTCAGTTCGGTAGTTGGTTGGTTTTCCCCCTTGTCCTTCTCTCAGCCCCCCTCCCCGAATTACCCCTCATGGGTCCCTATCCCTTTGTCCCTCCCTAGTCCCTCCTCAGTGCCCCGATCCTATTGCTTGTTATGATTACAATAAAAGTCTGATGCACACTGGGCTCTGGGCTCTCAGCACCTGAGGCTCTCAGCCCTCAGAGCTCACGGAGCACGGATCCCCCGATACTTTGGTTCAGTGCCGTTATTCCGGCTCGGGAGCCCGTCGCTTTGCCACGGTTTCGGCAGCTGCTGTAGCCTTTGCCTGCCTGCTGCGGAAGGCTGCAACCCGCAGCTTGGGGTCCCAGGATCCTGGCGAGCGTGGACCTGACACCAGGGACACTCACTCGCCGCTGCTCAGGTTGCTGACTCTTACCCTGGCGGTCAGCCCTCATCTTGAAATACCCGAGGGACGCGGCAAGTTTGTTTACACAGTTATATGAATAAAGCAGCACTGAGACAAACTCTGGCTTCTACTTTGCAGATTGCAGAAACAGTGATGTGAGAAAATACATTCCATCTTGTTCAGGTGAGCTGATCTTCTACGCAACTTAGAGCTGTGAGATATTTCTAGTGACCTATACAATGACGTGTTTACATACTTAAATGAGCAGGGACAACAAGTAATGATTTCCAACTATCACTACTTATAATTATCATGTAGTTGATAGGTTATGTTCTGGAAATGTATTGATATTGAAAATGCTACATGGGAGGTAAAGGTTTTGATAGTCTATTTGATTCCTAAACTTTTGGAAATAGATTTGTGTTCTTTTCATGCATGTTGGATTGCTGGTTTTATGTTTTGTCTATAGACAGACCTCATAAATAGATTGAAATTAATTTGCCAAACAGCTATGCTGCTTTTGGCATATCTGTGAATATATATATATAAAATATCCTCCCATATATTGCATTTGTCTATCATAGTTGCACATATTCTCTATGTAAGAAAATTACAATCTTGGGATAATCAGCCCTTATAGTTGTATTAGTGTGCATATTTGTAGTGGTTTCAGTTTGCCTATTTAGGTTTGTGGCTAAATGCCAGCACACTTACCCAAATTTACTTGATGTTTGTTGTGAGATGAGGATTAGGAGTAGGCAAAGCAGGTTCAAACTTTATAAAGTACAAAGAAACTTTATTAATATACTTAAGACAAAGGGAAAGAAAGAAAAAAAACCAAGAAAAAAACCAGAACAAACTCCTCAGACCACCCCTCCTTCCCCACCTCTCCATTTCATTCTCCCTGACAACATACAAAAGACAACACTTTGACCTCCAGTCAGTTTACCACCTCAGAAAAAGCTCTTGTTCCAGTTCATTTAGGGAGAGAAGTTTCTTTTGCTTACACCATGGATTTTCTGCAAGAAAAATACAGTTTTTATGGGTCTTCTGCCTCACCATCAGCTGCCGCCCGGAAAAAAGACCAGCTTAATGGTGGGTCCCTCCCACACCAGTAGCCTTCCCACAGCCACTACGGTGGGTTATGAACAGTCCACAGGGTACCTGTTTTAAGGATGCCCAGTTCAATTGCAGCAACAAAGAAAATCTCTTCTTCTGTGCTCAGCAACACAGGTTCTCTTGACAACTCAGGTTCTCTAGCATTCTCCCCGGGACCAGGGCTCTGGATCACAGCCTCTCCTCTCTCTTGGTTCAAGTTTCTTATCAGGCTGTACTTTTTCAACACTTACTTGTCTTTACTCAGATATTTCAGTTCATTGGCTGTAATAAGAACCTCACATCCCCCTTTTGGACTATATTTTCATATATTACAGGGAATTTATTAGCTCAGTCCCCAACCATGGTTCTCTAAAAGAGTTTTCAGCTTCACTCTTGAAGCACTTTTCATGCTCTTTTTTCTAGGTATTAGTTCTGCTTTCCTCACTGACTGTAGAGTCTCTATGCTGCATTTATGTAGATGTCCTCACTCATTCCTCTCTCTGTGCAAGGAAGGATGGGTGTCTGTGAGTTTAGTCTAGGCGTGAACAGAGTTAATCTCTCTCTCTCTCTCTCTCTGGCAGTGTGACGATCACGTGCTCTCTGCCGGGCTGTTTGAACAGGTCCGAGCTGGATGGCAGAAGCTCTCAGAGTCTCTGTGCCTGGCTCTGCAGAGCTGGCTCGGCCTGCTGGGGCCATCTGGGCCCAGGGTGACAGGGCAGGGCCTGGCCCTAACTGGATGGAGTCCGGCCCAGTCCTTGCCTGGCCCGGAGCAGGGGCCTGGCCCTGTCTAGTGTAGCTGACATACTAGCTAAGCTGTATCTGCTGAAAATTCCGGCCGTTTCCTCCTCCATTCCCGGCTGCAGCGGCATGGCTGCAATAAACTTCCCTCTCCGCTCCCCCCTCTCTCTTTTGGAAGGAGTGGGGGGGGGGGGGGGGGGGGGGAGACCTTACCAGCAATAGAAGCAGGAAATGCTCCTCTCTACACAGCAGCAGATCAAAAGATAAAGAAGCTCAGAGAGTCTCTGTTTATATATAGTATTTTCCCCGAAAGCAGATCGACTTTTTAATTAGTTCGCCTACGTATTTATCCTTAGAACTACCTGATTATTGGCTCTCTCCCAAGAAGGAAGTTATATCTTTTCCTGCAGCATTGATCACTTCCTAGATTTTGACCCCTCCTGCCTAACCCAAGACAATATTTCAAATATTTGTACATAAACTACGTAAGATTTCAAGCACTAATGAGGAAAAATCGGTAGGTGACTTGGTCTCTCAGTATTACAAGTGCTAGGCTAAGTAATGTTGAATGAAAGGTATATCTCATTGTCCTGGTTTGAAGGACAGGTGTCTGTTAAGGAAGGCAGGAGCCTCCCTTGGAATGGGAAACTGTAACCCCTCTCTCTCCGAATTATTATCAATTTGAAATCAAGAGGCTCTCAGGCAAAGATATGGAAATAGGAATAACAGTTCTTTATTAATATCTAAAACAAGGATAACTAATAACAACAACTATAACGTTAACCAACAATCAGAACCAGAAACCTAGTGGAAGCCTGCTTGGCTTCAGGCACCTTTTCCCTTTGGTACAGTTCCAGTCACAGCTTGCAGGGGGCACTCTGGGTGTGATGATTCCCGGTGGCTGCAGGGGGTGCTCTGGGTGTGATGATTCTCCAGTGGCTGCAGGGGGCGCTCTGGGTGTGATGATGGTCCACTGGCTGCAGGGGGCGCTTTGGGTGTGGTGATTCTCTGGTGGCTGCAGGGGGCGCTCTGGGTGTTATGATTCTCTGGTGGCTGCAGGGGGCGCTCTGGGTGTGATGATGTTCCACTGGCTGCAGGGGGCGCTTTGGGTGTGGTGATTCTCTGGTGGCTGCAGGGGGCGCTCTGGGTGTTATGATTCTCCGGTGGCTGCAGGGGCGCTCTGGGTCTGATGATTCCCCGGCGGCTGCAGGGGGTGCTCCGGCGTGAGCTCAGGTAGCACACGGCGAATGGCGGCTGCCCGAGGCACGGAGGGATGGAGGAGAGCCTTTGTTCCACAGACTCTCGGGGGGGCAGCTGGTGTCGGTGCCACAGCAGGATCCCCGGACACAGGTAGCTGGGATGGTAAGAGGTCTCAACGTGCAGGGGAAGCCCCGCTGCAATGTAGCGAAGAAACTCGGAGCGGCGAGGAGGAGCGGGGGAAGAGACAGGCTGGTGGCAGGCAGCTCCCGATGGGCAGAGGGCAGAGACTCACAGCAGACAGACTGGCAGCTCCGTGCTGGCTTCTCAGGGGCCGTGGGTTCAGCAGACAGCAGCTCTGACCGTCCGGCTCCAAGGGTCCCGAGCAAGAGAGAGTGACCTCCCCCCAGCCCTTGCTTTTTCAGTCTCTTAAATCTCGCATTGTTGAGCCCTGCTTCCATGAGGAGTAATTCTGCCGCACCCTGCCACGGAGAAAGGCTCTAGCCTTGTGCTTTGTTCTCTTAAGTACTCAGCAATTAGCTCAATCATTTGTGTCTTAGCAACCCATGGGAGAAAAAATTCCTGAGGAAAAAAAACTAAATCTAACCTCTAACACTCATAAAAAAGAACATGAGGATTATTACAGTATAAAAGTAATAATCATTTCAAACATTCTAGGTAAGTGTGGTGGTGGTCAGGGCTCCCAAAAACTCTTTCCCCATTTAGAAGCCCTGGAGTAGGAAATCCCAGGACTGAGGCCACCCCTGGGGTGGGGTTTGGCAGTGGTTTGCCTAGGAGTGGGGCTGAATTTCTTAGGGGCTGGACGTCCCCTTGACCACTGCTCTGACCATCCATCCATCAGTTGTCAATCTTCCCCGAGTTCCAGAAAGTCCGGTTATGTTCAGTTGCTGATTATGTTATAGTCATGTCTGTTACCCCCTCTCCTCCCCTCTCTACCCCCCGTTGGCCCTTGTCCCCTTGTCCATCCCTGGTTTCTCCCCCGGGCTTGGACCTAATTGGTTGTCACCCTCATAATAAAAGTCTGGTGCAGGCTGAGCCCTGGGTCGCTCGGACTCAGACGCCCAGAGAGCTGTCATCACCTTGATACAGTGTATCTTTTACTCTGCGCCGAGACACCCCTCCCCAGCCTTTCTAGCGATACAGATACAGTGTCTACCAAGCAGGGAGACACAGCCCGCGGCAAGGGAACCTGAACTCCCAATGCCAGTGAACCTGTGCCTGCCTGAGCCAGGGACACTCGGTCATAGCCGCCGCAGAACTGCTGCTCAAAACCCTGGTGGGCAGCTGTCTGGCCCAAACCAGCGGTGACGCGACAGGTAAGAATCTATAGATGCTGAGTTTTATCTCCATCAGGTTATGAAATATATTCTGTACCTTTTATAAATAGAAATAATAAAGTTATAAAGAAGCATTTAATAATTTCATGCTTGATTTTATTTTTTTTTCAGCTGGAAAGTTAGATTATAATTTAGACAGGGCAAGGAAAATTGTAGCAGTGAATGTATCCAACTTTCCCCAAGATCAAGATTATTACGTTTGCCTGTGTCAGAAATGGCTTACCTGTGAAGATGTCGGGGCATTTGCTGTGGTAAGTTAAACTCACCGTGGTTTGGGGAACTGGTTGGGGGTGCCTTGCAGGTGGCAATGCTCACTGAGGTCATAATTATAGCATCTATATTTGTGTATATCATCTATATCTATATCTATATCTATCATTTACCTTTATTAAAAGTCATTTACTGTCCTGGATTTATGACCATCTGTGGCGGCCATGGAAGTTACCTCTGAGACTCCAGGGGTAGCAGAAGCCCAAGAAGAGAAGAAAGGATTTTGGTGGAGGGCTTCCAAGACTGCTAAGCTCCCCCTGCGTACTGAAGTGACCATGGTTTAGCCCAGGGCAAACTTACTTGGTTACTAGTTATGTCTATCATCTCCCCCCTTCTACAAGGCTACCTGTTACTGGATGATTGATTTACTGTTACTTCTTACCTCCTCCCCTCTCCCCCTTCCATTGGACTTGTTCCCTGGTCCCGCCCTGGTTCCTCCCCTGGACCCTCAGATGATTGGTTAATACGTATCCCTCATCAGGTTGTCGCAGAGAGCATTCGGGGCTTTTGGTCCCTGGATTCCCTCTGTGCTGGACTTCCTGCAATAAAGCCGCACAGAATTCATCCATACCAGAAGTCCCTCTCGCCTTATTTCTACTTCAGCAGCTAGCGATCGCAGCTCCTCGCTTCCGGCGTGTCACCCTGCCGGGTGAGCAGCTTCACTGGCTGGTGTCTAAGCGCCGCCGCCAGAGTGCTCCTTCAGGACAGGGAAACTTCTGGAACGTGGCCAGCTGGAGGCTGTCCAGAATCTGGGCTGGACACCGACAGCTAGCGAACAAGCTGGCACCCTGCGGGGAAAATGATGGGACATCACGCCAGATCCATATGATCGAAAGTGAAGCCATTTATTGTCCAACAGTGAGCATACTTATACTTTACAGCGTGCCAAAAATAAAACTACGTGATAAGTTTTTCTTCTACCATACACACAATGTTTGTTCTCATACAGAAGTTTCACACGGGACTTTTCTCTTAATTAGAGCACTAAGTTAGTATCAGAAGGCTACAATAACAGTTTCTTCTGCCAAGTTAATCTTTAGACACCTGCAGCTTGTTTTTGGCTGTCGGGTCTCTCTTTCCCACAGCTGTCTTACAAGTAACCTTGAGCAGAGGCCTAGCTCTCATCTAAGGGGCCTGGATTGCTCACTTATACTTTATGTCTGTGCAGCCAGAGATAGTTATTCTCCACAGCACCCGAACACGGACTCCCTGATTTTCCCCGATTCCCCCTGCCACCCTGCCACTACAGGCCTGATCACCCCGCAGCGGACTTTCCCTCAACCCTTCTCCATACGCCCGCATACCCGATTGTGCCCTCCCAGCTATACTGTTGACTTGCGAGTCCAAATCCCAACCGCGCGACAGGCTGTGGTACGGTGGGTTTGTGTAATATCGGTGTGAGTTTGAATTATGCTGACTGCGTGACAAGCTGCGCTAAGGTCAGGTTGCGTAATAGCGGTGCGAGCCAATGTGGCGCCGGCCACGTGGCAAGCTGCGCTGCATGCGCGAGTCAACATGGCGCCGACCACAAGGAAAGCTTCACTGCAACCTGCCGGCATTGCAGAGGCGCACCTGCCCCAACAGCTGACCCCTCCCCATGCTCCTCCCGTGTCCCTCCCACTACAGCCAATGGTTCTCCATTGGGTTCCTCCCCCTCGTCGATGGGTGTAACTGCGTCGGGCCCCTTCCCTCCCACCGGGAACCTCCCTCCGGCCACGACCGCGGTTGCTGCCCCCGAGCGCGAGGTTGCTGCCCCTGAGCGCGAGGTTTCCGCCCCCTCCACAGGCGGCCCCTCTCCAAGTCAACACCCACCCCCGGTTTCCCACGCCCCTCCTTCTGGTTCCCACGGTCTGGAACCCAGAAGTGGGAAGGCTGGAGCCTGCGACATTACCGGGGAAGGGGAATTCTTTGCCACTCCGATAACTTACAATCAGCAAGGAGCAAACCCCAGATGGGAGCCTTTTCCATATAACCATCTCCGGGAGTTGTACAAGGTTTCTAAAGAATTTGGGAGAGAGTCATCCTGTTTTAAAAGCGTGTTAAATGCCACATTTGCTACAAATGCAATGGTGCCATCTGATATAAAGACTGTTATGACAAGCCTGTTATCTGATGCCTAGTTCTAGCTCTGGGACAGATCGTGGAAGCGGCATTTGAAAGAACTATTAGAGACTTATAAAGCTAATCAGAAAACTGCCTTCCTCACCTTGAATCATCTTTGTGGGGAGGGAGATATGGAGAACCCGCAAGATCAGGCAACCAAAATACCAGCTGAGATTTTGAATGATATTAAAAACGCGGCTAAAAAGGCTCTATTGTGCTTGCCCTCCCCCACTGCCCCTTCAGAAAGTTATGCAGTAATCAGGCAGGGGCCTGAAGGGAACTTTGTGGACTTTATTGATAGATTGAAGGAGGAAATGGGAAAACAGGTAGAGGATCTGAAAATGCAAAAGGAACTGTTAAGATCTTTAGCTAAGGAAAATGCAAATGCAGAGTGTAAAAGGGTCCTCACAGCCTTGCCGCCCGATCCAAAGTCTACCATCGAGCAGATGGTTGAGGCTTGCGCTGAGGTGGTGCCTGACCAACCAGACCCTCCCCCTCAGCACCCTTTATTTAAAGGACCACAGAAGAAGACCATAGGTACTGCTGTTATAGCGGACTCTAACAGAGACACTCGCAAATGCTTTAACTGCGGTTCCCCTCACCATTTTGCAAAGAACTGTCCCAAGCCTCGAAAAATTAACCACCCTTCCAAGCTGCTTGCAGGTCCTGGGACAACGCCCTGCCCCTGCCTACAACACCACTAGCAGGGAAACGGACAAGGGAGCGCGGATCAGCACCACGCAAAGACAACAAATTGAGTGCTGCAGCCACGGATCCAACTGCCGTGTCATCTGCGGAACAGCAGGGACAGCCGGGACCAACGGACAATCCGGCTACACGTCTGGACTTGGTGAGTGCGACTGCACACCACCTCACAAAAACTACATTCCAGCAAATCAAGGTTTCCCTCCAGGGAACCACTGAGACTCAGACTGACATTTTAGTTGTGGGCAACTCATTGAGAGGGCCACCAGAATTATTTGTACTACCAGAAATTCATACCGCCTCCCCAGGGGAAAATCTTGACATTACAGTCACCTGCACGAGCACTCCCTGGTTTATTCCACAAGGGACTTGGATAGCACAAGCAATCGTGCTACCTGGAGACTTCTCCCGGCTGCAGCGAACACCAAGTGTATGCTGGGCCGAGGTTGTTGGAACAGACAAACCAACACTGTTGTAAATTGATCAATGGAAAGGCCACAGCTTATCTGGATGGGATGATAGACACAGGAGCAGATGTTACCATCATCTCCAAGGCAGAATGGCTGCCGCAATGGGGTCTGAGGCCTTCAGCAGGGAGAGTTTCTGGTATTGGGGGAACAGCTCCTTCAATGAGGAGCATGAACAACATTGTGATAGAGGGATCTGATGGGCACACGGCATCCATCAAGCCGTTTGTTGTCCCATCAGGATTCACTCTATGGGGCAGGGACCTCTTATTGCAGTGGGGGACTCAGCTGGAAATTGCACCTCCAGCTTGGAATCTTTAGTCGGGGCCACTGAGGGGCGCACCACCCCGTCCCTAACGTGGAAGACCGATAAGCTGGTGAAGGTGGAACAGTGGCCCCTAATTAAGGAAAAATTATGTGCCCTCGAGTCCCTCGTGGAGGAGCAACTGTGCAAGGGCAACACCGTCCCATCAGACAGCCCTTGGAACTCCCCTGTCTTTGTAATTTGGAAACCAGGCAAAGACAAGTGGAGGCTCCTCCACGATCTGCGGGAGATAAGGTCATAGAGGAAATGGGTCCCTTACAGCCAGGCCTACCATTGCCCTCAATGCTCCCTCATGGATGGCCCCTTGCAGTCACTGACATCAAAGACTGTTTTTTCAGTATACCTCTAAACCCCCCACGATGCCCCCCGTTTTGCTTTTTCCGTACCTATGCGGCATTACCATTGGTGAGTTTTACCACAGGGAATGCGTAATTCTGCTGCTTTGTGCCAGTGGTACATTGCAGGGATCCTACTGATGCCTTTTTCTGGGTTGTCACTATACTTTCCAACTGAGTCTTTCCACAGCTGTAGCTCTGCAAGAGAGAATGGTGTCTTTATATACATCACTCCCTGGTTTCCCACAGCCTGTCTCAGAGGCACTTCTAGAGCAGGCCCTTCCCTTCCCCCTTCATCTCTCTTTGATCTCGTACATCCTGCAATTGGACTAACAGCACTTATAGCTTCTTGGGCTATTTTTCCCCTCCTCCTGCCACCCTCCTCTCGGGGACCATCTGTATCCAAATCATCCCATTCAGTTTTAATCCCAGCACTGGCAGAGCGGCGGAGGGGGAATCCGGGATGGTTGTCTCTGTCCCTCCTTTTGGAAAAGTAGTTTGGATCAGGCACGTCCCACCCGCTTCTGGTCAGGGTGGCTTTGCCCCTCTCCCCGATGCTGGAAGAGTGGTGAAGCTGAGATCGTGGGTACCTCCATTCATCCCAGGCTCGGACCAGGTCGGGTGGCAGGGGCCAGCTAGGCTCCGTTCCCAGTCCGTGGCCCTGCCAGGGGCAGTCAGGAGCCGGCAACCAGCCAGTCCCCCTCCGCCCCTTTGCCCGCCCCCTGTGTGGTCAGGGGGCCAATCGGCCTCTGCTCCCCATCTGTGCTGGCCCCGTGGGTGGTAGAGGGGGGGAGGGCCAGCCCACCCCCTCCCTGCCCCTTTCCCCACCACGTGGGTGGTCAGGTGACAAGGACCAGACTGCCTCTGCCCCCGCCCCGTGCCCGCCCCGTGGACGGTCCGGTGGGGACGGCCAGCCCGCCCCCTCCCCATGCCTTTCCCTGCCCTCAGAGTGGTCAGGGGGTGAGGGCCTGCCCGCCTTCCCCCCCCCGCCCCACGCCCAGCCCCCGGATGCTCAGGGGGCTGGTCGGCCTCCGCCCCCACCCCCGCGTTCAGAGCGGGTGGGGGAGGAATGGGATGGGGTGGTGGCGTCGGCTGCAGAGCCAGCTGCGGCGGCGGAGGTGGTGGTGGGGGTGGTGGTGGAGCCGGCTGCATGCCTCCATCGCCCGCCCCCAACTGCACTGGCTGTAATGGCAGCGGTGGCACGGGGGCCAACCCTCCCATGCCCGTACGCAAAGCTGGGGCCACCATGTCCATAACGTCTGTTTCTTCCATTCCGTTAGTCACTAGCTGCCTTCTCCTCCTCCTCACGTTTCTTTTCCCTTTTACAACCATCTCCAAAGAGCCTTTCTGCACCTCATGTGCCTCTTCTATATTCAGTAATATGGTAAAAAGTTCTGCGTATTTTAACTCATCAAACCTGCGCAGAGCTCGCAATTCTACCATTAGCTCTGTGACTCTTTCATTTTGTAGACTCCCAATACGTGGCCACACCCTCTGTTCTCCGAATTTTAACGTCGGCCAAACCTGTGTACAGAGACTTATCAGCTCCTGTGTGTCCAGGGGGTCCTCTTTCTGGTTAGATATCGCCAGTTTTTCAATACCAGATCTAACAGAGAGTCTCCGGGGACTTGTACATCCTCCCCTGAAAATGTACACCCCATTTTACTTATAAACAGAGAAATCGGCCAGAAAAAAAATGTCTTGCCCCAGCGACTTGCCTAGCCTGCAAACTACAACCACTAACTAGTAGTAACAGCTTAAAAACAAACTTTAAACAGCAAAACTGCACGCACGAGAAAACTTCTTAAAGTTCTCTCAACTGAGACTCGAACCTGCGACTCCCAGCTTTGCAGTTTTCTGATCAGTGCCTTAAACCACTAAACTGCTTTGCAGTTGTGGTCCCACCTGCCAACCTCCAGTGGTTTAACCGGAGAGCATCCTCCCCTTACCACAATTTTGCAGGAAGGGGGTTAATTTCTCCCCCTTTTAGGGGTCTCTCAGACCCCCCCTGCCCAACCTCCCAACCTCCCTCCTGGTGCTAGCACAATACTGAAACACGTCTCCCCCGCTTCCACTCACGTCTCTTCCGTGCTTTCACGCGCTGGGTCCTAGAGACCGGTCACAGTCTTGGACTGCTGCCTGAGCCCCGTAGAGTGCCGGCGAAGGAGCTAGGCGAGATATCCTCAGCCCAGAACTGCAAGTTTTCAGGGTCTCTATCGTCCCACTGAGGTGCCAATGACTGATGCCTTGTTCTGGTCTTAGGAAATAAAGGCTCTGACATGGTTAGAGGGTTGGGGGTCGTTTACCTCGGTATTTTAATAGGATCCCATTCCATGGCTTCTGCCGTCCAGGTGGAAAGCGTCGCAAAAGCCCCGTCCCCCCAATCGAGTATACAATTAAAGACTCTACACATTAGCATATCTACCAGGAGGGCCCAATAAGGGGCCTGGGTGGGCTAACTTCTAGTTTACAAAATCTGTCCTACTAGGAGACCTTGAGGGCTCATGAAAATAGAGTGTTTGGTCTTCTAACTCTACGTAGTTTCAGGGGTGTTTAGTCTACAGACCTACTAAACACCATGAAACCAGGCTGAACTATCACCTAAAGCATCACAAGTATGCATGCTAATACTTGTGAATATAGGGAACAGTGTAGGAAGTATTCAGAAGAAAAGCAGAAAAATCCTTCAGGCATCACTATCACCCATCCGGGAGGCTTTCCCTAAAGCGATCATCCTCCACTATGCGGATGATGTGTTTGATTTGTTGGGAAATGCTAATTAAAACATGTAAATCAGAAGAAAATGGGATAAAATTTACAATAATTTTTGGAATGTGTTGTGTAATATTATTTTGAATGATTTTTTTTAAGCAATGAAAAGACAGAAGACTTAATCTAACTGAATATCAGCGGCATTTGATATAGTATTGCATGAGAAACTTAAACAGGAATTGAGGAAACTGAGAGTGAGAACAAGATTTGTGTGGTGGATACCTACCTGCAGGGCTCACTAAGCAACCCCTGTTGGATGAGCCTGGTAGGGAGGTTATTTAAGGATGACACTTAGAGTCATTCTCGTGGAAATGTTTTCATCAATGACACAGGCACAAAATGCAGGAATGTCTAATGGGATTTGCTGGAGCACAGTTGGGATTTGTAATCAAAATGGAAGAGGGTCAGGGTAATTTGAAGAGACTAGAGATCTTCATATGATGTCTTTTTCTGGTCTAAGAAAATAAAAACTCAGACACGGTTAGAGGGTTGGGGGTCGTTTACCTCGGTATTTTAATAGGATCCCATTCAATGGCTTCTACCGTCCAGGTAGAACGCGTTGCAAAAGCCCCATACCCCCAATCGAGTATACAATTAAAGACTCTACACATCAGCATATCTAACAAGAAGGCCCAATAAGGGGCTGGGGTGGGCTAGCTTCTAGTTTGCAAAATCTGTCCTACTAGGAGACCTTGAGGGCTTACGAAAATAGTGTTTGGTCTTCTAATTCTACGTAGTTTCAGGGGTGTTTAGTCTACAGACTTACTAAACACCATGAAACCGGGCTATATTATCACCTAAAGCATCACAAGTGTGCATGCTAATACTTGTGAATATAGGGAACAGTGTAAGAAGTATTCAGAAGAAAAGCAGAAAAATCCTTCAGGCATCATTTCCCCTCTTTTAGAGACTAACAAGCCTCTACTTTGTCTAGTCTCTACTCTGCCTTACTCTATTCTGCATTACCCACAGTATCGGTTTACACAACCGGCCGATCTGCAGGCTACTACACAGATGATAGCTACAATTACAGCTACTATAAATGTTTCTTTTATCCAGGCCCAGTTTGGTAACCATGAGGTGAGGGTGTCAAAGATCTGGTCAAATTTTAAGGTGTCATTTTTGGAAGCTATTTCATGCAAAATTTGAGTTCCCCTCCAAATTTCATTCACATCTTTTTTGACCCTTCCACTTTGGTCCACATAAGAACAAGAGGTGGTATTAACAATAGCACATACACCTCCTTGCGCGGCCAGCATGAAATTGAGAGCTATCCAGTGCTGCATAACTGCACGGGACACACTGTCAACTTCCTCCTGTAAGGAGGAAATTGCATCTGCAGCATGCTTTTCAATACATTCAACAACACCTGAGATGTTTACAATCGCTTTCTCCAATTCTGTCACTCCATAAGAGGGAACGAGAGCCATGACTATACTACGGAAAAGTGTGCGACGCTCTATGAGGGGGTTAAGAGGTATTCTTATTCTCTTGTTTGGGTTTTCGAGATGATCAAATATTTTTATATTTGGGACCACAGCCCCAAGGGCACAAGCCTGATCTTTATTTACAGGCAGGATTTTCCAGGCTTCATCACCACATATCCAATACAACCCCGTCCCAAATGGTATAGCCAGTCTCCACCCTGCCAATTTCATTTTTGCCGCAATCCTTGGGTCTATTATTTCCCTGAATTTGGTGTGACTACAATATGGAGGAAGAATGGCCTCTCCTGTGGCATTTACCACTGCACAAGGAACAGTATAGTTCCCACGTTCTATCAGGCCGCTCAGGGGTATAGGGGGCAAAAGGGTACTATTGATTGGTTCCCACCTTTCAGTACGGTTTTCTTCCATTAGAATGCCAATTAGTGGCCAGTGACCACTCTCATCTAGAGGTTGTATCTGGGTACAGATCCAGCAATTGTTCTTATTAAGGACCTTGGACACATTTTGACTACAGCCTTATGTAAATCATGGGACAATCCCTGAATCATAGTTACCATTTGGGCAGATAACAGACATGTAAAGAACAGTTTAAACCACATCCTTCTGATCTGTATCAATCTCTGTTTTCTTGATGGTTTTGGGAGCACAAGCCTTTTTCACTCTGGAGTAGTGGATCCACCGTCCCTTGCCAGCAACTTTGACTGCAGTGAGGGTGGTCAGCAAAACTTGGAACGGTCCCTTCCACTTGGCTTGCAAGGGGTCACCGTCCCACCACTTGATGTAGACCCAGTCTCTGGGCTGGAACTGATGAGCAGGTATGTCCAGACCTATCGGCCTGGACAACACGACAAATCTCTGGAGCTTCTGCAAAGTGGAACTCAAAGCCATTAAGTATTTCTGTAAATCAGCTTTACCTTTCACATCTCCCTTTCTGTGCTATCTAGTACTTCATCCAGCATCACATTCAAGTCTCCCCAATCAGGGTTTTGGGCCCTTATAGCCCTCTCTACCCGTATGGCCACTTTCTCTGGGTTGTCACTATACTTTCCAACTGAGTCTTTCCACAGCTGTAGCTCTGCAAGAGAGAATGGTGTCTTTATATACATCACTCCCTGGTTTCCCACAGCCTGTCTCATAGGCACTTCTAGAGCAGGCCCTTCCCTTCCCCCTTCATCTCTTTTTGATCTCATGCGCCCTGCAATTGGACTAGCAGCACCTATATCTTCTTGGGCTATTTTTCCTCTCCTCCTGGCACCCTCACTGTGGGGACCATCTGTATCCAAATCATCCCATTCAGTTTTAATCCCAGCACTGGCAGAGCGGCGGAGGAGTAATCTGGGATGGTTGTCTCTGTCCCTCCTTTTGGAAAAGTAGTTTGGATCAGGCATGTCCCACCCGCTTCTGGTCAGGGTGGCTTTGCCCCTCTCCCCGATGCTGGAAGAGTGGTGAAGCTGAGATCGTGGGTACCTCCACTCATCCCAGGCTCTGGCCAGGTCGGGTGGCAGGGGCCAGCAGGACTCTGCTCCCGGTCTGCGCCCATGGCAGGGGCAGTCAGGAGCCGGCAACCAGGCAGTCCCCCTCCGCCCCTTCGCCCGCCCCCTGTGTGGTCACGGGGTGGGGACCAATCGACCTCTGCTCCCCGTCTGTGCTGGCCCCGTGGGCGGTCAGGGCTCAAGGGCCTGCCCGCCTCTGCTCCTGCCCCACGCCCAGCCCCTGCATGGTCGGGGGGCCCGTTGGCCTCCGCCCCCGCCCCCACGTTCGGAGTGGGCGGGGGAGGAGGCAGAGGGGGCGGCGGAGGAGGGGGAGGGGGCAGTGGGGGCAGTGGCGCCGGCTGCGGTGGCGGCGGCGGTGGGGGCGGCGGCGGGAGCGGTTGCGTGCCCCCATCGCCCGCCCCCAACATCACTGGCTGTAATGGTGGCAGTGGCATGGGGGCCGACCCCCCATGCCCATACACAAGGCTGGGGCCACCATGTCCATGATGTCTGTTTCTTCTGTTCTGTTAGTCACTAGCTGCCTTCTCTTCTTCACCATCCCTGTCCCTTGTACAACCATCTCCAAAGAGCCTTTCTGCACCTCATACACCTCTTCTCTATTCAGTAATATGGTAAAGAGTTCTGCATATTTTAACTCATCAAACCTGTGCAGAGCTCGCAGTTCTACCATTAGCTCTGTGACTATTTCACTTTCTAGACTCCCAATACGTGGCCACACCCTCTGTTCTCCTAATTTTAATGTTGGCCAGACACATGTAGAGAGTCTTATCAGATCCTGTGTGTTCAGGGGGTCCTCATTCTGGTTAGATATCACCAATTTTTCAATACCAGATCTAACAGAGAGTCTCCGGGGACTTGTACATCCTCCCCTGAAAATGTACACCCCATTTTACTTATAAACAGAGAAATCGGCCAGAAAAAAAATGTCTTGCCCCAGCGACTTGCCTAGCCTGCAAACTACAACCACTAACTAGTAGTAACAGCTTAAAAACAAACTTTAAACAGCAAAACTGCACGCCCGAGAAAACTTCTAAAAGTTCTCTCAACCGAGACTCGAACCCGCGACTCCCAGCTTTGCAGTTTTCTGATCAGTGCCTTAAACCACTAAACTGCTTTGCAGTTGTGGTCCCGCCCGCCAACCTCCAGTGGTTTAACCAGAGAGCATCCTCCCCTTACCACAATTTTGCAGGAAGGGGGTTAATTTCTCCCCCTTTTAGGGGTCTCTCAGACCCCCCCTGCCCAACCTCCCAACCTCCCTCCTGGTGCTAGCACAATACTGAAACACGTCTCCCCCGCTTCCACTCACGTCTCTTCCGTGCTTTCACGCGCTGGGTCCTAGAGACCGGTCACAGTCTTGGACTGCTGCCTGAGCCCCGTAGAGTGCCAGCGAAGGAGCTAGGCGAGATATCCTCAGCCCAGAACTGCAAGTTTTCAGGGTCTCTATCGTCCCACTGAGGTGCCAATGACTGATGCCTTTTTCTGGTCTTAGGAAATAAAGGCTCTGACATGGTTAGAGGGTTGGGGGTCATTTACCTCGGTATTTTAATAGGATCCCATTCAATGGCTTCTGCCGTCCAGGTGGAAAGCGTCGCAAAAGCCCCGTCCCCCCAATCGAGTATACAATTAAAGACCCTACACATTAGCATATCTACCAGGAGGGCCCAATAAGGGGCTTTGGTGGGCTAACTTCTAGTTTACAAAATCTGTCCTACTAGGAGACCTTGAGTGCTTATGAAAATAGAGTGTTTGGTCTTCTAACTCTACGTAGTTTCAGGGGTGTTTAGTCTACCGGCCTACTAAACACCATGAAACCAGGCTAAATTATCACACCTTAAGCATCACAAGTATGCATGCTAATACTTGTGAATATAGGGAACAGTGTAAGAAGTATTTAGAAGAAAAGCAAAAAAATCCTTCAGACATCGATATGTCACAATTGAAGGACAATGAAGTGTCAAGTATGAAGTGCAAGTTCATGCCCTTGTTCTAATAAAAAGAATGCTTGCTGTAAGATGCGAGTCCTCATATAGAAATAACAGTGGAAGAAAAAAGATCTGGGTGAAATAGTTGATCACAGGGTGATTAACTAGCTTGCTTCCATGATGTAAACATGAACAAAAGTCTCATGAGTTAGATTATTCCAAGATAACAGGAAAGTATGGGCAAGGCCTTCTTTGAAATACTGTAAGGAATTCTTGTATCCATATTCAAGAAAGATTAATTCAAAAGTAAGATGTACATAAAAAAATCTGTAATGGTTGGGGGATGAAGAGACTGTTGCAGTTTTGAGGTTTGGGGATCGAAACTAGGTAGAAACATAAATTTTGTAGTCAGAATTATTTGATTTTGTTGTGAGATAAGGATTAACAATAGGAAAAGCATGCTTATACTTTAAGGAATAAAAAAAAGGAATTTTATTAACAGACTTAAAACAATAATAATAATTAGGCATCAACACCAAGCCCTTTAGAACACCCTTTTCCCCTCCCCACTTCTTTCATCCCTTTCCTACTGACCATAAAAAAGGTAACACTTTGACTTCTAGTTAAGCCACCACCTCTGGAACAAAACAGATTTCTTAATTAATGTAGAGAGAGAAGCTTTCTTTTGTTTTATCATGTTGACTCCCCATAGGAAATATAGTTTCCATGGTTATTAGCTTTCCAGCAAGCAACCTCCCCCCACGAAGGGAAAGCTCTGCTTCTCTAGACCCCTTCCCATTTCAGTAGCTTTCCCAGGGCTACTACCAATGGACATATGATGGTCATTGAGGTGTTCTTTTGAGAGTGAACGTTTCTATTTCAGTGGCAATGACATCCCCTTTCTTCATCATTGGCAACACAAGTCTTCTTCTACTGTTTCCCGGGGCGAGGATAAATCTTATACACAAAAGTCTCAGTCCACTGCTTACAACCTAGAACATTACATTCCCTTTTTCTCACCTCTTTTAGACCATTATTCATATGTTACAGGGTATATTACAGCCAAGTTTATAAACATGTTTTTTACAAAAGAATTTTCATCATTAAAGCACTCCTCATCTCTTCCTTCTTTGAAAATAAGCTTGGTTACATTCATTGACTTAAAGTCTCTATGCTGTACCTTTTGTAGGTGCCTTCATTCCTGTGCTCTTTCTGCGTGGGGGGATAAATGAATGCCCCCAAAGTCCCATTTTGATATTAGAAAGAAACAGTTAATTTGTCTTTTCGGCTGGGCGATGGTCACATGACTTTCGCCCATGTGGTTTGAGTGTTGTTAAGTCTGTGCCTGAACCAAAGGAAAGGAGCCTGTTTGTGCTGCCCCCCCATCCAAGCTGCGCCTGAGTCAGAGGGGCCCGATGGGGGCCGCACCCGTCCTGCAGGGGGGCTGGTTCAGAGCTCTTTCTGTACTGGACTGTGCGCGGGGCCCCCCAGTGGGCACCACGTCTGAGCAACGGGAGGGGCCCAGTCTGAGTCCCCTCTCCCTCCTGCGCAGAGTTGCAAGGAGTCAACGGAGCTGAGCCCGGGCTGCAGGAGGCGCCCAGTCCGAGCTCCCTCTCTCTCCTGTGTCGAGCCATGCTGTGGAGCTAACCAGGCAGGGCGCTCCCAAAGTCCACAGGACCCGACCCCAAACCCTCTTCCTGCCGGGCCGTGCTGCGGAGCGGGGACCGGCCTGGCCCCAGCTAGGTGAACGGGGCCCGTGAAGTTCCTTTGCCAGGGGCAGCAGGATAAAGTCTCTCTCAGCTTAGACGGAGCAGAGTCGATCCAGCTCCCTTTCGCCTGGAGCTGCCGTGAGAAACAAGACCGGCTTAGGTTCCCTCTCCCCTCCCCCTCCGCGCCATGTGGGTTGGCAGCCTCAGGCCACATGGTCTGAGGAGACCTTACCCAGCTGGCGTGGAGAGGGAGAGAGCCACGTCTTTCCTCAGCGAACCGGAAGCCTCAAAAAGGGCTTCTTCAGGTGTTCTCCTGGTTTTATGAGTTTTTTGTAAGCGGGATTTGTCATCCCGGCTACCTCATTTCCGACTCCACCTCCTCTTTCTACACCACGGAATTTTTAACTGTAATTACTCCACGACACTGTTTTACAAAGGAGATTCAAAGACCATGTTTCCATTAGCCTGGTAAAACACATGCAAAGAGAAAATATGTTTGCTTTGTAAATACAGATCAGAGGGGTCACTTATAAGGAAAAATAAGATATGTTTTTTAAAAAAGCTATTCTTGCAATGAGAATGAAGGAGGGTAAACATCATTCCATGAATATATTCAGGTTAGTTACAGATTTTTCTGAAAACCTGAGAAGTGAGATTTTGGAATATCTTTCATACAAGGAATAAAAGGCCCCAAACAAATTTAAAATTGATTATTATGATTATTATGATTATTATGATTATAGAATGTTTTTATACCCCTAGAAAGTAACGACACTGTAAGAAACTTAATGAAAATCAAACTGGAAGACTTTCTGTATGAAATTGGGCTAAATATACGACTTTGAAATAGTAGGAATATAGTGTTAGAAGGGATCACCTTAGTTCAATGCCCCTAATGATGAACAATAAAATGAAAATACAGTGCAAAACTTCTTTTAGAAAATGACTTCCAAAGCTTTCTAACAAACATAGCATCCTTGTCTTTGGGGGAAAATTTTTCTGTCACATTCTACCTGAAATGTTAAAAATGTGTGTCTGAGAATCTCTAACTAATGTCCATTGTTTGTTTATTGGGTTGGCTGGCACTTCCAGATGCAAGGAGGATACAGCTTTGCCCCTTTGAAAATGGCAAGCACTGTGTGATTACTGTGATTACTCTTTAGAGGAGTGACTTTCAGCAGCTCCATTAGTATGTCACAATTTAAATTAATCTACAGTGAAAATCATGTATTGCAAAACTTCAAGGAAATAATCATATTGGTTTGTTTTACTGTGGGTAGATGAAATAACTTACTTTCAGACCAAATAGTTCACCAAGTTTATGCCAACATAAACAATAAGTAACTTTCTAGTCATTTCCCACATTTTCTTAAGTGACACGCACACTGGCCAGACGGAATAAAAGGTCAGCTTAGAAATGGTGTGAGAAGAGGGCTTCAAGGAGGCATTTGAAGAAGGTGTCCAATACCCAACTTAAAGAAGGGAGCAGGGAGTTGAAAAATGAGACAATCAACCATCTATGTGCATTCCATGCTTGAGGGGAAATTATTCACACAAATATTCCAGCAATGTCAGAATTCGGTCTGAGATGACAGCTGAAAAAGAAATTGTCTTATTTATACACATATGAAAGTATATATTTTACCAGGCAAATAGAAAAAAGTGTGGCTTAAAAGTGTTTTCTTGTGTTAAGTCCAAGATTTTGGTTTAAAGCAAAGGTACCAGAGGAATGTAGAGGTACCAGACTTATTAACCGTGTTGATTCCTGTCTGGACATCTTGAATAATGTTTTCCCTCTCTCTTTGCGCACAGATACGCAGGTGCTATGGGACAATATTGTTTATAACCCATCAACACAAACCCTTGCTTGGGAGCCAGCCTGTCCTGTCCTTGTCATGGTTAACCTATGCAGGTTCACCAAGTCAAATGACCATTGTGAAGATATAAAAAGCTCTTTCAAAAATTCTCCTGAGAAAGTAAGAGCTATGTGGATTAGTTCAAACTGTGAGATTGAAGGCCATCACCAAAGGCATAATGTGAAGAGCTAGATTTTGGAATAAGAGCAGTTGTAAATTCCTCTCTTCTTCTCTGATACTTAAACCTATTCATAATCGGTCTGTTCTTGCACACTAATCACAGGATTTATTCAAAATGGTCACTGACTCATTATAAAGAAATAAAAAGTGGAGATGACTGGGCAGCTAGTAATGTTTGATAAATTCTTTGGAGTAAATAGGATCTGCTTTTTATTTACAGTTCATGCCAGATTCCTTTTAAAGTAAGGGAGACAGACAAATTTTGAGGGCAACTCTTCTCATCTGTAGATAGGCATAATAGGTTGGAGGGATTAGATATCAAAAATGTAGATGAGATGAAGCTAAATCTCTTTAAATATTTCTGGAGACATAACAGTACTTTGGTAGGGCACAATTGTTTTGTAATTAAGTTATTTCTAAAGTGCCTTCCTCAACCTGGTCCAATGTTTTGAAATTGTGGGTGCTGAAATGTTGCAGTTGTCATGGCAACGTCGGCCCCGGGCTCCCGGAAGGAAGGGTGGTGGGTGAAACCATCTCGTGGAAAGAATCCCCCGGGAGCCATCCCGACCTTGGTTTAGTCCATTTAGTCTAGGTTACGCCTCTGTTTGTTAATTTGTTAGTTGTGTTGTCTGTCAAGTTTTGTATCCTCCCCTGTTTCTGGAAAGCTCCGTGCAGGTGCTTCTCGGATTGGTCCCTGAACCTTTTCCCTCCCTCCCTTACTCCCGGTTGGTTTGTGATTCCTCTCCCCGCCCCAACTCCTCCCCCTTGCTCTGCCGTGATTGGTTGCCTGAGTTGTTTATCCGTCCCTGCACAGCCTTGTCCGGCGCCATTGTGCTTGGGACGAGGATCAATAAACGTTCCTGTTGCCCAGCATAGTCGCCGCTCCTTATTGTCTTGATTTCGCAGCTACTGGTAGCAAGAACCCACGCTTGCGAACACCGAAACCTCAGCACTTGGGATTAGCGTTGCTGTGGGCAGGGAAACCTTAGCCCTGGTGGCGCCCGGGCGGCTGAGGCAACCATCCAGCAGGTGACCACGAGGCCGCGAAGCCACGAGGTACACTTATTATTATTAATACTGAAATAGTGTCCCTTATTTCTTCCAGCACTTATTTTGTCAAGCTGAGAAGGGTTTTCAAATGCATATGTCTTGAATAGCTTAACACTTCAATCTGGAATCTGTTGATACTGCATGCTCTGGGTTTTTGAGGTTCATTAGAATTCATTTCATCAAGAAAAGTAAATTTCAGGCTAGCCTGATTGTGGAGAGAAGGCAGTAAACCTAAAGTAACGACTGAAAAGTCAAATAAAATCAAATACAATATATTAATTTTGAAACTTTTGGATTAATATTATTATTCTGATGACATGACTGGGGAGGGGATGGGGCTGACTCAAGACTGTCGAATGTTTTTGTGATTAGGAACTCCTGGCCAAGCCTTTAGTGATTGTTCAGATTCATCATTTATGAGTTCCAACAAAGCTTTGATCTCGAAAAAACAGATTAATTTAATTTTAGATGTGAGCGATCCCTGTGGGATTATTGTTGCGGTTTAGAGGTTTGGGAAACCGGGCAGAAACACCAATTGTGTAGTGGTTTTAATTCACCTATTTGAGTTTCTGGCTAAACGCCAGCACACTTACTAAAATTTACCTGATTCTTGTTGTGAGATAAGGATTAATAGTAGGCAAAGTAGGTTCACATGTTAAGGGATATAAAGAGAATTTACTAACAGACTTAAAAAAGAGAATAATAGAAATCAGGAATCAGAACAGAACTTTTAGAACACCTTTCTTCTCTCCCCAGCACCTCTCCATTTCTTTCCCACTGTCCATACAAAAGACAACACTTCGACTTTTAGTTAGTTTACCACTTCTGGAACAGTCCTTTCTCAGTTCATGTAGGGAGAGAAGTTTTCTCTTGCTTTACTATGTTGATTTCCCCCATAAGAAATACAGTTCTTATGGCTTCCAGCCTCAATACAAACAGCTGCCCAGAAGGAAAAGATCTGCTTGTTTTGGAAAATCCCTCCCACTTTAGTAGCTTTCCCAGGACTACTACAGTGGACATATGATGGTCGTTGAGGTACTCTTTTGAGAATGAACATTTCTATTACAGTGGCAACGAAATCCCCTTTTCTCATTATGGGCAACATAAGTCTTCTGCTATTATTCCTGGGGCAAGGAATCTTTACACAGGAGTCTTAGTCCACTGGCTGTAGCTAGATCATGACATCCCCCCTTTTTCACTCTTTTAGACCATTGTTCATATATTACAGGGTATATTATAGCCGAGTTTATCAATATGTCTTTACAAGAGAATTTCCAGCCTCAAAATTAGGCACTCCTCATCTCCTCTTTCTCTGGATATAGGCCTTGCTTCATTCATTAACTTGGAGTCTTTATGTTGTACCTTTTGTACTTGTCTTCATCCTTTCTTTTTCTGTGTAGGGGAAAAGAGATGTTTCCAAGTCCCATCCTGATATTGAAATAAAAGTTAATTTGTCTTTCAACCGGGTGATGGTCACATGACCTCTGCCCGCGTTGTTCAAGTGTAGCATTCTCAGCATTTGAGCTGAGGGAGAGGAGTTTGTCTGCCCCATTCTCCACCCAAGCCACGCCTGAGCTGCAGGGGGCCGGTGGGTCGCGTCCGAGCTTCAGGGGGCCGGCCCAAGCCTTCTCCCTTGCCTGGCCGCAGGTGGACCCAGCTCTGCCTACCATAGCTGGCATGTCGGCCTGGATGAACTGCCTCTGCCAAGAGTCTGGGCTGGGTCCTCCCATTCCCCCTCCCCCTCTGCACTGTCCTGGCCGACAGCCGAGCCGCGTGGCTTGGCCAGACCTCACCATACGGCACGGAGGGGAGAGAGCAACATCTTCTCTCAGTCAGCCGGAAGTCTAAAAGAGGGCTTCTTCAGGTTCTCTCTTGGTTTTATGAGTTCTGGAGGCGGAAACTGTAATACCTCCTTTTGGGTACGTCATTTCCGGGTTGACCTCCTTCCTTCTGTACCGGAAATTCCGACTACGGTTACTGCAAGACAGACCCAAACACTACAAGTTAATTTATTTTGGATACTCACAAGGTTCCATTCTCTTTCTCCAGAAAATACTCCAATATATTCTTTCCAGCTCACAGAAATGAAGACCCATTGCATCACGTCTTCAATGGAGATAATTTGTGTATGGCTCAGCATACAGTGTAGCAGCATTCCCTTATCTATTTCTTAAGGTCTGTAAAGAAATGGCTTTTAAATGTAATTGGCAATTTTATGGAATTCTGAAAAACTACAGCGAAGTGGGAGTGTCACTAAAAGAATGTTCATTGTAATATAATTTATAACCACAATTCCCTATGTCTAATCTGGCAGTTGTGAATTTTTGTGAAGGGTGTGTGCTGCTCATGTGTGTGAAGCTTGAGACAAAGGGAGACAACGAATGAACATTGCAAGAAACTTTCTCTTGCGTATCATCTGTCCTGGAACCACTGCCTGACAGCAACAATTTCTATGCCTGCCAGAAACAATATTGTTCCCTTCCCACTTAGTATTTTCACGAAGAACACAGATATTGTCCTGCTCAAGGAAAGTACGCCTCGGATCTGTAAGTCATCTGTAGCAATTAGTAGTAGATCCCAGTCAAATATGGATTCCATTTTTCTTTTGTATTACTTTTTGCTTGGCAATATTTGCCCATTACTGAGTTTCATTTCTCAAAAGCACAAAACCTCTTATTTTTTCTATGAAGTACAGTGATTTATTTCCAGGTAAATGGAAACCAAGTTTTTAGACTATGAGGCATATGGAACAGCTTTTGAAATGGGGGTAATTATAGGTTTATTTCAGAGAGAACAAATCATATGCTTGAGGAATCAAATCTATTTCTCACTAGGCAAATTTTAATGGGCTTTGGATCAGAACATTATAAACTTCCATGCTTTTGCTCTCATCCTTGCTAGTTCCTCTAAAGGCTAAAATTTATGTCCCCATCGATACTAGTCAGGGCAAGATGCTGTTCTGATATTTTGTGGGGTTGACTACCTTTTCATCGTGTTCTATGACAAAGATGCTCCTCCTTCAACCATATTGCATCTCATGATGAGACAAGTTGCTTTTCCTTATGCCATCTCCAAATCAAGTCCATCCTGAGGGAGGATTGTGAGGCTGGAGCTAGAGGCACCCATTCTCATTTTGCCATACAGCAATGTATTTTCTCTCCTGTTTGTGGAGCTGGAAGAAGCAAAAAGCACTGTCTGGGGAAAGTAGGAAATCAGACAGTTAAACCTTTTCCTCTGTAAATCCCATCCTTCCCTATCTGTTGCAGAGCGCTCCAAACCCAGTCTTGATGAGTTAGCCAGCAGCAGAGTTTCTCTGAACCATTCATTACTTTTCCCACATATCTATCCAGTCACCTTGGGCTTCCCTAACTTTGTGTAAGGACATAGAAGAATTTGTACTGTGTCAAATAAAATGTTTGTCTAGTTTGTACTCTGTCTTCAACAGGTATGTCTGCATTTCTTAAGAACTTAATGAATGAATTATTCTTGTGTGTTTAGTATCTCTGCAAGGGTTTTTCTTATACAAATTTACCTAAGTGCTTTTTTGAACTCATGTACATCTCGTATTTTCTATTCCTCATTTTGTTAAACTCTACAGTTTAAGCAGGTGATGTGTGAAGTATCTCTCCTTGCTTTAAACCTGTCACCAGCCACTACAACATTCACTGAGCTCTAATGTCCCTTAATTTATGTCAAAAGGAACAATGAACTGTTTCTCAGTACTTATTTTCCCACATTCCTTATTTTTTATTGACTTCTATGTTATCTTCTCTTGATTTTTTGTCAGTTTGATGAATTTAGGTCTATTTAGTCATTCTTTATATGGCAACCACTTGAACTGTAGACAGTATTCAAAATATGAAAGCTCATGATTTTATACAGTGGCATAGAGATATTCTGTCCTGTTTTCTCTTCCCTATCTAACAATGCTGAAAACTACCTGCCTGTTTTTAGCAAGTACTTCTAAGTACTGAACTGTTGACAACATGGAACTCTTAGAAATCCGATTTCAATCCTTAGTGCTTATTGCTAAATCATAATGTAGCACTGTATTACAAAAAAATACAGCTTTATGCTTTCTTCAGATGCTGCTTCTTGTAGACTGGACAGAAGAGACAGATGCTTCATTAATAATCCTTCCACTAAGCAAATTCGTAAGGAAAAATAGACAACTGCTGACACTTCCCTTGCATTAGACAGTTTTTGCTAACACTTGCATGAATGTTAATATGCCCTGTGCCAATCTGCAGGGAAGACCCAGCCAGAGGATGTTTGTACAGTAAGTAGGTTGCTATATATGGTATATATGGTGTGGCCATGAAGTCTCTACATAGGTGGGTTTGAAGGGAAAGGAGTCCTGATCCTCTACTCCAAATCACTTCTGTCTAGAACAGCAGGTGTATCTGACAGTATCAGATGTGGACTATAATATTTTTCTGCAAGATAGGCAGCTTTAGAAGTGTTTTGCAGCTTACTCATTATGGTAGGTTTTTTTCATGAGTCTACCAAGGCACTGTGAGCCAGCACAGGACACATTCTGCATTAGTTAAGGTTCATGGTAGGAGTGGTGATGGCCATGGTGGTATCAATGGTGTTTTCTGTAGCTGCAGAGTTAGGATTGTTTTTTCCCCCACACATCACTTTATTTACCAGCACTGAGAACCACCTACCATTTTATCATCAGCTGCTCACTGTTGCAAAACCCATTTGTAATTTTTCATGTTCAACTTGCATACCTTAGGCTCACTGGTAAATGTTTTATACTATTTAAGCTGGATATTTTACAAGCATGTCGAACAGTTGAGAAACCAACATTTGCTTCCTCTGTAGCAGTAAAAATGAACATCAATATTTCTTCTTTAATTACTGGATACCTTTTCCATACCCTCTATCTCATCCTCATAATTTTCTCACTAGAGACATCACTGTCTTCACTGTCATAGATTGTTAATAGCACAGCTGGGGACAAAAGTGAAAACTGTGGAATTACATTGCACTTACTTGCAATAATCCATGGAGTGCTCCAAAGGGAAGTGCTCCAAAGGGAAGTGTCCTGTAGTGAATGATACATCTCCCTGTATTAATCTCTTAACTTATGCAAAGTAGTGTTTGCTTTGGATTAGTCTTTCTCCTTCACTTTCTCAGCTGTGATTTTTATCAAGTGTTTTGTAACAGTTGCGTAGGTTTAGCATTTATTTGATTAATTGTGAAAAACTGAACACAGCTTTTAAACCATAATGACTGGTAAGGAAAGAATAGACTACTGTCTTAGGTTACAATGGTATGTATTCTATCACCATCTTCGTGGGATGCTGGGGGCCGGGCGTGGCAGTGTTCCTGATGGCTGCAGAATGGTTTGCTAATGGGCCGGTCGTTGGGGCCGGATGGGCACTTCACTCACCCCAAACATTGCAGATAGTGGCTCATCATCCCATTGTGAGATGCCCCGCCCAGGGGGAGGAACCAATGTATCCCGATCTGCATATAAACTGAGATTTGTAGCACCACAGGCAGCTTTTTCCACGGGATTCCCAGAGGAAGACCAGACCCTTCTACACCACCACTGGACCTTCAGAGGAGAACTACACCTTTCTCAGGATCATTGCTTCAACAGAAGCGCATCTATCACTCCCAGAGGACTGCAACCACCTTCTAAGTGGACTACTACCAACACCCTGACCGACAGGGTGTCAGGTTGTATTCTGACTCTGTCAGTGGTTTTTTTTTGGTTTTTTTTTTTTCTATTACTACATTTTTCCTATTAAATTGTAGTTCTGACTTTGAGCCTCTCACTGATTTGCTTTCAAACTACCACAACTACCCATTGGGAAGGAGCAGGATTCCTTGGTCAGAGCCCAAGATCTGGCCCCAGAGCACATGGCTGTGCTGGGATACCTGCAAAGGCAGCACTGCAGCTCTGTGGCGGTGACTCTGGGGCAAGTGGGGAATGTGATACTGTGGCTGAGTGTGCTGGAAATAGACTTCAGAACCTGGTGTCTGAGCCAGACTGTAGATTGAGACAGCCATGTGCCAGGAAAATATCTCTGAAGCATTTATTTGGAAAAGAGTATATATAATAGGTAGATGAAATGCTCTGCCTTCCTGTTCTAACATGCATTTCATAAAACGAACATATGCACACAGAATGTTGGTTAACAGATGAGGTACAGGGGGCAGGCCCAGGTGTGGCTCTGTTTTGGCTGCTGCTCATTCCAGATGAGAGCTGCTCATCCTGAGGTGGAAGGATTACTCTGGGGTGACTTCCTTTCTGCTTCGCAGGAAAAGAAATGTGGGTTCATAAAAGAAAATGAAAGCCAATTACAGATTAATCAGTTATATTCTATTGTTTCATGGTATTTGTCCCTGAGAATGATTTTCCTCATGAAAAGCAGCAGTGGCTTTGCCATGATGGCTGTGGGGCTTTGTGGCACTTTCCATAGATTTGGCTCTTCTGATTTCTCTAGTGTTGCTCTATGTACAGCTTTCAGAGGAAAAATGGGCAGAAGGCTGTGAACTATCACAGAAGTTTTTGCAAAGATTGAAATCCACAGTTTCCTATTTTTTTTTCCTGACAAGGCAGCTAAGCAACTTTTTCACATCCCTTTTGTTTCTCACATCTCTTCAGATGCCCATTTCCCACCCACCTCAATCTATCCTCAGCAGTTTCCTTTTCATGATGCTTCTGTTTCAGCTTCAGGGCTCCAACAACATTTTTTCAAACCAAACATTTAACCGCAGTCAAAACAGCAAGTGCTGCCATTTTTATACCTCACAGATCTCATACTCTTGATTTCTTACTATATTTATTAATATAGTAACAACAGACCTTGCAGGAAGGAGGTCTTTCCACTTTGCAAAGGCAAAAAAGAGAAGCAAAGGCAAGTTTGCAAATTTTTTTTCCTATAAAAATCTCAGTACCACTTAGATGCAAAGGGGAAAAAAAAGAAGGTTGAAAGGATATATATGAGAGGAATGTGCAACGAATGACTAATATAGTACCTTTTGAAACAATATATAAAGGATACATCTGCTGTCAAATTATTCCTTCTTATGAGGTTATGACTGAGGTATGAATTGCAGAGCCAAGTCATCAGGGACCACACACACACAATAAGACATAGTTTCTAAGGAGAGAAAATTGCTTGGTTGTGAAGCCTGGCTTTTTATATTACAGAGGTATTACTTATTAGTTTGTATTAATATGTCTCCCATTATTGCATAAAGAATTAGCTCCATCTGTTCACAGCATCCTTGGATCCAGCCATGCAGATCCAAGATTGGCTTCCAGCTTTGCATTCTCACTAGCCCTTCTTTTCTCTTAGTTTTCCTTTAGTAAAAAAATAACAAAAAAGCCCATATAGATAATATTGTTTTATTGCATTATGATGATACATTCTCTTTCCTACTGTATTTTCCCAGAGATATTAAAATATTTATTTTGCCCTACATATTCCTTGTGCTGAAAAACTGGCTTCAGATGTAGGTTTTGTGTTTTCTTCTTATCTTAACCATTTTACTTTAGTAATTTGTTATCTGCTTTACTTTAGTAATTTGCATCCTCCAATGGTTTATGTGGGAAGACATAATCTGCAATTGGGTAGGAAAAGGTCTATAGTATCAGTATTTGTCTTTCAGGTGAATTTTAATTTATTGACATGTCAGAATTGCTTTACTTTTAGATAAGAATCTAAAAGCTGCAATCAATCATCTTTTCTTATCTCTTTCATTATCTCTTTCCTCATTTATTTTTTTTCAGGACCTCCCCAAAAATTTTTCCCATTCTTAAAATTTTTGTCTTCACACTGAATTCATGGACTGATTTTTAACTGGATCTTCATGACCAATGGCAACCATTTCAATGCAAATTCTCATTCCAGAATTTTGTTTTTAGCTTTAGCTGATTGCAGAAGAGGAAGCTTTAAGGTGAATTCCAGGTACTCTTTTAAGCAGATAATATGAACAAGAGAATAATGCCAGAGAATTCAGAGGGAAAAATCATGAAATCAATGCCTGTGCCATGGTGGCAGTGCCACTGTGGGGAGAAGCTGATTGCAGTGTCCAGGTAATAAGGTTTCTTTCTGGGCTCTGATGGCTGTACGCAATGTCAAGGAGCTAAGCCTTGCTACAGAAATGGAAATAACCAAGGTTATCAGCTGACATACAACCCATTATAAAACTGGTTATTCTTTTCAGTTACAACACAGCTTCTTTTCATTTTCAGGGGATGCTAACTCAGGGAAAGTAAACCAGGTAATTCTAAAAGCACAACCTGTTCCCAGTTTCCTATAAGGAAACAAGGCAAATATAACATAGACTGTAATCTGTGTAAATTTGTTCAAAGTTGGGAACTTCTGCTTGGCAAGCATTTCTTGGTGCAATAATAACTAATTATGAATTCTGTGAAGAATAACAGTGGTAACAACAGTTTCCAGTAAGACTGTCATGATAAGACCAAGCCAGCCAGTGCTGGGAACCGCTGACAGAACTACAGAGCAATTGAGACTGATAAAGGGAGAAACTAACACAATACAGCAAATGCCATTACTGTCAATCATCTTTCATGTGGCTGTGTGTCTTGGTTTGAAAGACAGGTGTCTATTAAGGAAGGCAGGAACCGCCCTTGGAATGGGAAACTGTAACCTCTCTCCCTCAGAATTATTATAATTTTGAAATAAAGAGGCTCTCAGGCAAAGATATGGGAATAGGAATAAAAGTTCTTTACTAATATCTAAAACAAAGCTAACAAATGACAACAGCTATGGTGTTAACCAACAAACAGAAACAGAAACCCAGTGGCAACCTGCTCGGCTTCAGGCACCTTTTCCCTTTGGTGCAGTTCCAGTCACAGCATGGAGGGGGCACTTTGGGTGTGATGATTCCCCAGTGGCTGCAGGGGGCGCTCTGGGTGTTATGATTCTCCAATGGCTGCAGGGGGCGCTCTGGGTGTGATGATTCTCCAGTGACTGCAGGGGGTGCTCTGGCGTGAGCTCAGGTAGCACACGGCAATGGCGGCTGCCCGAGGCAGGGAGGGATGGAGGAGAGCCTTTGTTTCACAGACCCTCGAAGGGCGGCTGGTGTCAGTGCCGCAGCAGGATCCTCGGACACAGTGAGCGCAGACAGACCGGCAGGTCCGTGCTGACTTCTCGGGGCCGTGGGTTCAGCAGACAGCAGCTCCAACCATCCGGCTCTGAGGGGTCCCGAGCAAGAGAGCGACCTCCTCCCCGCCCTTGCTTTTTTTCAGTCTCCAAAATCTCGGGTTGTCAGGCCCTGCTTCCATGAGAGGGATTCTGCCCCACCCTGCCAAGGAGAAAGGCCCTAGCCTTGGTGCTTTGTTCTCTTAAGTACTCAGCCATTAGCTCAGTCATTAGTCTCTTAGCAACCCATGGGAGAAAAAATTCCTGAGGAAAAAAACTAAATCCAAACTCCAACATTCTCCACCCCAAAATTTTTTTCCCATGCAAACACCTTACATCAAATTTAAACTTTTGAAGTATATACATACATGCAGATACAGATACAAGCACAGTGTCATCGGTAGTTCACCCTAAAACAAGATCTCCTTGAGGTATGCATCGAGTCTCTCCATCCCTTTGCATCACCCACCAGGTGCAGCCTGGTCCCTGAGCAAAGACAACCCCACGGATGGGATTGTTTTTACTTGAGGCAGAGTTTACCTAAACAGTCTTTCCCAGCATACCTCTCATGTGTACTACTGGAACCTTATCTCCATCTGTTGTTCGCAAGGGGTCAGAGTAGGCAGGCCCTGCTCGGTCGGAGGAGCCTCGGATGTTCACTAACCATGTGGCCTTTGCTAAATTAGTCTCCCAGTTCTTGAACGTCCCCCCACCCAGCGCTTTCAAGGTGGTTTTAAGCAGGCCATTGTATCGTTCAACTTTCCCAGCAGCTCGTGCATGATAAGGGATATGGTACACCCACTCGATGCCATGTTCCCTAGCCCAGGTGTTTATAAGGCTATTTATGAAATGAGTCCCATTGTCGGATTCGATTCTCTCAGGGGTACCATGTCTCCAAAGAACCTGTTTTTCGAGGCCCAGGATGGTGTTCCGGGCAGTGGCATGAGGCACAGGGTAGGTCTCCAGCCATCCTGTGGTGGCTTCTACCATTGTGAGAACGTAGCGCTTGCCTTGGCGTGTCTGGGGCAGTGTGATGTAATCAATCTGCCAAGCCTCTCCATACTTGTATTTGGACCACTGTCCACCATACCATAGAGGCTTCACCCGCTTGGCCTGTTTGATTGTGGTGCACGTCTCACAATCATGGATCACCTGGGAGATACTGTCCATGGTTCGGTCCACCCCTTGGTCTCATGCCCACTTATAGGTGGCATCTCTGCCCTGGTGGCCTGAAGCATCATGGGCCCATCGGGCTAGGAACAACTCCCCTTTGTGTTGCCAGTCTAAATCTATTTGTGCCACCTCTATCTTCGCAGCATGATCTACCTGTTTGTTCTGGTGTTCTTCGTTAGTTCGGCTCTTAGGGACATGGGCATCTACATGGCGGACCTTTACGGGTAGCTTCTCTACCCGAGTGGCAATGTCTTTCCATTCTTCAGCCGCCCAGATTGGCTTTCCTCTACGCTGCCAGTTGGCCTTTTTCCACCTTTCCAGCCAATCCCACAGAGCATTGGCTACCATCCACGAATCAGTGTAGAGGTAGACCTTTGGCCACTTCTCTCTCTCAGCAATGTCCAGGGCCAGCTGAACAGCTTTGAGTTCAGCAAACTGGCTCGATCCACCCTCTCCTTCAGTGGCTTCTGCAACCTGTCTTGTGGGGCTCCACACAGCTTCTTTCCACTTCCGGTTCATCCCTATGATACGACAGGAACCATGAGTGAAAAGGGCGTAGCACTTTTCTTCATCTAGCAGTTGATTGTACGGTGGAGCCTCCTCAGCCCGGGTGACTTGTTCTTGCTCCTCTTCGTCAGTGAGACCAAAACTCTCACTTTCTGGCCAGTTCGTAATTATTTCTAGGATCCCAGGGCGGTTCGGATTTCCAATGTGGGCGCGCTGTGTGATAAGTGCGATCCACTTACTCCATGTGGCATCGGTGGCGTGGTGGGTAGAGGGAGCCTTTCCTTTAAACATCCACCCCAGCACTGGTAGTCGAGGTGCCAGGAGAAGTTGTGCTTCAGTGCCAATTACCTCCGAGGCGGCTTGAACTCTTTCATAGGCGGCCAAGATTTCCTTCTCTGTGGGGGTGTAGTTGGCTTCAGACGCCTGCTGTAAGACTCCGGCTCCAGAATCCATGGTCAGCGTCGAGTCTTTTCAGGCACTTTCTGCCATAGAAGGGCTCAGGACAAGCCTTAGTTCCGGTGCAGAGTAAAGCACATTTCGCTCACCTCTGGTCCTGTCTTACTGGGCCAAGCAGCTGACGTGTGAGCGATCTCGTGTTGATTGGGCAAACGCTTGTTTGCTGTTCAGGGCCCCAGTGAAAATCGTTCTTTTTGCGGGTGACTAGGTAGAGAGGGCTCACAATCTGGCTGTACTCTGGAATGTGCATCCTCCAAAAGCCTATGGCCCCTAGGAAAGCTTGCGTTTCCTTTTTGTTAGTTGGCAGAGACATCTCGGTGATCTTATTGATGACCTCTGTGGGAATCTGGCGCCGTCCATCTTGCCATTTTACCCCCAGGAACTGGATCTTTCGAGCAGGTCCCTTGACTTTTCTCTTCTTGATGGCAAAACCGGCTTCCAGGAGGATCATGATGATCTTCTCTCCTCTCTCAAATACCTCTGCTGCCATGTTCCCCCACACAATGATGTCATCGATGTATTGGAGATGCTCTGGAGCCTCACCCTTTTCCAGTGCAGCCTGGATCAGTCTATGGCAGATCGTGAGGCTGTGCCTCCACCCCTAGGGTAGCGGATTCCAGGTATATTGCACACCCCTCCAGGTGAAGGCAAACT
The DNA here is from genome assembly GCA_034509425.1 of Eopsaltria australis. Lineage (NCBI taxonomy): Eukaryota > Metazoa > Chordata > Aves > Passeriformes > Petroicidae > Eopsaltria > Eopsaltria australis. The sequence continues at coordinate 117,562 of JAVTVJ010010767.1, read as the reverse complement.
GAGGCCTGCACTCCGCTGCCAGAGGGATGGAGAAGAATGCATTGGCAATGTCAATGGTGGCATACCACTTTGCTGCCTTGGACTCCAGCTCGTACTGGAGCTCCAGCATGTCTGGCACAGCAGCACTCAATGGTGGAGTCACTTCATTCAGGCCACGATAGTCCACAGTCAATCTCCATTCCCCGTCAGACTTGCGCACAGGCCAGATGGGGCTGTTGAAGGGTGAGTGGGCTTTACTGACCACTCCTTGGCTTTCCAGGTCGCGGATCATCTTGTGGATGGGGTTCACAGCATCTCGATTTGTCCGGTACTGCCGGCGGTGCACTGTCGAGGTGGCAATTGGCACTTGTTGCTCTTTTACTCTCAGGAGTCCCACTGCAGTTGGATTTTCCAATAGTCCAGGCAATGTGTTCAGTTGCCTGATGCCCTCTGCCTCCACAGCCTCTATTCCGAAAGCCCACCTGAGTCCCTTTGGGTCTTTGTAATAGCCATTCCGGAGGAAGTCTATGCCCAGAATACATGGGGCCTGTGGATCAGTCACAATGGGGTGTTTCTGCCACTCTTTCCCGGTCAGGCTCACCTCAGCTTCCAACAAGGTTAATTGCCGCGATCCCCCTGTCCATCCTGGCAATAGAAACAGATTCTGCCCCCACGTCCTTATGGTATTAAGGTACACTGCGCACCAGTATCAACTAACGCTTCATATTTTTGTGGTTCTGATGTGCCAGGCCATCGGATCCACACTGTCCAAAAGACCCGGTTTTCCCGTGTCTCTTCCTGGCTAGAGGCAGGGCCCCTCTAGCTCTGGTTATCATTTCTTTCCTGGGCATACATAGTAGAGGTCCCCTCGAGGGGATCCAACAGATCGTCCTCCCTTCTGTAATATCTGGCATCTTGGTTACAGGAGGCTGAGGCTACCTTCACTTTAGTAGACCCCTCAGCTCAGTTAGTATTTCCCTCCTTGAGTTGCTGTACCCGTGCTGCCAGGGCCGCAGTGGGTTTCTTATCCCACTTCCTCATGTCTTCCCCATGGTCACACAGGAAGAACCACAGCTCAGATCGTGGGGTGTACCCTCTCTCCCTGGCTGGGGGGCGCTGGGTGACTCGCACTGGTGCTGCACTCATCATCCTCATCTCCTCCCTCACGTCCCTCATCTCCTCTCGGAGGTCTTTGACCACAGCAGAGACCTGGGCCTGCATTGGGCCACTGATCATACTATCATAATTCCTGAGTTTGGTGGCTATGGAGCCCACTGTCTCTTGGTTGTCATCAGCATTAATTGTTGCAATGAAGATGGTGTATTGGGAGGGCCCTAGCTTTGCCAGGTTCCACAACATTTGCCCTGTACACTTGACCTTGTCGGGGTCATTATCATGTTGTCCATCCCTCCCAAAGAGTACCTCCAATACTGCCACCTCCCTCAGCTGTTGGATTCCCTCTTCAAGGGTCTTCCATGGTCTTCTATGATGATACTCCTGCATTCTCTCCCTGTTGACAAACCTCTCTCTTACACTTATTAAAAGCCGTCGTCTTTTCCGAATACCTGATCCCCCCCCGAGTCATGGGTCAAGGGTCCCAACTGCCTTGCCTCAACACTATCCAGCTGCACGCCCATACCCATAAGGTCCCAGACCCGAAGTAACCAGGTTGTAAAAGGCTCACGACCCCGTTGCACAATGTCTTTTCGTAGATTACGGAGACTGTCATACCCCAGGGACTCGGTAGTGATTTCAATCCTTGGCCTCTCTACTAGTTGAGAGGGCCCTGCTTCCCCATCATTACTCACTGGCTGCTCTGGTTTGACCTTAGTCTTCCTCTTTTCCACAGGGGTGACTGCTGCTGGCTGTGGCTGCTCTTCTGGTCTGACTGGAGTCTGAGCGGTCTGAACGTCCCTGAGTTCCCCTGCTGCCCCATTAGACTCTCTCTCTTTGGGGTACGGGAAGGGTTTCCCACCATCTGGGCAAGTGTATTCCTTCAGCATTTGGCCCATCTCGTGGATCTCCTTCACCAGGACCCCCACCCAATCCAGATGGTTTGTTTCTGAGGTGGGTTGTGGGACCGGGTCAGACTCTGTAGCAGCATCCCTAGTGTCTGGGGCAATGTCAGGTTCTGGGATGGTGTCCCTAGTCTCTGGGGACATGTCAGGTTCTGGGGCCTCATCCCTGTTGTCAGGGGTAGGTGTCAGGGTGGCTATCTGAGTCAGACCTCCCTTATCCCTGAATGCTAAATAGAGCAGGCCTATCAGCAACACCAGCCACTGTATGATATCATTAGCAGTTAGAGAAGATCTGAACCCTTCAAAGATTGGCAGAATAGGCCCAAAGAGCTGGGTGAAGGGTTGTGAGAACATTTCTTTTGGTGTCACTTCCTCGCAGTAGGTACCATTATTAAAGTAACCCTGAAAACATGTCATTAGTGTGTGGTAGCTGTGAATCCACATGCCTGCCTTCCAGAGGAAGTTGAAAATCCATGAATTCCTCACCTTATTGACCCATGACACAAACTGTATAACAGCCACTGTAGCCTTAGTTATAGGGCCCATGTTTAGAGACAGCCGTGACCACTTGCCATACGAACTGGGGTAAGCTAGACCACATGGTGCAACCTAATGAGGTTCCTATATCCAGCACACAAAAACTGCATTACTAAAGAACTGTTATCCTTTTTCCCACCGTTGGGTGCCAAAAATCTGTCTTGGTTTGAAAGACAAGTGTCTGTTAAGGAAGGCAGGAGCCTCCCTTGGAATGGGAAACTGTAACCCCTCTCCCTCCAAATTATTATAAATTTGAAATCAAGATGCTCTCAGGCAAAGATATGGGAATTGGAATAGCAGTTCTTTACTAATATCTAAAACAAAGCTAAAAAATAACAACAGCTATGGTGTTAACCAACAAACAGAACCAGAAACTTAATGGCAGCTTCCTTGGCTTCAGGCACCTTTTCCCTTTTGGTGCAGTTCCAGTCACAGCCTGCAGGGGCGCTCTGGGTGTGATGATTCCCCGGTGGCTGCAGGGGCGCTCTGGGTGTGATGATTCCCCGGTGGCTGCAGGGGGTGCTCTGACGTGAGCTCAGGTAGCACACGGCAATGGTGGCTGCCTTAGGCAGGGAGGGATGGAGGAGAGCCTTTGTTTCACAGACCCTCGGGGGGCAGCTGGTGTCAGTGCCGCAGCAGGATCCTCGGACACAGTGAGCGCAGACAGACCGGCAGGTCCGTGCTGACTTCTCGGGGCCGTGGGTTCAGCAGACAGCAGCTCCAACCGTCTGGCTCTGAGGGGTCCCGAGCAAGAGAGCGACCTCCCCCCCGCCCTTGCTTTTTTTAGTCTCCAAAATCTCGGGTTGTCAGGCCCTGCTTCCATGAGAGGGATTCTGCCCCACCCTGCCAAGGAGAAAGGCCCTTGCCTTGGTGCTTTGTTCTCTTAAGTACTCAGCCATTAGCTCAGTCATTAGTCTCTTAGCAACCCATGGGAGAAAAAATTCCTGAGGAAAAAAACTAAATCCAAACTCCAACACTCTGTGAGGAAGTGTGACTTCCTCTTCTTTGCTGGGTATGGGTTATTTCATATGGGAAAACCCTTTGAAATTTGCATAGACAGCACCAAAGAAATTCTGGCCTTTGCAGGCTGGGATCTTTCTGGGCTTCCCAATGGACTGCACTGCTCAGGGTATGCTCATCTGAATGATCTTTACTGGTTTGTTGTAGAACTGAACAAAAGTCACTTGTCCTATGGAGGGCAAAGGTCAGTCTGGAAGGTCTGAGTCACTGTTTTTTTTTTGCCACGCTAGCCAATCATGTTCTTAGCCAGCTACCAGCTACTCAAATTGCAAGATTAATGACATTAAATTTAAAAACACCCAAACATTAAACACCTCTATAGGTTTTATTTTTCTTAATGCTATCCCATGAAGGGAGCAAGACAAGGAACCTTCAGAGGAGGAAAAGCAATATGATATACCAGCTCCCTGGATATTTGGAACATCTGTAAGGAGAAGAGGAGGCTTTAAGTGTAGCATCATCTAGCCTGTACCCTGCCGTTGGAAACTACCCCTTCCAGTTGGGTGCTTTCTGCAGAAGGTAGGTGGAAGGCTTTGCAGTGGTTCAACTCACGTTTGCAGTGGTTACCCACTCACATTTTATACTGCTGGGATTTTGAAATGGATATTTGGGTTTTGCCAGAGGATCACACGTGGAGTTCCTGCTCTTAAGCTGCAGCAGTCAGGCAATGTAATAGTTCAATTTTCCACAGAGCTCCAGCTGTCTCAGGGATCTGGGCATCTGAGGACACTCATGATGAACACACTCATCACTCCTCTCCAATGGGTTTTGCGGGAATGAACCACCATTTTCACTTTTAATGAGGCATATTAAGTACACAAGTGGAGAGAGTGATTGATTACAGGGAGATCTGCTCCATTTGCTGTTGATGTTTTCCCTTCTGCAGGCCAGCTCCTGCTGGATTTTTGGATGATGACACACCGATCTGAATTATGGAAATACTTAGCAGGAATCTATTGCTGATATGCAGGAAGCCACAGGAATGTAAGCAAGTCAAGGGTGATAAGAAATGTCTATTTCCTCTTTTGGGTGAAATTCTCAGCTTTCATGTGTAGGCAGTCCTAGGTATTAAAATGCTGTTCCTTGGCTAATGTACTGTGTAGCAACTTTTTTGAAAAATAAATACTTCTGAATACATCATTCTGATTAGATCTATCTGAAATATCAGTGACAAATTGATGCTAAACCAGAAAGGACAGTAAGTTTTTTCCAGTAAGTTTTTATCTTTTGAATCATGATAGTGTTGATCACAGTTACAACATACAATTCAAATCAGGTATAGAATGGGAAAACTGGATTTTTTCCCTCTGTAAAAACCTCATTTGGGGTGTATTTTTGATCAGTTGTTCTGATCAAGAGTCCTCTGAAACAAAAAGATTGCTAGTAGGTATTTTCATAAAGGACTGTGTCCCTTAATGTAATTTGTTAAATAGAGTTAAGTATGAAAGAGTAAGTGTATTATGAGTTTTTTTTTCTCAAGCAGGAGCAAACACAGCTAAGCAGCAGAAGAAACTTTACAATTTCTGTGCAGATGCAGGCAGTTAAAAGTGCTCAGGGGACTGTGAGATAAAAATGGAGGATAAGGCAAATTCATAAAAGTTACCAGGATTTTTAAGACCCAAGTACAACCTGTTGGTTTTGTGGTATAGATACAAGTGACAGTGAAGCACATGGGATTTTACTTCAGGAACAGACTTGGGAACTGGAGTGTAGGTATCACCAGTCTGTCACCCTGTGAACATCCCTTCTGGCAACACCAGCCACGTGCTGTCCAAAAGTTTTTAAGGGGTATCCTCAGGCAGCTGCTTGCTTCTCTGGCATGCTGAATGTGTGCTGTGTTCCTGGCATGCTGAATGTGTGCTGTGTTCCTTTCTCTCCATAGGTAATTCCAGTAAGGAGCTGCCTCCTGCAGCTGGCATCTTCCCACCAAATGACACGGTTATTTATAGAAATTCTTCCTTTCCCCCCAGAAATCTAATATCTCCACTTGTTTTCTTTTACTCCCTTCCATTCCACTGACATGGTTTAGTGGTAATATGGCAGTGTTGGGTTAACAGTTGGATGTGGTGATCTTACAGGTTTTTTCCAATCCTAATGATTCTAAGATCCTATGAAAGATGGTAAATTTTTGCCATCTGGTGAGACCAAAAAACTTCCCCTTTTTTTCTTTTTTTAAAAAATGTGGACTCGGGGTGATAAAACAGAGTTACAGAGACACAGTGGTATTGCTGTTATGTTTGCCTGTATGTGGATTATGGGGATGAGGGAGAGGTGAAGGCAAGCTATTTGTTAGCATGCTTCTTACCTATATAATACAATGAACAAGTATTGCCTTGTTTTTAGCCATATGCCTCTCATATTTGGTTTCCTGTAACTCATAGCTGTTTCCATGACAGCAGAGCTACATCCTAATCAGTTGCTTTCCTTTCTGATTAGCTTTTTAAAAATGCTTCTATGCAATTCCTTTTCAGCAGTGTAGATGATTTGACTAGTGAGTTCATTTAGATGACTCCTCATTTTATCTTAATCACAATATTTTTGCAATATCCATTCTTCCTAGAAACCAAAGTACTTCTGTGTTACCTAATTCCTAACATGAACTATCCCAAGCTGCATTTTGGTTATATTGTTGCCTTTTCCCCCAGCCTGGAAAAGAAACTCGAGATCATTTTAGCAAGGAGGTAATATAAAAGGGGATCTTTATTTTTAAGGTCTTCAGGAGCAGTTATGGAAAGGTGTCCATAAAAGCCCACCCCCTCCAGGGGTGAGTACATATTTATAGCTTTTAGGAAATTAGCATAATTGATTAAAAGCACCAATTAGAAGAACAAGTGGTGATTCAATTCCCCCCCAGGTCCAGCCCCTTCTCTGGAGCCCCCCTCTCAGCACCGGCTGTACTTTGTTTATGAAAATGTACCTCAGAGTTGTTCTCAGCCTTGGTTCCCAGGAAGAACCGAGATAGGACAGGGCCTTGCACCCCCCTGGGGCTTGGAGCTCTGGAATTTGTTTTGTCTTTCTGCTTAGGGAAAGGCCATGGAAAAGTACTGGAAAAACTAGCTATGAATACAGTAGGCTACAGAACTACAAATATGTGTGCAAAGAGTACAGAGAACATATAAAAGAAAAAAGGCAGAAACCAAACGGCATCAATATCATCAGGTCATTGCACCCCTTGAAGGTTCTTTTGGTTTATTTCTGGTGCTCACTCCCTTCGCCAAACCAACTGAAAAGGAAACCTCAACCTACAGTGTAGTGACAGTGACCAATGCATGGCCAGGGGATCTTCTGGGGTGGCCTTGCTGCACAGCAACTTGTGGCTCTGCTGCCCTGTGGCTCCGTGGCTAGCAATCACATGGCTTTGCAGATGAGCACCACAGATCTGTCAGCAGATAATGGATTTGCAATGAGGGACTACACATGGGACTGGACATTGAGACACCCGATGACAGGTGGGAGGCAGTGCCTGTGGTGCTGAGTGGACCGGGCGTTAGGATGGCTAAGGATTAGATAAGGTTTTTGGGTGATGCATAAGAGAAGGAGATGAACTGGTACACTGGGAATTTTGGAGGTAGGCTGCAGGTGCAGCTGCTGGGTCTGGGGAAGCAGTCTGAGGAAACAGAGACTTGTTCCTGGATGTGAATATCTACATTTGCCTGGCCTGGCAGGTAGAGGCCCTGCCCCACCACCTCCCAGCCCAGGAAAGCAGGCTAGGTGCTGTTGTGCATGAAAGAAAGAATTCTTCATAGAATCATAAAATCATAAAATGGTTTGAGTTGGAAGAGACCCTAAAGGTCATCTAGTTCTGACCCTGCTGCCATGGACAGGACACATTTCACTAGACCAGGTTGCTTAGAGCTCCATCCAATCTGGCCTTGAACACTTTCAGGGATGGGGCATCCACAACTCTGCGCAACCTGTTACAGTGCCTCACCACCCTCACAGTAAAGAACTTCTTCCCAATATCTAATCTCACCCTACTCTCTTTCAGTTTGACACCATTCCCCCTTGTCCTGTCACTACATGCTCTCGTAAAAAGTCCCTCTCCAGCTTTTTTGTAGGTTCCCTTCAGTTACTGGAAGGACACAATTAGATCACCCTGAAGCCGCCTCTTTTCCAGGCTGAACAATCCCAGTTCTCCCAGGCTTTCCTCATAGAAGAGGTGCTCTAGCCATCTAACCATCGTGGTGGCCTCCTCTGGACTCACGCCAACAGGACAATGTCTCTCCAGAGCTGGATGCAGCACTGTACATGGGATCTCACCAGACTGGGGCAGAGGGGTAGAATCCCCTCCCTCAACCTGCTCGCCATGCTGCTTTTGATGTAGGCCAGGATACAGTTGGCTTTCTGGACACAGAGTTGGCTTAATTGACATAAGATGCTATCACACAGATCTGAAATTTTTTCATATTTATTACACTGTTTATTGCTATTGCTCTGAATCATAGTTCTCTGTGAGGAGTCCCCAGTCAGTCTTTAAATATAAAAGTGAAAAAAAAACCCGCTATGATTTCTTAGGGGGTCTTCCAGTATGACAAACCCGTATCTACAAGATTTTGCACAGAATCTTAGTTATAGTAATTAATATTTTTACAAAGACAATGAAAATTATGTGCTTGCATAGAGCTTGAATTTGGCTGTGAAAAAGCCCCCATTCTCATAGATTTATTGGTCCATTAAAATTACAGGCATAAAACCAGACTTTGAATGTTTATGAAATCTGTTAAAATATCTAGCAATATAAAAATGTGTTATAATTTGTGGCATCCCTTAAGTTACCAAAAAAGGACTGAATCAGGGCAAACCAAATCAAATTTAAACATACTGTCTACAGTGCTGTCAAAGAATAAGATCATGCTTGAGTGCCACAGCCTTATTTTATAGCTCATGCCTGAAGATAAATTTTATGGTTCAGATAAGGCCTTTTAAAAATAGACATTTATGACTCTTTTATTAAAGATGACTCTTCACTGGACACCGCTGTAATAAAATTGTATCTCTGCAAAACAGATGATAGTGTCACTGACTTTTACCATGCAACAGAGTGCTGCTTCAAAGCCTGGCCACAAACCATATACAAAAATGCTCCAGTTTGGATCGGCAAATATTTGTATTATTCTTAGTGTGGAAACTGTACATTCCCTTTAAGAACAGCTGTCCTAAAATTAAAGATGACATTTTGACATTAGAAAGTTTTGGTTTTAGAGAACTTATGAGCTAAGCATAGTTTGACTAGATTGCAGTTCTCCAATCCATGAGGAGTTCCCAAAGCCAATGATAGACCATTGTTAAACATTTTATTACAGTCTGAAGGTGCTACTGCTGCTAAATGCACAAAGGCAAGGGGGAGAGACTTTGATCATTCAGTCTGTTTAGCTGTAGCTTCACTGCATGGCTCTGGTTTGTTTCTCTCCTATCTACTTTAACAAGGACACAGCCCAGGCATATCTCTGGGGACAGTTCACTCCAGGCTCTTTTCCCCAAAATATATGGAACTATCCTGTCTCTCTTCCCCTCTACAGTCATTCCATAATACATCAGCACTTTTGCCCTCCACTCACTGCTGCAGTGTATCCCTGGGCATGCAATACACACACTACGTCTGTTGCTATCAGAACGCCCTGATGGACTGCAAAACACCCCTTAACTTATTTGAACACTTCCAGCTGAAAGCAGTAGATCATGTAGTAGCAGCATTTTAGAGCCACCAAGGTATGACTGAGGCACAAGGATGTCTGCTCTGAAGGGAGCTAACCTTTACTTGTGTGACCACGAGTCAGTCTACACTACTTAGAGGCTTTTCCTCAGCTGTAGTGAACTAAAAGCAAACTTCAAAAGCTAAATAGCACCAAGGCATTGGCTTGAGAAATAACATCTATCAGTCATACCATTTGGTGTTTACTGACCCCTACCCGGCCCACTTTTGCCACATGACCTTTTAACCAGCACTGCTTCAGAAGGTGGCCAGGAGTGGCTTGAGGGATAACACGAGGTCAGAGACTGGCTGCAATACAAGGTATAGTGAAGACCATGCTGTGGAAAGGATCCAGCTGTGCTGCTGTAAGCAACCCAGGCCATCCCATTCATTTGCATGGTCAGAAAACATATCCCAATCATCCAGCTGTGGCCAGTATTTCATTGTAATCAACATCATGGTTTGCTACAGCAAATGTGAAAGGAAAACACAACAAAGCTGTTTAAATATGGTAGGTTCTCCGTTGCTGCAATGTCCTTTTGTAACTTGGTGACTCAGTTGGCTGAATTCAGTCTGATTTTAATGCTGTTAAACAGAGCCCAGTTTCAATCCCAAGCAAAGTTCCATCATTTCAATATTGTTTTTATTACACATGAAGAAAAAACGTGAGCATGTAGTTCTTCAGAAAACAAGATGTTCCCAGAAAAGTTTAATTAAAAATCTCAACGTTTTCCTGCTGTTTTTAAAATTTAAATGAAATGTTATCATAGACCACAATCAAAAAAATCCACTTTGGTTTACTGAAGTGAGCCCAAATGATTTTCAGGTCTTCACCTCCCATCATACACCCAGCATAATGAAGTAGTGTGACTATGCAGAGTGATCAAAAGAAACATGTATTCACAATGAAAAATGTAGGGATTGAGAAGCCTCTAATCTAGTAGCTGGGGCAACAATTTTGCTGATGATGGGTTCCATCTGATCAGGTGCAGACATCTACTGATGAGTTGGTTGTCTGCTCTCTTATTAGAGTCACTGGAAGGAACAGGCACTGTTTGGAAAGTGAACAAGGTTCAGTTTCTGAATGTAACTTAACCACACACACTGAACTAATGATCTAATTCTAGGTAATTTTAATGAGTAGAAACAGGCTTTTTGGAGTGAAATCCTTTGCCAATATTAAGTTCAGATTGAATCAGAAAAGGATCCAGAGGCAGGCACAAAACATATTTAACTTGCATTTTATATTTTTTTCATACTGGGGTAAATTTCTGTCAGGTATTTTACTGCCCATATTGCCCAAGACACAGATATTCTTTGCAAATTCCTCCAGCATTGGAGTCTGAAGCAGCCCAGAAAGCCCATGAATGATCTCTGTAGCATCTCATAGGTTAATCAGTGTCAGTAATGATAGACAACGACAATGAAGTGAAAAGCAGAAAAAGCTTTTCTGAATGCCAGGAGGTAATGAAGCTTTTGAACTCATGCATATGGCATCAGATCACTCCGTGCTGCAGTTATTAGAACAGTCTGGTGGATAACTTAATCAGGCACATCTTTAAACACCACAAGTGAACAGTCATAGATTCTGGACAACAAGGATTTTCTTTGTACTTGCTGTAGGTTTGACTTGTTTGCAGGACTCACCAAGAAGAAATGTAATTGTTTTCATTTCCGAAGATCTCACAGTTAGGAATGCCTTGCCAACGTCTCCTGGACAATGGAAGAATCGCTGTAAGCTTGCTCTCAGCTCCCGATTGCTACAGCTTTTTAGAAAATCACAGGGTAAGCCCATCAGTCCACCCAACCCAAACTTTCTGTACCCTATTCTGTTGTCCCAGAATGGAGGTGGGAGGAAGAGCATCCTATCACCCATCAGCCTAAAACTAGATGGTTGCTGTGATAACTGAAAATCCCTTCTCTACTAATCTTTGCTACCTTAATTGTCACCAGCAAAACCTTGGTACGCAGAACTACCCAGCTTTATAAAAAGCTTTTTATGTCTGCAAGACATTATCTAATACTGTGTCACAAATTGCACAGTCTTCGACTACTGTCTGGAGACATAAGAAGCACTGAAGCAGCCTGTTCCTAAATTTCATCATGCTATGAGAGCAGATCCTGACTAACTGGACAAGATATTTCTTGTATCCACTCTGTTGAAAGTGAACGGAGAATCTTGGATAACCTAAAAAAAATCAGTTATGTTTTTCCCCAGAGCTATTCTTTCCATACTTCCCATATAGGAATAATGGCATCAAATTTATGTATTCCATGTTTTGACTTTTGGATTCTATGTTTTGGCTTTCTTTGTGAGTGTTGCTATTGGCCATGAGGGAGGTGGAGGGTATGCCAAGCTCCAATGCTAATCTCCAACTATTTAGAAACTCTCCAAAAGGATCTTAGGTTGCATAAAGAGCTCTTACAAGATGATAAAGATGAACTTAGTTGTGAATCTAAGAATATTTTTTGCATTTTTAATGGACCGTTTTCTGTTGATGTTACCATATTTACACTTTTTTTCGTATGCAACAAAACAGAGCATCAGATATGTCTCAGCAGTCAGTAAAAAAAAGACATTTGAAAAAGAAAACCTAAATGTCTGATTACACTTTAATTTACAGAAGCCTCTGAATTTAATAGTTGGCAAAGCACTCCCATACTTACTGTTCTCCTTCACTTCTGCATATTATGAGTTTGGTGTTTCCCACAACAGAAAATCCCTGAAAGGGCTTCCCTTTTGAGATGTTTTCTTAAGGTAACTTTTGTTACAGTAGCTGGAGTTTTTCAGACTGTGCTGCCTACTCTTATATGCCCTGTTTTCCTCAGCAAGGGAACTGAGGTGTTACAGGCACAGGGTGTTCTTTGTGCCCCCATCATGCAGCGTGAACCCCATAGAGTGCATGACCTCTGTGAGCTGATATAGGCAGGCATAGATAGTTAAATATTCACACTGTTGTCTCTTGAATATACACAGTAGAGGCCAGGTTTGAGTGCCAGAGCTCCTGCACAGTTCCACACACAGTTAAAATGACTTCTCACTTCTAAACCTGCTTTCCTCTTACAATCTCATTGCTGTCTTACAGCCCAGTGTGATGGTAGCTCTGGTATCGTCACTCATGTAACTTTTCTGCCGGGGACTGACTCTCATAAAGTCATGATTCAGTCACTGGGCCAAGCTCAGGCCCTAGGGTCCCTCATAAATAAGCACAGGCACACACTGTTTGGCACTTCCGTGCAGAATGGTCAGAAAATTAAATTAAATTGAGTACAATAAACCAAAGTCTCCAGGCTTTGAAGAAAGCCTCAGTCACAAGCAATGCACAGTACAAATGGGTGTAGAAAAAGGGAACACGGGAGAAGAGAAACAAAATACATCACGAGTATCCCCAAAGGCAAATTACCACACCAGAACATACCAGTGCCAGGATAAATCCATCTTTTTCTCCTGTCAAGGTGGAAGCAGAACAGTGACTCACCTCAGACAACCACAACAGCCATCACCTAGTTTGCTTGTTGTGCTCTTGAAGTGTATTTTGCAGGTCATGTCTGAAAATGAAGATCTGAATTTTCTTGAACAACTCTTTGAAATTCTTTTTCTCTAAGCCAGTTGCCAGTGGATAAGTAAAGCCATTCTCACCTGTGATACAGCACCTGAATGAAGGGCAAGTCACTCTATCAAACTGTTGGTATTTTATATGACAAAGAGTTTGGAAGAAAATAATGCAACAAGAAGAGCAAAAAGATACATTTGATGCATGAAACAGCTTCTCAATTCAACTTTTTCCACTGCAAATGACAAAAGATAACCCCCTTCACAGGAGCTATTGACCAATAATTTTTCCATGGTAAAGGCTTTCTAGTATTGCTCTGTTGTCTGTTCAATATAGAATGGGCTGTCTTTGCTGGGCTCCCAGGAACTGAGGATTAACTTCAACTGTGGCAGTCTTAGCTCATGTACAGGAATTTTAGTTTTCAGTTTATATAGTGACTAGAAATTACCTGGCCGACTTCATAACCAACCCAGAAAAGGTGTAAACTTGCGAGTTCCTCCATTGCATTTCAGTGTCAATTTCTTTCTGTACCTTCCTCCTTAGGGGAGGTTTTGAAATGTCTTATGCACCACAAGGTGCTCATATGATTTGGAAATCCCTGATCAGAGGCCAGTCTGAGCTGTCTTCCCCACTTCTCCCAGCCTCTCACACATATTCCAAAGCTCTGCTCAGAACAGCTATTTTTGGCTGTTTCAGAAAGCTGTGTTGTTTATTCCAAGAACCCGTCTGAAGAATTTACACATCCGAGCCCACGTTGCCAAGAATATGGAAATTATAACTGCAATACAAAGGATAGCTAATAAAACCAAGACATGATCCTAATGAAATAAATGCTTATTTGTGTCCACTCTAGGAAGCAGGAGATCTTTGTGTGTGTGAAGGTATAAGACAAAAATTCTTGCTGCTCAAAGTGGTGGCATAATTATTTTAATAGGATAATAGCTAGGTGAAGACACATTCAGATGATGTCAATGAGATCTATCTTTTACAAGCGGAGGTGCAGAAACTGCACCTGTGAATGGGAAGACAGTGTTCCTGTGACTTGTCCATAAACTGCAGACATGGTACTGCAGCAGCTGAAATGGCAGGAACTGGCTTTAATGGAACCATGGTTCGTGGAAATTTGTTGAGATTGCACATGGGAAATAGTATCCCAAGCTGATAACAGCTCTTTTCTGCCAATGCAAGGCACATTTCATGACTGGTATCTTGCAGACTTGCTATGAAATTAAAACTGTGGTAAAGTAGTACAATCAGAAGCATCAAACAGTGTTATGTGAAAGGGTGTGAATCGCTGCAAAAGGATGGTACTAGTGTTTGGTGTTGGCCAGAAAGGTAGGCTAGATTCAGAATTCTGGCCGTTACTCAGTTTATGACCTAGAATGGGACACTCAATTCTGCTTGTTACCGCATGTGCAAATGACACCAAGCTGTTATTCGCTTCTTGCTTGTACACCAAGGAATTAAAAAAAACACCTCCTTATGCAAATGATGATTAGTGCAGTTCTCGGACCCACGCCTTGGGTGGAATGCCCTTTTCCCGAGCCAGCTGCTTCCCCAGGCCCACCCCCGCGCCTCCAAACTCCGAAACTCCCCGTGCCCAAACGCACCAATTCGTGCGTAATTTCGTCCCTGAGACGACCCTCGACTCCTGCAACGCATTATACCATTTCGACTTGCTCAGTACCATCTGGGAATGGTCTGAAATGGCATTCCTGGGATTCTAGCTGTTCTTGCCTAGGAAAAGGAACAGCAGGTCCCGGTACCGAGGAGGCTCCCTGCCCCGCCCGCCTCCCCGCGCCTGCCGCCGCTTTCTGTGGAAAGAACGTGGCTCTGGCTCAGCAACACGGCCTCCTTTCCGGAGTGCCTCCCCGTTAAGGAGACGGAACCAGCCGGGAAAGGGCCTGTTTGCGATGGCTGTGCTGTGATCCCGGCCGGGAGCCGCCTCAGCCCCCGACCCTGCCGAGCCGCGGCCCCTGCTCTCCCCCTGCCGGCGGCGCACCCAGGGCACGGCTGAGCGTGTGCCAGTCCTGGAGGGTTATACTATCAATTACCCCAGACGGCTGAACAGAAAGTGTTCTCCAGTCTCTCGGTGTTCATCAGGGAGCGAGGTTTCCTATGGGTTGTTAAATAAAGCTGAGCTGTGCAACAGTCGCAGTGTTCCCTGCGCATTCTGAGCGTTCTGACATTACAGGGCAGGCCGGCAGTATCCAGGGGTGGCCTGTGGGGTCTGTCAGGGCAGGGCCTCACTCCTGAAAAAGCCAGAAACAGTTTCCGTGCTGGGCTTTCAGATCACTGCCAGCTACAGTGGTCTGCCTCAGTGGTGACAGGGGAGGCCAACATGAACACACTTCCGAGACCCTGCACTTGTGGAATTATTGTCTGCTCTGTGGGCCACATAGGTCCTCCTGCACCTGGGCAGCTGGAGACTGACTGGCTGGGTGAAAGCACTGCCAACTGGGATACAATGAAACATTGTCCAGAAATGCATCCTTTTGCAAGGGTGGCCAGCAGCATCCTGGCTCCACTGGGCAGGGCACCAGCAGATTGAGGGAGATGTTACTTCTCCCACCTTGGCTCAGCCCTGGCAAGACTGCAGTTGGAGTGTTCTGTCCAGGCCAGGGCTCTCCAGGACAAGTAGTACATTGACATACTGGGGTGAGTCTTGAAAAGGATCACTGAGATGATTAGGGGATTATATCCAATCCTGATGTGTAAGGAGAAGCTGAGAGAGATGGAACTGTTTAGACTACTGAAGAGAAAATTCAAGGGCTTATTATCAACGTGTGCAAATATCTGAGTAGGGACACTAAATGAGATGGAGCCTGCTAAGTGGGTGCAGTGAAAGAACAAGAGGGAATTGGCACAAACTGAAATATGAGAAATCCTGCTTGAATATAAGGAAAAATTTTTAACTGTGAGGGTGTCAAACACAGGCACATGTTGCTGAGAGAGCTTGCGAAGTTTCTGTCTTTGTAGATGCTGGACATCATGTGCAAGAACCTGCTCTAGGTGACTGTGCTTTGAGCAGAGAGATTGGACCACATAGTCTCCAAAGGTCCCTGCCAACCTCAGTCATGTGTCTTCTTTTTAAAATAAATGTAAAGAATAAAAAGGCAGTAGGAGAGGAGATTTCCCTTACTCTCTGGATGGTAAAGACTGAAACAGATAAGAGCTTTTTTTCCCTCTTTTGTTGTTGAATTGAGTTAGGTGAAAACAAGGATAAGGATGGGAAGGGCACTGGTAAACAGAATACTACCATTATTACTCAGTCAAAAGGATTGCAAGCCTGAGATGGGGATTTTTTTTTCTGGCCTGTAAATCTATTTGGAATAACCTTGTGATTTGGCTGGCTGCCTTTTTCAGCAGGGAGATGAGCAATAAGTTTATTTGTCATCTTCACCATTGAAGTGGTATGTGTGGACTTGCTCACTGCAACCTTTTAAAAGTTAATTTTACCTATGTATTTTGAGTGCCACAGAAATGAAAATTAAGTTTTAAACTGTAGGTCTGAACATGGATTTAGAATATCTAGCAATATGGAGTGCAGTCATTTACTTCTGCAGTCCAGTGTCCAATTGGATGCTCCCTGAGGTGAACTGGAACATAGCAATCAGCCTCTGTTAAACTACTGAGTGTAAGATCCTTACTCAAGGAAAAATCTCACCTTCAGGCTTTGGGTAACTACTAATCCTCTTTGTAGCAACAGGAAGCAGACGCTTCTTTTCTGGGTTGTGCACACTTGTGTTTCAGAAAGTCAGTCTTCTGAAGATTTTTGACTTCCTCTTGTGCATGAAGATGAACTTTGCACGATGAGCCAGCTGATTGCTTGAGCCAGGGTTAGTGGGCAACCATCATGCCTGTTACAGTGGGTGTCTGCTACAGACAGGAAGAAGTAGTAGGTGAGGTCTCCTGACTAAAAAACATTATAAAGGAACGTAGAAGAAGTAGGAGGGTCGGGTTATTCCTCCAAACCTTGAAGGAACAAAGACACAGTCTAGGTGTGTAGGAAATCAATGAAGAAAGTGAAAGTCCACCTGAAGTTGGCCCATTTCACATCAATTAAAACAAACCATAGAATGAAATAACTTTTAAATTTGAAAAGCTGAAAATGTTACTGAAACTCACTGTTTGGAGGATTTTTCTGTATTTTCATCTATAGAGAACTATAGAGGGAAAACTGGAAAGAGAAAAGATGAGACTTAGCTTTTCCCTTGGGTGGAAAGAAGATGAAAATGGCTTTTGCCTGATTCTCCCTAAGTTGCTTCTTAGACTAAAACACTTCAAGAGTTTGTTTAAGCATAAAGTTGATTACCCATATCTGAAACAAAGTTGAAAACATTTGCAGGTCAAGAAGTTCAAATTAAAATTCGTGGGAATTCCAAAACTAATTAAGGATATTCTTAAACATATAGATTTTAGGCTGATGTATGTTTTGGAATACATCTATTGGACTCAGGCACTAAAAATGTTTAGACTCTCAGATATAGTATGCCTTGGATTTTTTCAAAAGTACTTGAAATTAGTAGGATTATTCCCCAGAATCAGAGCATTCCACAGCTCTGCTCTTCCCTCTTCTCTGAATGTGTAAGTACACTTGTAACTCCATTCCCAAGAAGCTTGGAGATATTCTGGTTTATTATTGAACAAGGCCAGTGGAAGTAAATATTCATAGCTTGGGTAAGAATAAAGTTTCTATAAAATACATGTTGCTCAATGTTTCATTCTGCTTTCCAAAGTACATTATTCCTCTTGAAGCCAATAGGATTGGGGTAAAGCTGGAAGGTGATTTCCTCTTACTTTTGTAGAAGATAAAAAAAATAGAATTTTCTCTTGCTTGCAGCCTGTAAAGAAATTTTTGTAAGTGTTAAACCATATACACCTTTTGAAGGCTGGTGCAATGTGCACTACACGTATTTGCAGTTAAAATGCCTCAGATCTGTATTTTAAATGTAGTTCTGATCTTATAGTATCAGCAAACTGTAGATTTGCTTTGAATTGTATCTTGGTTTGGATATGAGAATTGGGCTAGATCTAGAGTTGCTGACAGTATGTTTTATAGCTGGTTGCCTGTTTTGCATGGCAGGGATTTTAGTACTGTTCTGGTATTTCATATACTCATTTAGTGCGAAGACCAACATTAACACCTTTAACCTGGAGCAGCCGTGCAGTAAAATGATAGCACAAAGGCCTTCCTGATTGTCAACAAGTCCACTAGATGTCCCTCCAGCTCTTTGTGACGATAATACATGGCTGATTTACTCAGGCTAAATGGATCTAAGATGAAGAGCACTGCACTTTATGTCCCATATCTTGCATATGTAGTCTTCTTGGGTTCCTACAGCAGTTATGAAAACAACATAAATCCAGTTTCAGAAGGTGATGGTAGGTGTCTTCCTTCTTGTTAAAAAGGGGTCCAGGAACAGAAATTTTAGTAAAATAATATTGAACATTTATTAGTAGAGCAAGGGCAAAAACAGCGCTGGGTGCATAGCATATCTGCTAGAGGCACGCTTTCGTTCATTTTACAATGGGTTAAATACCTTTAACTGTTATATATTCATTAAGCTCAGAAGAAAATTTACATTTCAAACAACCCTTCCCCCTGGTCTCTGCCCTCCCCTTCTCATCAGAATGTCACCTCTCTTCAAGGTCAGGACAATATCAGAGGCTTCGAGAGCTGTGAATTGGTCTTATCTGCTCTTGTTTCCCTTGAAATTCCTTTGCATTGCAAGCCATCAGCTCAGCAGACGTTTCTAGCTATATATTTATGACTACATTTTCCAATATATCACAATTATCTTGAGGTTATAATTTTACTGCAATCTTGTTTCTACTTAACTATATTTTATCATAACACTATTTTTACAAAGCCAACATTTATCATTTACTCATTCATTACATTCTGTATGTGTACAAATGTGATTTTGATCTGCCAAAAGCCATCTTTCACTGTATGGAGAGTGGGCAGATACTACACCGGGGTGTAAAAATTAATGCATTTTTAGGTTAGAGTTTTACATAAAAAAAAGGACAACTTAGCTCAGACTCAACATTTCTACTCTGCAGGTTGTCCTGGGTTAGTCAGGAGGGGTCAAAATCTAGGAAGTGACCTATGCTGCAGGAAGTGATACAACCTCCTTCCTCTGAGAGAGAGCCAATAACCATGTAGTTTTAAGGATTGATATGTAGGTAAACCAATTAAAAGTTGATCCACCTTCGAGGAAAAATCATATATAAGCAAGGAACCTCTGAGCCTTTTCCTCTTTTGGCCTGCTGTTGCTCAGAGTGAAGCAGCTCCTCTGCTTCTCTCCCTGGTAAGGCTAGGCCTCCTAGGCCTTCTTTCCCGCCCCGCCCTGCCCTGCTCCAGAGGGGGGGAGGGAGGGGGAAGGGAGATTTAGAGCGGCCGTGCAGCTGCAGCAGAGCATGGGGGAGGAACAGGCTGGAGTCCTCGGCAGATACAGTTCAGCCGACATGCCAGCTACACTAGACAGGGCCAAGCCCCTTGCTCTGGGCCAGGCAAGGACCGGGCCGGATGACATTCAGTTTGGGCCAGGCCCTGCCCTGTCACCCCAGGCCCCGCCGGCCCTACCAGGCCGAGCCAGCTTCACAGAGCCAGGCCACAGAGACTCTGACTGCTTCTGCCATCCGACTGTTTTCAAACAGCCCGGCAGAGACCACGTGATCGTCACCATATCGGGAAAAGAGAGAGAGAGAGAGAGATTAACTCTGTCAGTGCCTGGACTACACTCCCAAACACCTATCCTTCCCTGCACAGAAAGAGTAACGAGTGAGGACATCTACAGGAATGCAAACTAGAGATTTTAAGTCAGTGAAGGAAGTAGAACCGATACCCAGAGGGAGGAGCATGAGAAGTGCTTTGATAGTAAAGCTGAAAATTCTTTTGGAGAACCATGGTTGGGGACTGAGCTAATAAATTCCCTGTAATATATGAAGACATAGTCCAAAGGGGGGATGTGAGGTTCTTATTGCAGCCAGTGAACCAAAACACCTGGGTAAAGACAAGTAGGTGTTGAAATAAGTACAGCCTGATGAGAAACTTGAACCAAGACAGAGGAGAGTCTGTGACCCAGAACCCTGGTCCCGGGGGAATGCCAGAGAACTTGTGTTGTCAGGAGAACCTGTGTTGCTAGACACAGAAGAAGGGATTTTCTTTGTTGCTGCAATTGAACTGTTCATCCTTAAAACAGGTACCCCACGGACTGTCATGACCCACCATAGTGGCTGTGGGAAGGCTACTGGTGTGGGAGGGGAATCCACCACAAGCCGATCTTTCTTCTGGGCGGTGACTGGTGGTGAGGCTGAAAACCCATAAAAAACTGTATTTTCTTACAGAGAGTCCATGGTATAAGCAAAAGAGACTTGCCTCCCTAAATGAACTGAGACAAAGACTATTTCAGAGGTGGTAAACTGACTGGAGGTCGAAGTGTTGTCTTTTTGTGTGTTGTCAGGGAGAAAGAAATGGAGAGGTCGTGGGAGGAGGGGTGGTTTGAGGAGTTTGTTCTGGTTATTCTTGCTTTTTTCTCTTTTCCTCTTTGTCTTAGGTGTATTAATAAAGTTTCTTTATACCCTATAAAGTTTGAGCCTGCTTTGCCTACTCCTAATCTTCATCTCACAGCAAACATCAGGTAAATTTTGGTAAGTGTGCTGGCATTTGGCCAGAAACTTGAATAGGCGAGCTGAAACCACTACACAGATGAAGACTAGTCTGGGGGGGTAATGTAACATAGTAGTTTAGTTAGGTGACCCTATCAGCCATTCAGTCTTACTGTGAAAGTGATCAGCTCAGAAACCTCAGAAAAGTAAGGTACTTTTTTACTACTCCCTGAAATACAAAGATTAATCTCCTCAGAAATGTTGTTAGCTCTGTTCCATGTTTTCAGCTGCTACCTCTGAATTTGTCATCTTTTCAAGCATGCTGCTGTCCTGATGCTTGTGACATCCGGAAATGCAGTTCCAGAGTTTGGGTAAATATCACGTAAGATGATATTCCATTTTTATTGAATATCCTTACTTCTGTGGTTTGAAGCAGATAAAATTAAGTATTGTTCTTTGTATTTTTTAATCCCATAGTCTCTTATTCACTTGCTTTCTAAGGAAAATAATCCTCATATTTTTATGATTTCTACCAATACCCTACTCTTCCTCATCACATTTTCCTTGATTTTTCTCCCTCAGTTTCTCTGTGTTGTGTTTTCCATGTTGAGGTGAGTAATGTAGCATGAATTTCTTTACATGACAAAACCACAGGAAATGTTGGCAAATTAAGACACTAGAAATATTAGTTGTTGGCAAAATAAATTAGTTAAGATACAGAAAAAATAGCTCTTTGTTTAACTTCATCTGCAGCACTAGTCATATACTGATTACACAGACTGATAGTTATTTTTAAAAGAGATAAAATTGTGTTGAAGATAAGGGCTATTGCTTTATAATTAGGAGCTGCTTCTGTTATTAAATTTAATGTGACCATTCTATTATCTGCTGCTCGCTGTGCATCTTGCCTCTCAAAGCATATCCCCTGTATAGTTGCACAGCCAGTTGTAGCTAGATAGGTAAGAGAGTAAGTGGTCTATGAAACCTTTTCTAGGTGTCAGGGATGTAAATGGTGTAGGACAGATGTTTCCATTTTAATCTTGTGTTGTAGGTGTATGCTATAATCTGAGACAAGAGGTCCTTGGTTATTTGATGTGGTAACTAAAAGCAAGGAGACCTCAGACCAAAACTCTGGTGGTTCAGAGGTGTACGAACAGTGCTATTTAGAATCAGAGCAATAGTTCATCAGATCCTCTTGGTTCCTTCTGATCCAACTGTGATCAGCATAGCCCAGTTATGTAATTTAAAATTATTGAGCTTAAGATGTGAGTGAGACATGGTGGTGATGCCTTTTTTCTGGTCTTAGGAAATAAGCGCTCAGACACAGTTAGAGGGTTGGAGGTCGTTTACCCCGGTATTTTAATAGGATCCCATTCGATGCATTGCTTCACCCAGGTGACAGGTGTCGCAATGTCCTCCCACCCCCCAATCGAGTATACAATGAAAGACTCTACACATTAGCATATCTAACAAGAGGGCCCAATAAGGGGCTGGGGTGGGCCAACTTCTAGTTTACAGAATCTGTCCTGCTAGGGGACCATGAGTGCTTACGACAACAGAATGTTTGGTCTTCTAACTCTACAGTTTCTGGGGTGTTTAGTCTACCAGCCTACTGGACACCAAGAAACCAGGCTAAATTATCACACCTAAAGCATCACAAGTATGCATGCTAATACTTGTGAATATAGAGAACGGTGTAAAAGGTATTTAAGAGAAAAAGCAAAAAATCCTTCAGGCATCAGTGGAAAGAATTATTTTCTCTGCATGGGACATGGCATATGCCTTCAACACATCCAGCGATGACAGTGAGTTGGAGTGAGGATGGGGGGAAAGAGTATACAAGGAGGCCGTGCAGATTTACTTTGGTAAATCAGACCTCTGGACTCTGAATCAGCTCTGGCACAGAAGTGACTATTTCAAGCCTTTATCAATAAAATGGGCTAATTTATATCTGCAACAGAAAGTGGTAAAACTATTAAAATAAAATATCAGGTTTTATTTTTCACTGTAGAGGATTTTACCCAAATCATGTACGACATTTTTCTCTGATCATGGCTGCATAGCAAGTTGAAAAAACCACAGGTTAATTCACTGTGGGTAAAATACTCCTAGTTATGTGTAAAATACTCCAACTCCAAACCAAAACCAACAAGATTATCTCTATGCTTTTAGGATTCACTGAGTAAGCAGAAGTGGTGAAGCTAGTGTTACTGTCCTGGATGAGCCTATGTTCATATGCAGACTGGTTTGCTATGGAGTTTCTTGAGGTATATCAATAATAAGGGATCTGGTGATTCCTCATATCCCCATGACATCTCCTCCTTGATCCTTCTAGACCACTTTGATCCTTTACACCTGTTGTTTTAATTATTGTTCCTGTGGCATTGCCTGCCATGGATAGGAAGTAACTAAAACCACATTTTCCCCTTTCTCTTCTGTTTAGCATTTCTTCCAACCTTCCTCTCCTCTTTTCCCCTATGATAATGGGAAAGCAAACAAGGGAAGTAAGATTAGGAAGGTTGCTGGGAAATTACTTTTCTCTCTGCTTCCTTTTCTGATAACAGGTGCTTGTACTTCTTTTCCTACTCCTTCTGGTCCTGAAGTTGTCACTGTGTGTCTCTCTCTCATTCAGCCATCCAGCTCTGTTTTTGTGTCCAGTTCCTGGATAGGTTAGTTAGTCATATCTATCATAGAAGTCCTCAGAAGGGCAATGCGTAAATTCTTTGCTGCTGAAGTTAATAGTTCATATCTTGACAAGTATCTCATTGGCAATTTTGCAAGTGTACATGAAGATAGATTTCAGGATCAAGTAATTGATAGAAATTGGCTTATGTTGTTCAAGTACTAAGTAGCATCACCTGCACCAAATTTTTCACTTTGGGTCAGGGATGCACTTGTAATACATTGAGAGTGCTGTTTGCCAACTCAGACATATAAAGATAGATGAATAAACTTCTGACCTTGCCTTACTTTGTAAGAGATTCTGTGCTCAGTAACCTGGACAGTTGGTCATCATTATCATGTAAAAAGAAGCATCAAACTAAGTAGGATTCTCTGAGTAATATTCTTCAAGGTGGTTGCCACAGAGAAATAATCCACTTTTTTTTTATATTTAGAAAATGGCTTTTACTAAATCCCTTCCTGTTTGCAAGTCTTCCTTGCAAAACATGGCAGAGAACAAATCAACCAAGCTAATAATATAGATATGTTTTCCTGTTGAACAAAAATGTCTTATTTTGGATTGACTTACAAGAATATCTTCTTTTCCTTACTTAGTAGTATTTTAAAGACTAAGTAATATTAATGTGATAATGGATAATCAAGAGATAAACATTATTTCTTTAACACTGAAATCCCTTTTGTTGTTCAGACAATCATAACAGATAAATAATTCATGACAATAAAGCCAAGAAAGAACAATATTAATTGCTGTAGTTGGAAATACTTCCATGATGCAACTTGCAGTAAGACATTTCTTTATGTCTGTTTTCATTATCTTTTAGAAAGTCTATTATTTGAGAAGTCAGCTCTATAAACTAACTCACAGTAATTGCAATTCAAGTACTTTGGAAGACATAAGTTTACAATTGCCCAAATCCCCCTCAAATATGTCTATTTGGAATTATTTTCACAGGTCAAAAGATAATCAAATATAGGCTGTTAATGATTTCAGATTGCAGACCTGCAATCTAGTAGATATAAGTCTGATACAGGGCTGTCACAAAGAGTTAGTTCCCTCTGATGACACTCTTTTAACACAACTGTAAAAAGCTCATTTGTCAAAAATGAGATGTCTAAGTCCCATGTTGGAGAACATGGAGAAACCAGATTCCACCTAGGTTGTGTTTTTGGGATTGTCTGTACATGGAAATTTATTTTGTGCTTGTGAAGTTCACACAGTGGTTATACTCATGATCACATGGTGTAGTTTATTAGGGATACAACTTGGTGAGATCATTTGTATGCCCTCATCTTTCAGCAAAAAGGACAGGTTCATGTTTTAACAAAGGTAAATTCTCAACCCATAACTTATTTACCTTGTCACAAGGATGAGAGAGGCCGTTGAGGTTTATTTTTCTTCTTTATTCTCCCATCCCTTTTTGTTTGTTAATTCACAAGAGAAAAAAAACATGACTGGAAGTGAGTCTAAACCCCTCCTCACTGCTCTTGGAGAACTTGTCAACCTGAGTTTTTATGATCCATTTCTTATATTTAGTAAACTGTCAGAAAAAGGAATCTACAGTTTGACTTGTCACAGCTTCCATGTGGCAAGTAAGGGTTTATAGTATATTTGGTGACACCATTAGTAAGTTACCTGCTTTAGGAAGAACCTTAGATAGTGTAATAAAATATGCCAGTTTCTTAAAAATAACTGCAAGAAAAAATTCTCCACTCTTCTCTGTCCTGAATTATCTCTTTTCACAGTAGAATCTGTGCACATGAATGGATAATTGCTGCGGGCAGTCCTGGGCACGAAGCGCATGTCTTGATGTGTCTAACCTCACTGGGGTAACTTGTCTTCTCTCATCCTTCCAGGCAGGGAAGGAGGAGGGTGTAACATGTTCTCATAGCTCCTCCAGGACAGAAGATTGGGACAGCAAGGTTAATTGTGATTCTGTCACTCTTTTCAAATTTAGGAAAAATATGCACCCTACTCTACCACCTACATTTTACACTAATGAGAGTTTAAATTGAAAGTGTGGGGCATCTCCTGAGAGGAACCAGTACTTGTGCCCCTTGTGAAGTGATGAAAATGTCAGTACCAATTATGCAGGAACAGATTACCCTAATTTCATCAGATCAAAAGCCAGCTCTTCACAATTTTATGTATGAGTGTGGCGTAAGCAGAAACTCTATTACTCTGGTTAATAATGGGCATAAAGGATGGTAATTGAAAGGTGTATAGTTCATTGAACACTCTCTGGACTGAGTTTCTCAGAAGTCAAGGATTTGTTTTCTGTGCTGAATGTCATGGAAAACACTTTCCATTTTAGTCATCGTATTTACTATGTGCTGCTTCTCAAATCTGTCATCATGTTGTTCTTCTTGCCTCATGTTTTCATCCTTTTCTCTCTGTACATTAGGTTATTTTGATCCAGGCTTTTATTTTCTTTCAGTTCAGTAATTAATAGGGCCAACTTCACTCCTTTTATGCCCATGCTGAATTTGCCTCATTTCTATTTTGCTTTTCAATTCATATGTCAGCCGAGATCTCTAGTTACAATAGCTTCATGTTTCCTGGAAGCTCTGCGTCACGGGGCCAATTTTATACCTGGTGTATTTTCCATAGACACAAAATTACTCCAAGAATGAATCATCTTTATGTTTACATTCATCTGGTCTTCTTTTTTTCCTCAGACACTGTTCATTTGTACCAACCATGTAACACTTGTAGTCATTTGAATTATATGAAATCAAATTATGTTGTTTTGAGGACTTGGCAAAGACAACAACAATGAAATAAAATTATGAAAGTCACAGATCCAGGCTAGACCTGTTTCTTTGACATAGTGTACGTAGTACTCACAGTAAGTACTAAATCTTATTGCAATCTATTTTTCACTGTCTTGAAAGAAAAGAAATGTAAGATGGGAGAACAGATTTTAGAGATAATCTTGCATTTTCAAGTATAAAAGCTCAAGCTATGTCTGACTACCATGCAGAACAAAAAGATGGCTAGCAGTCAGCTGGATTTAAAGTGACGTACACTTAAAAAACATACAGAACATCCATTTTGTGATCTGTTATAGGTGCTTAATATGGAGGAAAATAATGGAGCTTTTCATTGTGTTTGTTAATAATGCTAGAAAACTAAACATAAAAATAGGTAAAAATATGACCAAAGTTTCAACTTATTTAAATCTAGTGATTCCCTCCTCAAACACTTGCCATCAATCTTATGAGACAAGCATTAGAAAAATTAATTGTTTTGTTCTCAGTTCAGCGCCAGTCTTTGCTCTGTTCCTAAGTATCTGACAAAGAAATAGGCTACCTCTCTGCATCTCTTGGCTGCAGTACATTCAGTGAGGGCAATGGTCCTCACTGTCAGGATGGTCCCTGCACCACTGACACAGCAGAAGGAGCTGTAAGAGGGCAGATGAGTTTCTAAACCTGTTTCATTATTTCCCCCTGAGCTGAGAGGCAGCAGTACTGTTGCGTTCCCTGGCTCGGTCCCACCTTGGTACCGGCAGCGGAGTCCCAGCGCTACCCTAGGAAGCCGTTCGCGATCTGGAAGACTTCCTCGGAGTGCCGACTGCGGGCACAGCTGGCCCGCGTTCGGTCCGGGGAGGTGTTGCCCCCGGAGCGTGGTGAAACAGCAAAGAACTACCAGAGAAGGAGGTCTCTTGGAATGTGATTTCGGTAGGTTTATTGCCTCCAAAGGGAGCACATGGACCAAGAGCCAAGAGCAGCTTATTACATCGGTATTTAAGGGAGGAACAACACCCAATAGGATGAGGGCAAGGGGAAATACAGGGGAGGGGCTGGGGTACATGATCAAATGGGGTTTAGGGAGGGGAGGGGAACAGAGAGAAGAATGAATGAACTATGGAGCGACAGGGAATTTCCCAGAGCGGGAATACATAACAGACAAGTCCAGTAACCAATAGCAGGAGCTTGGGTCCGTGGATTGGTGGTCCAACTGCTGCCCCTGGGAGCTCCGGGGGGAAACCCTCTGTCCGTGGAACCTGTCCGGAAGTCCTCTGGTTCCGAACCATCGCAACACAGTACCTTGTCAGTTTTTGTATGCTCCTTGCCAGCTGCCTGATATACCAGCACGTGGTGGGGGAATCTGGGTGTGAGACCCTTCCCTGCCCAGCCCATCCCCAGATAGTGAAGGCAAAGGAATTCTGGAGAGTAATCTGGATTTTATCTGGATCCTCATGTTGACAGACACTGTTGTCTCCCACCACACTGAGGTTGAATTTCAACCCACCATGAGATGTTTTCACTTTGGTGCCTTGCAGGGAGCACTCTGCAAAGTAAAAAAAAGTTGTAGAATGTAATAGTTTGATTGATGAAAGAGGAGATCTTCACATGTTAATAAAATATATTCTGAAAGAAAATCTTCCTTCTCATATCTGTTCCTCGATGTATATTACATAGCATCCAGCTGTTTCTTGTGAACTCTATTTAGATTTGGGCTTAATAGGTGGGGCACACTCTATTCACAGAAAGAGAAATTATGGGATCTCTGGACCTGCTTTATGCATTTTGAACTCATTCTGAGGCTGTTTCTGCCTTGTAATGGGTTGGAAAATTACTCAGCTTTTTCATCGAGGTGAAGCAGATTGGGGCAGGATAAATACTCATGTGGATACTGTAGTGTGGCAGGAGGTCTTTGAAAAAAGTGACTGGTACAATGGGTCCCAAACCATGAGGCACAAAGTAAGAAAGAGATGCAAGAAGAACTGGAGGGGGGAGTCAAGCTGAGAGTCTTTTTAAATGTGTATCTTCAGTTTCTTTCACACGTATTTTCACAAAAGTAAAACTTGTGATTTCTAATCCTTGCATGTTCTGTTTTTCTAAGCTATAAATGAAACAAGAAAAAGTAGTTTGGGGTTTTATTTTAGTTGTCAAAACTCTCAGCAAATTTAGTCCTAAATTCACTAAAACGTGTCTAAAAGAAAAAGACAAGCTACGACAAATACGACTGTATTTTTGCAAATTTGTGGTAAAAGCAAGAAGTGACAAACATTATTCACTAAAGAGCCAGACAGAAAAATTACTCTTTTCTTACTTCTTCCTACCCAGTCATTTGGGACTGTAATTTTGGAAGATGTGAGAAACCCCAGAATCAATTCTCTTGCAATTCAAGGGGATTTGAGCCCATATCTCACAACAGAGATCACCAACCAGTAATGCATGTGTTACTCCAGAGTGGATTTTTCTCAAGTACTCTTTCTAATGTTGTTCAGCATTGCACAGAATACTAAACTCTTTGTGGAGAAAGGATAGGAACTTTGCTGTCTTGCCTATTTTCCTGCTTTTACCCTAGTGGATATTTCATGTAAAGTGGACCTACTGCAATAGGAGTGATTAAGACCAGCACTTAAGTATACCTTAAAGTGGTTTAGACTCTCCCTGGGAAGTGGGACATGAGTTTAACTGATTCTAGGAAGTGGAGGGGTCCTGTATCCTTCCAAATAAGCTTAACTTCATATATCCTTGTCGTGGGTTGACCCCGCCCAGGGGCCAGGTGCTCACTCAGTCACTCTATCACTCCCCCTCCCACTGGGAGAGGGGAGAGGATAATATTGAAAAAGACTATCAGGGTGAGTAAAGGCCGTTTTATTACAGTGGAGGAAAAAAAATAGAACAAGCAAGTTGAAAGTTGTGCACGCAAGAGCAAGAAGAGAAAACAATCAATCTCTACTTCCCATCAGCAGTGATGTCCGGACACTTTCTGGGAAGCAGGGCTCTAGCACACGTGATGGTTGCTTGAGGAGGCAAACATGGACAAGTCCCGAATGCCTCCCCCTCCTCCTCTCTTCCTTCCCTTATATACCTGAGCTGATGTCATATGGTATGGAATATCTCTTTGGCTGACTGGGGTCAGCTGGCCTGCTGGTGTCCCCTCCCAGGATCTTGCCCCCCCCATCCCCTTCAGTGGGGGAAGGCATGTCACAGGGACAGCACAGCTTGGCAGTAGCCAAAACACTGCTCTGTTATCAACACCAGCTACCAAAGCAAAGTACAGCAGTGTAAGGCCTGTGAGCTTTACCCCAGTCAGACCCAATACAATCCTGTATCTTTTAAATACTTTAAATCTGCATTGTTAGTGTGTGTGATATAAGGAAGAGGTGCTGAATATTTATTTCCTTGAATCTGCATCCTCTTGTATTGTAAGTACAAGAGCCCAAATACTTTCCTTGTTGTTTCCTTCAAGGTTGTCCACCTGTGAGAGACCCAGGGTGAAAAATGTAAAACCTGATTGTAAAAGATGTAAGACTGCACTCACTAAAGCCTTTAGGGAACAGACACAAGTGCCTGTCACAACCTTCTGGTATCAACCAAGCAGGAGTGAAGAAGCTGTTTTAAAGTAATATTTCGCTCAGCCTTAACAGGTCCTGCAGGCATGTCAGAAGCACCTCCACATCAGAGACTGATGAGAGATCAAGTAAAGCTGGCAGGAATACTTACTGTTTTGAATGATAAGTAATTATAATGGAGAAAAGAAAAAAAAGGAAAACCTCAAAACTACAAAGACTAATGGGGGCATTTGTACATGAATGTGACTTGCAGTTATTTGTCTCACAGTATGTGATTTTGAGCAAATTCAGACCAAATACTGTCTTTGTTCACTGCTTTAATAGCTACAAGCCTTCCTTAAAGGAAAGACGCATTTACTTTTATCATCTTATCAACTTTGTGTGAAACAGAACCTTTCAGTTGAAAACAGCCTTGTGCTGAAGGTACTTTACAAAGTAGGAGCTCTGTAAAGACTTACTGTGCAGTGACATATAAGCAAATGGAATGGGCAGGTGTGTTTGACAATAACTTTTACACAGTGTTTTGTCTAAAAGTCTGGAAGAACTGTCCAGCTGTGCTGCATAATCTTGTTCCTTTTTTTTAATGTCAAAAAGTCAGTCTGACAGAACTAGGATGTGATGAAAAGAAGCAGCTCTTACATGTTTAAGTGGATCTCTATCTTATCAGGCTTTTGCTAAACACTGGTAACTTGGATTATATGCAGATGGTTTCCATGTGGTGGTACTCCTGTCTTTGTGAGGTTCTGACATGGGAATACTGTTTTCAGTAGGAATTAATGTATAAGAAGCTGTTAATTGGTTGATTAAAGATTTGTTTTGCAGAACTTCTTCAGTGTTTTCAACTATTATTGACACAATGATGACAGTTCCCAAATGCAAGTATTCCTCCAAATCAGCTCAGATAAATGTTATTTAGCTGTTGTTTAAATTTTTAAAACTAGATTTTAGTTTAAAAATGCAGAAATCATGAAAGATAATGCTTGTTTTTAAACAACTGAAAAGGCAGGAAAGGACTGAAAGAAGTTATTCTCAGACTTATTTTGAAGTGGCTTGCTGATTAGGGCAGTGCATTTAATTTCAGAGTAATATCTTTATTCTCTTTGCAGGTTTTGGAACAACATGCCCATGATAAATATTTCTTGCCTCTCTCTTTCAAATAGAGATCCAAGGCACATCATGAAAAAATGTGAATTTCATATTTGGAGAAGCATGATAAGCATTTCAAAATTTAGCCCAAATATAATCAAATATATTCCTTGTTGGAAAGAGAGCCTATAATTAACGTACTGAATCTTTTTACCATGGATGATCATGGCTGTTTTCATTTCTTTTAGGAGCATATCATTGGAACTATGTGGCATTTTAAACTATGGATAAAACCACATGGTTTGTGTTTTACTTTGAGAAGACATTTATTGCCAGATTTAGGAGTGTGCCTTCTCAGAGACACTTGTTTGTAGGGAATACAGATTCTTTTACAAAAAAGTAGGGACCTACATTCTTTCAAGTTTGCTCTCCAATGACAGCATCTAGCTGTATATCCTGAGCAACATGAATCCCGGCTTTTTTGGTTCTCTAAGCATGTCAGTTTTGTGTCTGTGCTACTGGGATTCTTAAATCTCCATGGACTTTCTTTAAATAAGGCACAGCTTTCGCTGTGTCTAGATATCAATAGTGACCTTGTAGCAGAGTGCTGCGTTCCCTGGCATTGGCTTTTTGTGATCAGCCTTACCAGACTAACTCAAACTGTGACCCTGAGACTTTTGCTAAGTGACTTGGAGCCTCCAAGCACAGAGGGGATGATGATATAGTTTGGGGTTTTTTCAGTCTTTTCTTTCCCTGATAGATCTGTGTTACTGGTCTAGGAAACATGTCTTGCTTAGCATGTCTGCCACCAGCTGTGACTTCAGAGCACCTTATTTTCCTTTTCTAGAGCTGCACTTCTCTGGGCTTAGTGGCTTTATTAGGACAGTTTCTCATGGCCTGTGATTCAGTTACATTCCCACTGGTACTCAAAGCTGATTAAACTATTCCCTTCCAAATCACACAGCCAATAGATGATAGCTGCTGATACTGCGACATTACCCAGCACTCGTTCCATGCAAAAGCAGCTCTGCTGGGAAGCAATGGCCATGTTCTTTTAGAGAAGGTGAACAACAGATTTGCACTGTTAGGGCCCTCTTTGATCTCTTCTGGACTTAGAAATAATGAATTCCATTCTTTATGGAAAAACTGTTTGAACAGAAATGTTGGTATGTGCTACTCACTTTGTTGTAGACCCAAGCTTGGTTTTGAGGATAGTCTTTTGGGAAAGCAAAGCATCTGAGAAATGCCTTGGATCCAGTTTTCATACTTGGGGTATGTATGGTAAGACCATAGCTCACTCAGAAACATATGTTAAACAATCAAGTGGATTCCTGAGCCACAGTTGGCAAACATATGCCATTTTATTAGAAACAAATTGAGATGCTGAGCTTCAGGTGAGCATCTCTTCTCCAATGTAGAGAGAAATTTTAACCCTGAGGCTGTTGCAATGTCATGCTCAACTTTTTTTTTTTTGGGTAACTTCCTTGCTCTTTTCTGTTTGCTTGTGAAAATGGTACAGATTCCAGGAAAGTTGGATTGTCCATACAGTTTCACACAGCATGCATGTTGTGGTGGAGGAAGATCCCTCCAATTTTGGGAGAAGTGGCATCCTATTTATTAGCTTTTTCTACTCACGTAGATATTGTGCTCATTATCTATCTTCCATATTTTTCTAGTGCTGCAAGATATGCATCGTCTGAAATTTACCCTTACCAGTAGTCAACTATTTCCCTGCCCTGAAGAATGGTGTCCCCATCTGTTCTTTATCAGAGTAAACGAGTGCTCTTTTCATGCCCTCAATAGTCCATTTGGAGTAATGTGTAATGCTTCTTTCCCACAGAGAAATGTAATCCAAGTCACAATCCTGCTGAAAGTAAATGTTTCTCTACAGCCTGGCATCTTTATCTATGCATTAAGACTCTAATTACATGAACTATTATCTCTCAGGTAATAGTAAATGATGCCTGAGGGATTTTTTCTGCTTTTTCTCCTGAATATGTCGTACCCTGTTCCCTATATTCACAAGTATTAGCATGCATACTTGTGATGCTTTAGGTGATAGTTTAGCCTGGTTTCATGGTGTTTAAGAGGCCGGTAGACTAAACACCCCTGAAGCCACGTAGAGCTAGAGACCAAACACCCTGTTTTCGTGAGCCCTCAAGGTCTCCTAGTAGGATAGATTTTGTAAACTAGAAGTTAGCCCACCCAGGCCCCTTATTGGGCCCTCCTGGTAGATATGCTAATGTGTAGAATCTTTAATTGTATACTCGATTGGGGGGACGGGGCTTTTTGCGGCGTGTTCTACCTAGACGACAGAAGCCATCGAACGGGATCCTATTAAAATACCGAGGTAAACAACCCCCAACCCTTTCACTGTGTCTGAGCCTTTATTTCCTAAGACCAGAAAAAGGCATCATATATCATAAGGCCAGAATGAGGGTTACTGGATATTCAGTTATGATTTAACTCACAGGTTGTGACTTCTTGCAATATATTAACTGGGCTCAGGTTCCTGGGAGCTGATGCTGTTGTGGACCTGGGTTCACAGGTGCTCTGATTCCACTCAAGATAGCAGGGGTCATATCATACTTCATGTCGTGTTGCAGTTTCAGGGGAGTTTTTGTTACAGGCATTCCAATGATATTCAGAGCACATATCTAATTTCAGGCAAGTTCTGCTAGTCGAGTACAATTAGACATATTGTTTGCACAGTTGGTAGAATTTTGAGGAGTGTTGAAAGTAACAAGTAGATTCACTTTTGTCTTTAAATTACCAGGGAAACACAACCATGCAGTCACTTTTTCCTGACATTGCCATCCTCTGCCAGCTTTGTTGAAAGTGTGTAGCTTCAACATGTGAAGTATTGATGACTTCAATCACTCTCTATCACATTTGCAGTGAATAAGAGAACACTGTGTTTTACAGCAACTGAAACAATTCAGTGTACATTGAATTGCAGTCACTGAAGTCAAATGGAGTTTTCCATCTACATGAGGAGTAACAGCACCTTGAGCAAGGCAGAAGATTTGGATGTGGGACTTGAAATATCCCAGGAGAAAGGGAAGATGAAACACTGAAGAGGTCATGGGGAAGGAGCAACAGCGTTCAGTGAGCATATGAAAAGTGTATGCCCCATCTTTGCAAGCAGAGGAGTCTGACTTGTTGTGGTGGTTCCAAGCCCCCAAAAACCCTTTCCCCCCCCAGGAAGCTCTGGGCTAGGGACTCCCCTGGGGTGGAGCCCTAAGTAGTTTGCCCTGTAGTTTGCCAAGCTTCCCAGGGGCTGGCTACCCTGTCCCCACCTGCCACTCTCCTGTCTATCATCTTTAGGCTCCAGAAAGTTCTCTGTTACTCAGTAGTTGATTGTGTTATCCCCTTATCAGTCTCCCCCTCTCCTCCCCCTTCCCTTCCCAGTTGGTTCCTGTCCCCTGATCCCTCCCTGGTTCCTCCCCTGAGCCCGTCAGTGATTGGTTTGTAATCCCTCAATAAAAGTCTGATGCAAGGGGCACTCCAGGTCTTTCACCTGGATGCCCAGAGAGCTGTTAACCCTGCGTTACAGTGTCTCTATTATTCCGGGGCGAAAGAACCCTCCCGCTATACTCCGGCTCTTTGAATACAGTGTCCACCATAAAGGGAGATACAGCCTGTGGCAAGGGACATAAGGGCCCGACAGCTGTGAACCTGCTTTGGCCGGGGACACTGGCCTATAAACGCCGTGGGGCTGCTGTCCAAGACCCCGGTGGGCAGCTGGCCGGCCCATGCCATCGGCCACACTGACTGTTGTTCTTACTCTGACTACAAAGACTTGGGGAAGCAGCTCTAGGCAGGTGTTTGGGAATGCTCCATCAAACAAGGCAACTGAGCAAACATTTCAGGAGGGAGTTTAATGTCTGAATAGTCAATGAGTGATTGATTTAGAAAAATCAGTAACTCCTCTTACTGACAGTGAGAATAAACCTGATTTCTGTCTTCTTTTTGTTGTATTTATTTAAGTTTTTAATCTTTTTGCTAGTAGCCAAATTCTTTGCAATATGCTGAATGCATATCAGGGTTTTGTTTTTATTTCAGCACCTCTCAGGACTTGAGTAAATAGTCCAAGGACTGTCTCATTGGTACTGTCTCCAGAAAAACAGTCTCTTTCTGCTGCTATGTTTCCTTCATCTGTTATAGAGGAGATTGTGAAGACATTTTTAATCAACTATACCTTTTGTTTGCATTTAGCTTTTGTCTAATTTTATCATTTATTTTTCACAGGAATTGCATTTACTCTATGTGTTACAGGTCTCAAGAGGAAGGATCATCTTCCAGTGTGGGAAGAGCACTGTGGAACCAGTAGAAATACTAATGTTCTGTTTATGATGCTGTTCCTGCACTTGCAAGGCACAGTCTGTCTTTAAAAGAGGTACAGTTTTCAATGTCTTTAATCCAACTAACTGAGAATTTCACTGGCATGGGTTACACAAAGGAATTAAGAAATGGTCATTTGCAAAGCAACCTTAATATATGTATGTTTTTAAACAAGTTCATTCCTCTCTCTAAATGCCAAAAATTAAATTATTTTTTCAATTCATTGGGAAACTCAGCTGCTTTTCTAGCTTATACTTATTTCTTATCTTTTCTTCAGCCACCAAAAAGTCTGAGAAATCATACTGCATCCTTTAGAAAAAGCCTCGTTTAAGGGATAAAAATGCAAAACCAGCCTGCAGGAGCTTCTTTATTTTCGGCATTCTTTGAGGCTGACTCATGGTTTAGCTTTTTGTTTATCCTCAATGGATGACATCCACACAGAGCAATCCCTCTAAGCAATATTATTCCACCCGCTTTAAATAATCTGACCTGCACAAGTTCATTGTACAAAGCTTCATATAGAGCAAGAATTTTCTGTCCTGAAAACCTCTCATCAGTTAAGAAGCCAGAATGAATGTGAACAACTTCTGTTGTGAAGTGTCAAGGGAATAGGTTTGTGGTAGTTTGAAAGCAAATCAGTGAGAGGCTCAAAGTCAGAACTACACTTTAATAGGAAAAAATGTAATAATACAAAAAAACGCTGAGACGGAATACAACCTGACACCCTGTCGGTCAGGGTGTTGGTAGTAGTCCACTTAGAAGGTGGTTGCAGTCCTCTGGGAGTGATAGATGCGGTTCTGTTGAAGCAATGATCCTGAGAAAGGTGTAGTTCTCCTCTGAAGGTCCAGTGGTGGTGTAGAAGGGTCTGGTCTTTCTCTGGGAACCCCGTGGAAAAAAAGCTGCCTATAGTGCTTCAAATCTCAGTTTATATGCAGATCGGGATACATTGGTTCCTCCCCCTGGGCGGGGCATCTCACAATGGGATGATGAGCCACTATCTGCAATGTTTGGGGTGAGTAAAGTGCTCCATCCGGCCCCAACGACCGGCCCATTAGCAAACTATTCTGCAGCCATCAGGAACACTGCCACGCCCGGCCCCAACATCCCACGAAGATGGTGATAGAATACATACCATTGTAACCTAAGACAGGTTTGAGTAAGAAAATGCTTTTAAATGCACAGTCTTGCTTCAGCTGACCTGTGATACAGCTTGCTGTCCACAGCCTTTGTGTTCCATAAAAATATTAGAATATGCTGGCGCTTCTCTGGCCTAACTTCCTATTGTAAATCACAGAATCATTTAGGTTGGAAAAGACCTCTAAGATCATCAAGTCGCAGTTGTTAACCCAGCACTGCCAAGTCCACTACTAACCTGTGTCCCTAAGTTCCACATCTACATCTTTTAAACACCTCCAGAGTTGGTGACTCATTCACTTCCCTGGGCAGCCTGTTCCAGTGTTTGACAACCCTTTTGGTAAAGAAATTTTTCATAATATCTCACACCAAAACCCTCAGTCATCTGAACTGCTCTAAACACCAGGTATTTATATGCAGAGAAGGGTACAGTGGCATCTCTCTTATCAGAGAGGAGGTCTGCTTCACTGCACAGAATAGTAAGTATTACTGTGGTTGCTTTTATGGATAAATCAGATGAAAGTTCAATGTTGAAACCACAGTCCTGTGAGTCACTAATAATTAATGGACACCTGCTTGAATGTATGGGTGCTGCATACATTTCATTTCAGTTCTACAAACCTTCTCTTATTTCCCTGCAAAAGGCTAATTACCAGCTCTTATGTGTAGGGAAAATGATGGGACATCATGCCAGATCAATGTGATCAAAGTGAAGCCCTTTATTGTCAGACAGTAAGCATACTTATCCTCTACAGTGTGCTAAAAATAAAGCTACGTGATAAGTTTTTCTTCTGCAGTTCACACAGTGTTTTCTCACACAAGAGTTTTCACATGGTATTTTCTCTACTCTAATTAGAGCTCTAAGTTTAGTATCAGAAGGCTACAATAACAATTTCATCTGCCAAGTTTCTCTTCAGACACCTGGGAATTATTTTTTGTATTCACATCTCCCTTTCTCACAGACGCCTTTCGAGTGACTTTGCACAGAGGCCTGTTTCTCATCTAATGAGTCTGGGTTGCTCACTTATGTCCACGCAGACGGAGATAGTTATTCCCAACACTTATGTATTTCTCTGTGACTGTGTATGTTCTCAGTTATTAGTGTTGTGCTTATTTCAAACTGAGACTTCTGCCTATATATCAAGTCTTGGTAAAAGGAAGATGAAATTGCTGAAAGTATTC
The DNA here is from genome assembly GCA_034509425.1 of Eopsaltria australis. Lineage (NCBI taxonomy): Eukaryota > Metazoa > Chordata > Aves > Passeriformes > Petroicidae > Eopsaltria > Eopsaltria australis. The sequence continues at coordinate 80,409 of JAVTVJ010010767.1, read as the reverse complement.
TTCTGGCATTATGGTTATTTAATATAATTACCACTGAATGAGGATGCAAGCATTAAAAGTAAGTCAAACTTTGATGACAGTTAAAATCTTTCGTGAACTTAGAAACTGAAAATATTTATATGGATCCCTTTATAAATCACCTATGTTGTTTGTAGGTATTTTATGTAAAGGGCCTGGATCAACTGCTGCTCCAGCTGCTGTACATCCAGTATTGTCAAAACCAGAGCTGATTCCTAAAACAATTTCTGGAACAAGTAGGTGGCAAAACTGTTGTCTTTCATAAATGTGTAACTTCTCACCTGCAATATCTGAGTACATTATAAAACAGCAGGTCAGATTTAAAGATACAGTATTTGCATAATTGAAAGAGATGGTATTTATTAATGAAGTCCACCTGATATATCAATCCACTTTTGTTTATTTATTTATTTATTGTTTAAAAGATATTTTATTTTTATTAGTTATGGACCTTTCAAATCACCTTCAAGGAAAATTAAAGTACAAACACAAAGGTATGCCACTTCCAAGTTTCCAAGATCTGTTGGCTTGCATAAGTCCACCAAATATTTTCTGAAAGAGGGTATTTACAACTGTGATTATATATTAATTTAAGGAACAACCAGAGATCAAACTCATCATTGATTCAACTAAAATTGGTGTTACACTTTTATATTGGATTTTGGGATTTTAATGGTCTGCTTGCCTGGCTTTTTTTTCTTAAGTTCATATGTCCATGAAGAAAGACACTTCTAGCCAATGAACATAGTTTTTTTTTTTTATGATAATAATGAATCAGTCAATTTTTGAAGGAAAGAATAGAATCTGTGAAAGAGTAAAACTGCTTCTTTATGGGCTAAATGACCTGCAGGTCAGAATATCAAAGCTGAAATGTTTGAAAGTGCACTTTTTCCTTCTTCTGTAATACAGCATTGAGATGTGCTTAGTCTTTTATTATTTATACTTTGTATTGATGGCATTTTATGTAGTCATTCCAGTGTTCTCTAGGAATGTAAGATTATGGAGTATTTAATATATATTGAGCTTAGAAGAATTAATTAAAAGAAACGAGACAATTTTGTGGAATGTCTTGACAATAGTTTCTCCAAGTACTTTAAAGTGAAGTGTAGGTTTAGTCCCCACAGATTCTGTCCTGGGGTAAATAAATGTTCCTAATAGAGAATCTTTGTGTCTAATTCTCAGCAATATTTGTATTTGTTGGGATATTTTTAGACTGGTGATTATATGTTAACTAAAAAGGGTGACTGTTTTATGTTGTAAAGAGAGAAAATTATTTGAAAAATCAAATAAAACAATTTGGTTTGCAAATCACATACTGGATCCAACTTACCCATGAGTAGTCACTGTTTCCTATTGTTTGTGTATTTTTAATCTGTGTCTTAGTTTACAGCCAATGGATTATAATTTATATCAATATTAATGTCTTCCTCTCTCCTAACATTCTATTTTAAGGAAAGACATAGTATATTTTATGTCACATTGTTCACTAGATTTTGAACAAAGGGAAAGTATTTTTATTTAAAATTTACCCTTCCTGAAACAAACCACTCCATTTTTCTTAAGACTCTAAATGTCTGAATTCATATCTATATTTTCCCATTGGATACAAGTAATTTTTTTTTAAATTTTCTTCATATTTATAGTACTTACCATGGCATATGCTCATCCATTCTGAGTGTTAATTGATGGCAGAGTTCATTTTTTCTGTCATCACATGGGATTTGTCAAGGACAGACAGTAAAAACTAAGAGCTGTGAAACTGCAAAACGTGTCTTAGCTGAGAAAACATTGTCTTCCATCACAGCAGACTTTCCAGTGTATTGGAAAAATGCTATTATTAGGAAACTCCCTTCAATATTTTTAGTAATTTGAAACAGTGACACTCTTGCTATAAATGTGTATGGTACAATGTTGCTGAGTGTATTAACACTCAAACCAACCTCCCCACCCCAGTTGGATCAATTATGTGTGCACATATACTATCACTCCAAATCTGCATATATTGCTTTTGCATGCAAAATACAGGTTCTTGCACAATGCTTCCAATTTTAATGTATCATGTATTTTGAAAGTCTGTAGTAGCTGTTATCTGATATTTATACAGTGCAGACTCTGGGCAGTCAGGTATGTGGGACTGACAGCAATTTTTGAGTAATATTTCTTAAAGGAGTTTGAGAAGCTATGTATTCTTGAAGGGCTGATTCTAGCCTTTTCCCTCCTGTGGGCAGTTCTATATGTGCACCACCCTGCCCATGACCCAGGACACTGTTTCAGCCCCCCTGGGGTCATCATTCCCATCCCAGTGACTCTGCAGCAGAGCTGGTCTCCAGCTCCCCACAGCCCTGCCCTGCTGAGCAGGGCCCACCCATGGCCCTGCATTCCCAGGGAGCTGCCTGATGCCCAGGGCTGGGGCTGCTCCTGCTGCTCAGCTCCTGGCTGGGGTGGAACATGCACTGGCTGACAGGCCCTACCTGGATGGGTCTCCTGGGGAGCTCTCACCACCCCAGTGTCTGACCCTGTGGGACCCACCAGCCTTTGTGGTGCTTGGATAATGTGCATGTTTATTAAAAACATATTAATTAAAAAAAAAAAAACAAACAAGTAGGCTTTTTATTAACTGAAACATTTCACAGAAGACCTTTTCTTCCAATCCTGAGCTCACATTCATAAGACTTTTGTTCTCTGTGGCAATATGTATTAAATTCAATAGCACAAAATGAGTTGTGAGTCAGCCACCACACTCTGAATCATCAAAATACTACTGTATTATTACTGGACATTAAAACCGACATCTTGTTCAAGTAGGAAGAGTAATGCAAGTTTAAGGAATCCTTGTGACTCAGTGGTGTGCGTAGGAAGCACTGTGGTGTTGTGTAATGGGAAGAACAGCCTGGAATTGATCCCGCCAGTTTTTCCTGGGAAAAACCGCCAGAGATTTGAGCTGTTAAGTCAATGTTGCGTTTTAATGAAATTTTTGGCACATCTAATGCTAAAAGTCCCCTGAAGGGAAAATATTGTAAATCCAGCTGGTAGTGCTAGAAGTTAGGTTTGTAGGTTGGGAAGGAGGTTGTTGCTTGTAGTGTTTGTTGGGAACTGGGGAGAGGTGTTGCTTCCTGTCCTGTGGGATTGGCCCTAGGGAAGTAGGGCTGGGACCTGACACCTGTTTCCTCACTGTGAGGGATGTTTGCTGTGACTGCTGGCACTGGGCCCTGGATGTGAGCAGGGGGGCAAGAGTACTCAATGGAACCACTGCATGGACACTTGTGTCATAAGTGTAATAAGTGAAATGAACCACGAGCAGATATATAGGGGGATATACAGGCCAGGTGGCATGTGAGATGTGTGTGTTTCAGTATGGGCCAATACATCATGAACTTCATGACTGTGTACATAAGTGAGAAAGGAAGCAGTTGACAAAATTTTTCTACTGAAAATAAAATTTTACTTCAGAGACTGCTTGTAGGCATCAGTCAGTTAGGAAAATGTGTTTTTTTACTTGCCCTATGAGTTTCAGAATCTGTTTCAAAGATGTTTTCAGGGTACTAGTACTTGGGAAATATAGCTAAATACACTGGTGAAATATCTATTTAATAATGATGCAGTCATCAGTTGAGGCTAATGCATACTATAACATTAATTTCATAACATAATGTCTGTGTGCACATGTGTGGGCTTTCTCTTCCTGATGGCTCTGAGAGTAGTCCATTAAATTAGCAGCCTAAAACTGGAGAGTGTTAATAATTCCCATGTTATTTATGTATATCTTTGTGCATTGTACAGGTTGTAGCCTATGTAGAATTATCACTTCTCTGTTGGGTTCTTTCTCTGTTATTTAACTTTCCTGGAGGATCCCAATGAATGGAAACAAAAGCACTTCTGTCCCTCCGAGATCTGGACCCAGAAACAATCGCACTTCTGTTAACTCCTGATTATGGAACTGGGCCAGCTCAGCTACATTTCTCTGCTTCCAGAGTTTGCAACCAAATAGTTCCACTAAAAGTAGGGGAAAGTTAGCTAGTGAAACAAAAGAGCTGATTTTATAATCTTAAGTGTATATTTTTCTCTCATAATATTATACATCATCCAAAGCTAATTTGGATGGTATTCTTCTTCAGGGATAAAGAAAAGGAGCAGATCCAGACTGCAGCCTTCTGGCAAGCCCAGAATTCCTTGAGGCTTGTTGCCTCAAGGCCCTAAGCCTGTTTTACTCAGTTTTTGATTGTTTTAATTTTATGTTTCTTTCCATGGTTTTTTTCACATCATCCATACAAAAGAGTTTATTCTCAGATTGTTCCTTCTTTCCTAGAGTTCTAAAGATAAAGCATGGAGAGGTTGTTTTGCAAAGAACATCTGCATGCACATTGGCCACCCTGTAGTGTATTGAGAAGTCTCTCTTCAGACAGGTAGAGAAACTCCAGTGAGAACAAACCATTTAAGAGTGGGAAAGGCTGTGATGGAGCATAATTGATTACACCAATATGGAAGCTTATGAGATCTCAGCATTCCAGACAAAATATTTTATGTGGAAGTAGAGTTCAGATACCTTGAGACTGCTCTGTGACACAAAGTGGGGTTTGATTTATAAATGGGAATGATTATAAAATTCCTTTTGAAAGCTCTGTTCTGGTCAAACTTAAAACAGTTATGTGCACATATAAAGTTCCAGCTGCTGAGCCTGTTTACAGCCTTGTGAACACTCATGACTTAATGAAGTCAACAAAAACTGCTGACAATTGTCCACATGCAATAGGTGCTTGAGTCTTTGCAGCTTTGACTCATTTGTGAACTACTGTACCATTTTCACACTTCAAGAAGAAAATTTGAGACTACAATATTGTCATGATCCAGTTGGTAAAATGTTAGGATCTAGTTATTAAGGTTCTTAGAAATACCCCTGCCCAAAAAAAGGTGCAAACGAGACCATATGCCAGTGACAATAGCAAAGGTTTTATTTGACAGTAAACATGAAAGAGAAAGAGAGAGAGAGAGAGAGAGAGAGAGAAAGAAGAAATAGGTGGGGGGGACAGAGAGAAACAGGCACAGAATAAAGAAAATATCACCACTCTGTGGATCCCAATGACGGTCCGTTGATCCTCTGCAGCTGGTCTTCTTGGTGGTGAAAGTCCCCCCAAAAAGCCTGGAATCTGATGGGTTTATATACCCTCGAGCCAGGTAGCAATGTCTAGGCATGTCCCCCTGAGGGAGGGGGGGCAGTCTCTGGATCTGTTGTATCACATGCAGTCCCATAGAGCAAGGTTTAGCACTTTGGGGGGTCTTTGATGGATTGTGACTCCCCCTCAGCTGCCTCTCACGTGAAAGTCCTGTGGATGTGGCCTGTGGGGTTGGGGGGTGCTACAGCTGGGCCAGAGCTTGGTTGTTCATTGCCTCTGACCAGAGGTTACCCCACACCCAAAACCTCCTCTCCCCACCTCAACTGGGGGGGGGGGGGGGTGGTGTCCATGTAAACCTGGCTTCTGTGAGCTGTGCTCTCCCCCCACCCAAACTTGGTTGCAGCTAGTGGCTTTGGCCTTTTGTGGATGCAAACCTTCTCCTCAGCCTGAGATGATCGAACAATGGGCTTCCCTTTATCTAATCAGCAGTTTGGTTTCAGTCCAAAGTCCCAGGCAGGTATCTTCAGTGAAGCTTCTCTGGTTGCAGTTTCTTTATACAGTTTTGGTTATGATGGGCAAAACTTAATATCAGTGTTTGAGGCATGAACTATTTCTGTCTCTAACAAGTATCTTGCTTGCAATCCTGAGTCTCCACCTACATTGTGCTGCAGGAGGCAATCAATAAAAGAATTTTGACATACAACAAAATATAAACCTGGGAGCAGAACACAGTTTGATCATCAAGGCTTCTGTTTTTGATGGTCTGTAGAGAAGGAGGAATGCAATTCTAAATCTCATTAAACTGATGAGTGATCTCTCTCTCTCTCCCTATTAAACAATTTTGAAATACTTATGCTGAAAGCACAGTTTAACAAAATTCTAAGCTGCCTTCTGAAGATCCCACGGGGCAAAAACCTGTAAACATTAAAGTGTGATTTCTAAGTTTGCCAAGAAAAACTGCGATGTATGTGAAAGAACTGAAGGCCACATACTTTACAACTTCTATGCATGAGAAAGGTGGGGAAAATGGACCTTATAGACCATCTCTACTGGAAACTAAGAATGTTTGTAGGAGCCTTAAGAGGCACGGCTGTGATGATGTTCCATGGTCCTCACTGCATTAAAATGATACAGTTTTTAGTGAATTCTGGCTGCATTTGTTTAATAGTCTATAGAATAAACTCTCTAGTTTACTTATTTGACCCTGAGATCAGCTCAGTTCCTTAAAGCATAGTGCTAATAACACTGAGGGTATGGGTTCAATCTGCATATGGCCATTCACTTCACAGTTGGACTTGATGATGCTCGTGGGTCCCTTCTGACTCAGAATAACCTGTGATCTACTTTAGGTTACCATAATTGTATTTGGAAAGAAATCACTATCTTGAGGCCTATAGAAAAGTCTTTGTGGCCATAGTGCTAAATTATGAGTAGCACTCAAGCAACTTCAATATCTCTACTGGACTTTTCCACACATGGTTTGCTTATGCAAACAAAAGCTATGGATATGACTTCTCTGTTTAAGATATTTGTATGGAAGCAAGAGCGGGGAAAAAAAGATTAAGGAATTATGCTTCAAAATATTAGATATTAAAACCCATAATAATTTAAAGTCTATGAAATACTTTTTTTTAAAAAATTGTAAGATATTTCTGAATTTTGTCTCTTAAAGACAACCAAAGTATTTCACCATTGCCAAAGTTACCTGGAACACTTTGTTGTGCTTTTAGGGACATAACAATCAGATGTAAGACCATAATCTCAAAAATTCAATAATTTGGGGTATTTTTCATGAAAAGGGGACTGAAGTGCTTTTATTCACTAAATTAGGAACAATTCCAATGTTCAGAATTCAGTAAAGATCTTTTCCAGGAGCTGGTTTGGTATATCCCAGGTGAGATGTTCAATGAGATTCCCAAATAAAATCTAAGGCTCTTGAAATGAACAACAAATCCATATTTTTTTATAAAATTAGTATTAAAATTTTTAATAGAGAAAACTCAAATTGGCAATTTAAGGTATTTCATGAGCCCTGTTTATTCCAGTTGTCTTCTGCCCATTGTAAGCTTGTCTGATTGATTTTAATCAGCTCAGTAGCCTTCTTGGTTGTAGCAAACTTTACACAAGCTTTTTTCACAGTGGAGTGTCGCCCTGATTTTTGCAGTGTGCTGTGTCTATACTTTGTAGTAAAAGTCACGATAGATTTTGTGTAAACATAGTCCATGTTTGTCTAACCGGCCAAGGATTATTTTGTACTTTTGGTATTGTTTTTCATTCCTTTTCCTAAGGCGGAGAAGGTAGATGGACTGTGTTCCTAACCTATGGAATTGGAGAGGTGGTAACCTCATTGTCCAATCCATGATTGTATATGTAAAGATATATAAATGAAAGAATAAAGACGGGCTGGTCTCTTCTCTCCTCCCCAGCCTTGGTGGCACTGACCTGCTGAGAGTTGCCTGACTCTTTCGTGTCCGACCGTGCGACATCTGATGGCCTGTACGGGGAATTGCGACAAAACTCAGGAGAAAAAATTTAAAAATTAATTATGGGAGTTTCTCAGAGGCCCCCTAGCGACGCTTTGGCGTTGGAAGTTCTCGACATATTTTTAGAAAGCGAGAATGTGAATCTATGCAGGTCAAATTTAGAGCACTTATATTTTTGGACCAAGGAAATGGGTTTTTTCCCTGACGATTGCAACGTCCTGTCTAAATCGACGTGGACACTTGTCGGGAGAGCACTGAGAAGTGTGCTATCGGAGACATATAGTCAAACAATGGCTAAGTTACTAGCATCTTGGAGACAGGTGAATTCTGTTATCCAAAGCCAAGAAAGTTTGTCAGGCAGTGTTACCCCTTTCTTACCCCTTTCAACTCTGGAGAGTGGTCCGAGCTGTCTGACGAGGATGTAGGGCTCGGCTCTGAGTCCACTCTCCCACCCCGGACCGTGCAAGCGGGGGGATGGGCCCCCCCGGCTCCGGGAAGCAGGCGGGAGGGGAGGGGCAGCAAGAAATGCCCGCTCCCTGCGCCTTCTCGGTGCTGGGCGAAAAGGGGGGGGGGGGGGGGGGTCAAAAGCCGGTGCTGTGGTAACAGTGGAATGTCCAAATTGCGGCGTTCTTGTTAGTTACCCCCCTGGCGCGGTGGGGGCGAAAATCGAACCCCAGCGTCTGAGGCTGATGACGCATCCGGCGAGAAGTCGGACGATGACGGCACTCGCCGCCCCCCCCCCGCGCAGGGGCGGGAGAAGCATTGCGATCCCTGGCCCGCCCAGCGTCTGTGGATGCGGCGGTGTGCAGGCGCGGCAGTGCTGAGGCAGGTGCTGAGCTTGGATCCAGGGAGTCCAAAATGGGGAACACAGAAAGCACCGCCGGGATCGCGGATCCGGCTCCACCCGTTGCAGAAGCCGCAGCCAGATCGAGGCGGGCGGGTCCTGTGCTTGGGGTCCGTGCTGCCCGCGGGACCCTGATGGGCGCGGTTTCTGCCCCTCCTGCTCCCGGCCGGGCCGCGCAGCCCTGCCCACCCCCATCCGGGTTCTTACCCGTGCCGCGGGAGCGCTTCCCGCGGCCTGGCCCCTCCCCACGCAGGGGCCGGGGGAGCGGGGCCAAGCCCCGCCCCGCCCTGCAGCTGTGGCGGCGGTGCCTGCTGCCGCGACCCGCGACTGCCCGAATGACCCTCAGTGGTCTGGGCTGCAGGCTTTTCCTGTTGTCCTCGGTGGTGGTCGACATAGCTATGAGAGTTTATCATGGAAATCCTTGATGCAAGTGAGGCAGCAGGTTGGACAATATGGGCTAGGCTCCAAAGAAGTCATGCAGCTCATAAGAGTTTTTCATGGTGCTTTGCTTGTGCCAGCTGATGTCAGGAGTTTGGCTCGTGTTCTCTTTCAGCCTGTGGAATATGATATCTTTGAATCAAAGTGGCATCAGATTGCAGCTAGGACAGTAGCATACAATGCTACATTGGACCAGCAGGATCCCAGACATGGGGTTGGAATGGATATCCTGCTGGGACTTGGTAATTTTGAGGATCCTAAGAAACAGGTTGCCATGAATCATGCTGTGCTGGACCAATGCCGAGACACAGGCGTGGCAGCGTTGATTCAAACCATTGAGATGGCTGCTCCTACAGAGCAGTTTGTAGATGTGACACAGAAGAATGATGAGTCCTTCTTGCAGTTTGCAAACAGGCTCACTGCTTCTGTTGAGAGGCAGGTGGAGAACCCAACTGCAAGAGAGCTGTTAATTAAGCAACTTGCAAGGACTCTTGTTCTCGTGAGTGTCAGACCCTTATTGAAGCACTCCCTGGTGATCCTTCTATAATGCAGATGGTTGAAGCCTGTAAAAATGTAGGCACTGCCGGTCGTAAGGTGGTGGCCGTGGCTGCTGTCCCGCAGCTAGCCTGGTCAGGGCCGCAAGGCGGGCAGTGGAAGCAGGTGAGTGCTCAAGGCAGGAAGAAACCAAGAAAGAAGTTGCAGAAAGGCAGGATTGTCTTGTTTCTCTGTCCAAAGTGTGGAAAACCGAACCACACTGCAATGGACTGCAAGGCTGGAGTTTCTGGTAAGGATCGATTTTCATCGAGCTCGGGAAATGGGTGGTGGAGCACGCAGGGGAGATGTGCTCAGACACAAATGTCTCTCCAAACCCCAGTGCCGATGGAGGTCTGCTGGGCCAGCTCGCAGCCAGCACCAGTGGCTCAGCAGGTGTGGATGTCTGCACAGCAGCAACAGTCGTCTTAGACTTGTGCGCAGTGCACAAGGTTCCTTTAGATACTTTTGGTCCCTTGGGCGGTGGCATGAGTGCTTTCCTCATGGGGAGATCTAGTGCCACTGTTCAGGGGTTCAGGGTATCATTGTGCATCTGGGACTCATTGATGCGGATTATACAGGACGCATCTTTGCCATGGTCTCCACACCCACACCCCGGTCACAATTCCTGAAAAGACACGAATTGCTCAACTTGTCCCTTTTAAGTCTTCTGTTCACAGGACAGAATCGAGGTCACGAGGAGACGGCTGCTTTGGTTCCACTGGACCGCCTCAGGTTCACGGGACTGCTGTCATGACTGAACAACGTCCGACAGGTGCACCCTGTCGATTCCTGATGCTACGCCACCAGAGATCCCTCTCCGCGTGCTTCTTGACAGCGGTGTGGACGTCACAATTCTCTCTCTAGCCGCTTGGCCTCCGCAGTGGCCCTTTGTTATGATCTAATTATTAAAGTTCTTTAGAGATACCTCTGCCCGAATTAAGGTACAAGCGAGACCATATGCCAATCAATAGTATGGGTTTTATTTGATAGTAAATATGAGAGAGAGAGAGAGAGAAGAAGGGAGAAAAGGGAGAGTAGAGAGGAAAATGGGGGGGACAGAGAGGGACAGGGACAAAGAAGTATCACCACTCCGTGGGTCCCGCTGGTGTCCTGATGTCCTCTTCGGGTAGTCTCGGTGGTGGAAGTCCCCCCAAAAGCACAGAGTGCCATGGGTTAATATACACTCAGGCCAGGTGGAAATGCCCAGGCATGTCCCCCGCAGGGGAGGGGGCAGCCTCCAGCAGAAGACTCTGCCTGCATCACGTGCAGTCCTGTGGTGCAAGGCGTCTGGGGAGCACTTTGGGGGGGTCTGTGATAGATTGTGACTCCCCCTCAGCTGCCTCTCACGTGAGAGTCCCGTGGATGTGGCTTGTGGGGTTGGGGGGCTTCACAGCTGGGCCAGTTTGTGTACTGGAGGATGCGTGTGTATTGCCTCTGATCAGAGGTTACGCCATCCTCCTCCCCCCTTCAGCTGGGGGAGGGCTGTGTAAACGTGGCTTCTGTGAGCTGTGCTTTGCCCCCCCACCCCAAACTCAGCCAGAAACGATTCTCAGTACAGGTGGTGGCCCCAGGCTCTGAGGACGGATTCCTTTCCCTCAGACTGAGATGATTGAACAATAAGCTTTTCCGTTTATCTAATCTCAGTAGTTTAGCTCAGTCCAAAGTCCCAGTCAGGTATCTTCAGGGAAGCTTCTTTGATCAAAACTTTATATCGATGTTTGAGGCATGAACTATTTTCAGTCTCTGACACCCTTGGACCCAGTGGGGGCATCTGTCGTGGGATTGGGAGGGACGAAGCACTGCTACGTGAGCCAGAAGCCTATGGTAATAACGAACTCAGAGGGACAGATGGCTGTGATTATGCCTCATGTTACTGAAACTGTTTTTAACTGCTTGGGGAGGGATGTCATGGCTGCGTGGGGGGTGCGCATTGGGACGGATTTTCACTTGGGGCCACTGCATTGAAGGGTGCAGAGTGTCCTACGCCTCCTATACGGTGCCTGTTGGACAAACCAACCTGTCAAGAACAGTGGCCCCTCCCTGAAGATAAACTAGAAGCCCTTCACAAGTTGGTTCAGGAGCAATTGGACCAGGGTCATCTGGAACCTTCTACCAGTCCCTGGAACACTCCTGTCTTCTGCATCAAAAAGAAGTCTGGGAATTGGAGTTTATTACAAGACCTCCGTAAGGTTAATATAGCTCGCTGGTTTTCTCTGTCCCGCCTGGCGTTGCCATGACAGATTCCAGCTGGCTATATTTCCAGGAATGCCCCTGTCCCTAGGGCACTCTGGCAACGTCCCGTAGACACTTCCCCAGAGAAACTGCGGCCTGTGTTGTGGTGCAGGAGCAGTCCAGTTTAGCTATCAGCTGAAGATGAATAATGAGAGGGCTCTTGGAGTGCCTTTAATTCTGAGTGGCTTTATTGCAGGGTCTTCACACAGAGGAGAGGCAGGAATCCAAGAGGGCGAAGGGCCCTCAGACACAGCCTTAAGAGTTATCACGTACAACCAATCACCAAGGGGGTCTGGGGGAGTATAGGGAAGGTTCAGGGTTACCTTGTCCTATGGGATGGGGAAGGAAAGGGGCCCAGGAGATAACAGGGAATAGAACAAAGGCTCTTGGGGGGAGGGAGGAGATGATGGACACCAGCAGTGGCTACTCTGGTTTGTCCTGGGTTAAACCATGGTCACTTTACCTTCCAGGGGTTTCCTATCTCCTTGGAACTTTCTCCACCAGTTATCTTTCTCCTTTTCTAAGTCTTCTCCCCCTGGGGTCTCTAATGCCACATCCACGGCAGCTACATAAGCCCATGATAAATTTTGGGATTGGTGTGGAGTGGGAGCAGTATATAGCAGTCTTGTACCTGACTTGAGTATTCAGAAAAGGAGTTACTCTGAGAGACTTGAGATGTCCAGCAGAGCAGTTCTCATTTTTTTGCCATTTATCTGAAATTCTGGAGCAGGCTACTTCCATATCTCAACATAGTCTATGTGATACTTTGCAGCAGGTTTTGAGGGTATGCACTGGATGCTAAATTATGAACATTAAAAGTATGACCACAGAAAAAAATAGTTTTTGGATCTTTCTTGCTCACCTCATTAAAAGCTGCACAGATATTGGAACATTGCTCTTAGGGGAGATCTGAAGGTGTGCATGAATCTTTTAATTAACAATTTAAAAGAAAACTAATTCTCTTTGTGCATATCAGCTTATTCTTAGTAGAGTGATCAAAATGACATGCAAGGGACAAAATAAAGTAAGTCTGAAAGCCAGCATAACATGTTATACCTGCGGTTAGATTTCAGAAATTTTCTTTATGCAATTAAAATACACTCTATCTTTGTACAAGAACTTATTTAGGAAATCTGACATGAAATTATTTGAGGGATTTGACTTATCATATTCTTATGCACTTAGTAATCTTTGAAAAGTTCCCATTAAAATAACTGCCCAGAATTAACAAGTTTTGCCTTTTTTAAAAATTTCCAAATGTAACTGCAATAATGAAATAGAATGTATTTTTACAGAAAATCCCAAGTGTTTTTTATCAGTTCAGTTGAATTGAATTCAATTCAATTGAATTCAATTCAATTAATCCCAATGAATTTTTACAGTAAGAATGCTGTTTTTTTTAAATATTGCCTTTATAAGGATTGTCAGAAAAGAAAGTATTGATGTAAAACTTGGGAACAGTACCTTACTATTCATTGATATGAGATGCTCCAAATTTTCTTATAAAATAATAGCTCTTTCCTCATGTACATATTTTGAATTTCCAGACTCAGTTATTACTTAGGGATGGATCAGCCACCCCTTGCCTTGAGTGTCCTTTTTCCTTTTAACTTTTCAAGGTGACTTTAGTAGTTATGTCTCCAGACACAGCAGGAGCAGAGAGAAACAGGGAGGAAAGAATATCAGCCAGACTGCAAATATCTGGGCCATTAGCACAATTTGGTATGTTACTACGTGCTAACTGGTTGCTAAATTTTAGGGACAGCCGGGAGGTAACTTCACCGAGTTAATACATATTAAGGCACATGGCCATGGAAATCAAAATGGTCATGTTTCCCTCCACACCAAGTACATTTATTCACATGAAAAAAAAGAAAAATCTTCAATCAAAACCATCTAGACACTATATTAAGTAGATCTACTGAAGGTATGTTTCCTAATTGTAACAGCTGTAATGATATCTTAGGCTAAGAAAGTGACTGTGGAGTTTCAGCTCCATATCTGCTGAATGCCTACTTGTAGTTTAAGAGGAGAGTTCAATTCACAGCTGTCACATATGGACATGTTGGAGTATTATCACAGACCCTTACTCTTTTTGCTGTCTCTGCTACCCCTCAGAATCTAAAAAAAATTTATTAACAAAACAAGAAATTATAATGAGGATCTGTCTTAGCATAAGAAATATGGGTCAGAATGCAATAGGGCTTACATTATTTTCAGTAAAGCATTCTGGATGTTTTTGCTCTGAAACCGCTTATAACTAAGAACTGACCTCTATGTGAAGCAGAAGAGCCCTGCTGATAGTGGATTGATGTTCTCCATAGGAATGTGAGCTGCAGAGTTTTGGCAATGAAAGCTGCTGCCATTGTGGCCTTTTTTTTCATTTTCTTTTCCTCTGTGTGTGTGTCTCAAGAGGCTAGCTGCTAAATTAGAAGCTGTGATTTGTATTCAAATTGGAGATGGAAGAATATCTACTAACTTTCTATTTAATTGCTTATGTTGCTGAGTGGGTTGTGTTTGATGTGTTTGTTGCCATGCAGAGTGATGGTTCTCAAGCTGACTAACAGAAGACTGCTTGTACCACTTAGACACTGCATCATTCACTCAGAGGGGGAAACCTGAATGTACTGATTTATTCCTATGTTGTCACGAATGGATGTGGGTGTTAAATATCAGTCCTTGCCTCCTGCCCAGGCCTTGGCAGTAGGTAGTAACCTTATTGAGGTAACCAGCATCCTGAAACCCACTCTCATGTATAAGTTCTTTTAATGATGACTGATTCTGTCTATTATAGAATGAATCATTTATTAATAGACGGGGAAACTAACAGACATAAGACTTAAAAGCAAACCAATACTACACAGGAATAAAACAAAAAGAAAGACTACTAGTAGTTTAATATACAGTGCATGAGAATGGTACCTTTTCCAGTTACAGCTAGCAAAGAAATAGCATAAGCTTAGGATTCAATTGTTGCGGTGGTCCAAGCCCCCAAAAACCCCTTTCCCCCCCTAGGAAGCTCTGGGCTAGGGGCTCCCCTGGGGTGGAGCCCTAAGTGGTTTGCCCTGTAGATGGGCCGAGCTTCCCGGGGGTTGGCTACCCTGTCCCCACTTGTCTGGCCACCTGCCACTCTCCTGTCTATCATCTTTAGGTTCCAGAAAGTTCTCTGTTACTCAGTAGTTGATTGTGTTATCCCCTTATCAGTCTCCTCCTCTCCTCCCCTTTCCCTTCCCAGTTGGTTCCTGTCCCCTGATCCCTCCCTGGTTCCTCCCCTGAGCTCGTCAGTGATTGGTTTGTAATCCCTCCATAAAAGTCTGATGCAAAGGCAGCTGCAGGTCTTTCACCGGGGTGCCCAGAGAGCTGGTAACACTGCGTTACAGTGTCTCTATTATTCCTGGGCAAAAGATCCATCCCGCGATACTCCGGCTCTTTGGTTACAGTGTCCACCGTAAAGGGAGGCGCAGCCTGCAGCCAAGGATTCCGATCCTACATGCAGTGAACCTCGAAAGGGACACTTGCAGTAACCGCTGCCGTGGGGCTGCTGTCCGAAACCCTGGTGGGCAGCTGGCTGGCCCACACCATCGGCCACATTCAATGTATCTTACCATCCAATTTGTTGGTGCAACACATCAAGATCCTTTCCCTCAATCCCCAGAGAAGTAACCACGAAGCCTGCATCCAGTCTTCGGGGAGAAGCTTCAAACACTTTTAGGGTGTGAGAGACTTCTGCCTCAGTGATAGCTCGTGTATCTTTTATAGTGTAAAACCATGGCTCTTAAGCCAGTAATTTTTCTTTATCTCTCTTTCCATCAGCTCTGCAGAGTAAGATGTTAATTCTTAGCTGAGGCTTGAGCCCTCTGGCACCAGAGATGACCCTGATGCCTTTGTGTCCTTGGGTTATCTCTTTGTGCATCCGTTATCTGTGGCACACAGGAGGAAGAGGTGAGGAGGTAGACATCCTGCCACATATGTTTAGAATACAATGAATGAAAACGGTACCTTACACATTCTGGGATCTATGCCTGAACTGAGAAGTCTGGAATAACTGTAAAAAATGCAGGAACAAAGCAGTCTGTTAATGATTCAGTTTAAAAAAAGAATGGAAATATCTTTTGTCAGCTGACAGAAGTGTCTGAACACTTAACAATATTAGTTTTGATTCAGTAGAAGAATTATCCTATGAACAGCTGGGAGGTTGGTTTACCATTGTTTACTCTTGGCTTTCTTGACTTCTATGGAACAAATAGGCAAAGGGAGGAATTGAACTTGTTTGAAAAATTGAATCAATTAAGACTGATAGAGTGAATATTTGTCTTGTCAAATGTGTATTTATAGCTCTGTTTCAAATAGGAAAGATGACAAATTCATCAAAATGAAAATGGGGACTTGAATGGATATAATCATGAGGGTCTTCCATTACATATATTGTTCCATTACATTTTAGATTTAAGGATGTTTTATGTTATACATTTTCACTGCTTGTGAAAATGAGACAAGAAAAACTCCTGTCTGTATTTTGCTCACCAAGCTGAATTGGGCAGTAAACAGAAACCCACTTGTAAGTTCATTCTGCTGATTTGCCTAAAGTTTGTGAATTTAGTAGAGAAGGCTTGTGGTGGTGTTTCCACAGACAAGAATGTATGTGGCTTATACTACAGGTAGAAATGGATCTCTTCTCTGGGTTAACCACAATTCATGAAATGGAGGCAAACACTAGAGGAAACTAGAGGAACATGACTTCTTTACTGGCTTTTTCAAACTACTATATGAATGTCCTTTTAATCCTCCCCAGGGATTTGTAAGCACATGCCAGGAATAAACAGCTGACCTAAGGAAGAGAATTCTCCCCTGTGCATCTGCTTGGATTATAGGTTTATGGCAGTATCGAGCTGTGGAAATCAATCTTTTGTAATCTCTGCCCTTTATGCTTTACTCAGAGGGCTGCTGTCACATCTATAAATAATCCATTTGTGGATCTGTTTGAAGATAAAAGAGGCTGGCATGCAAAAAAGCTTTGACATGCTCTCCAGTTACTTATCCAAAAGTGAATGCACAAAACCTGGAGTGTTTTGGGTTCACCTGATTGATTTAGATGTTTTTTACCCTAAAATGCTGTTAATGCAGATTGCATTTTCAAGACAAGGCTTGTAGTACAGGCAAGACTTAAAAATTTATGTTGCCTGTAAAATCCTATCAGAATATACCTGTCCAACTCTATCCTGTAAGCAAGAGCCCAGTGTATAGAGGTAACACAAATGAAATATAAAAACCTGCAGGTAGAGCTTTTTATGTCTGTGTACTGTACTTCCCCAGAGCTGTCCAAGACAGGAGGAGGAAGGGTGGTAACAGTTTGTTATAATGACTATATGATTCTTAAGTTTTTACAGCTTCAAGTATGTTGACTAATTGAAAACTAGCAATCCTAGACTGAAAAAAAACAATCCCAAACATCTGTTACTGTGGCTCCCTTTCCAGAAATGGTTACATTATATAAGCTCTTTTTTTTCTTTGTTAACAGCGTTTATTCTGAAGTCTTGTTCATTTGCCCCATTGTGGTCCCTCTTCCTTTAGCCAAGTGGAACTGCTTCTGCCTTTTTGCCTCTTCTCTTTTTCCTTGGAAGAGCAAAAGTTTCCATATGCATCTAGGTGACAAGCCATGGATGAAAGATATTTCTTATTACCTTAAAAATATATTTATTGCTCCTTATCTTTAGGGACAAGACTGTCTTTGCAGTGGACCACAGAAAGCTGAAGAGCCCTATGACTTAATATGGAGAGGGGAGAGGACTATCTCACTTCAGAAGTACGGTTCCCCCACTGTGGGTGTGAAGGGCAGGGGCACCTTTATCTCACAGTTTTACTGCTAATTGAACTGACCTTCTGATAAATGCGCTTTCCCTTGTGTTCTTTTCAATGTTGGATCTCTTCAGAGACAGCATTTATTATTTTACTGAGGTGTTTGGGACTTCTAATGATGCAGAAATCCAAATCTTCTCCACCATTTCCTTTAAGACTCTTAGCTTGCCTGTTTGACTATTCTCACAAAGCCTTATGTTATCTTTTCCTGAC
This sequence comes from Eopsaltria australis, assembly GCA_034509425.1. Taxonomy (NCBI): domain Eukaryota; kingdom Metazoa; phylum Chordata; class Aves; order Passeriformes; family Petroicidae; genus Eopsaltria; species Eopsaltria australis. Next base: position 62,680 of record JAVTVJ010010767.1, on the reverse strand, counting down.
TTATGATCACTTAGGAAGATGTCTTGAAAGTTATAACATAGGTTCTCTGATTCTGCCACAGTTCCCTTCTGTGAGCTTGCTTTTAAAACCAAAAGCAGTAAAACAATGTAGCTGTTTAATGCACCTTTTCCATTGGTGGGTGAGGGCTGAAAGTGCCATGTAGACAAAGGCTGTTGTCATCTGTGGGTCACAGAACAGCCGAGTTTGAGCTAGAAATGGTGCTGTAAGGTACCTCATCTTGTTTTCAGTTTGATTCTTATCTGCTGTTTTAGGTACCGCTGTTACTTTTGGCACAGGTAAAAACAGCACCCTTAGTTAAGTGGATGTTCTCAAGTTTCACTGACTTTTGAGTTTGAAGGAGAATTTAATTTTTCAAAGATCTTTTACAAATTGAGTGATTGGTGTAAAAACAAGGTCAGAATTCTTTACTAGAAAAGAAGGCAAAAAACCAAGGATGTCTTTAAGGCTGACACAATGAAAAAGATCACAGAAAAATGGTAAGCACAGTGTTTACTACAGTGAGGATCTAAATTATTCAGGCTGATGGACTGACTTAAACTACACTCTTCACTCTGGGAAAGTATTGAAAGCATGCATTTGTTTCTATTATCCTAGGTCCTAAAAAGAGCTCTATAGAAGTAATTGGATCTGCCATTTTTAGGGTGGCAGGAGCGCTATCACCCTGCTTAACTATTGTGTTTAGCTAAGGTTGTGTTGTGATTACCATTTTGTGAAGGTGGACCTTCTTCATCCATGGTATTCTTCACAGCAGGCAGTTCTACCAACTCTGATCTCATCTTCCATTCCAGTTGTATTCATTCTCCTCTTTCACCTTGTCACAGGCAAACCAGAGTTCCTGACATACCGCCTGAGTAGTTGTCTTTCAGAGAAAAGTATTGCAGAGGCATTCTAGACTTGGACAAGGAATTCCTGTTTGAGGAGAGGTCTGAAATTAAAAGTACACCTTACAGAATTTAAAAGAAATTTTTAGGAACTGTGGTTGAAAATTATGTTTTATTTCCTTGCTTGGAAAGTGGTGGGCTTGTTCCTTTTATCATTCTCAGGAAGCATGAGAATGGCCACTGGGCACATGGCTTATTCAGATGCAGTGAGCTCTGCAATAGCAGTGATACAAACATTGGAGTTCTCAAAAAAATCCCAGGAGTTGTATCTGATAGTAATAAGCAGCTGAGAGCAACTGGTTAGGGCAGCAAGAATTTACAAAGAACATACTTTCCAGATCTTCCTTGGGTGCAACCAATTGTAGGCCAATGTTAATGCAATAAGCAGCTCCATAGTGTAGAAACTATCTGTGAGTCTATTTGTGCGCAGGCAAATACCTGCTAAAATGGAACTATTTATAGGAGCTACAAAATACCTTCATAAAACTTCTTGCCAAGTATATATAGGTGACTGTTCTAGCTTAGCTAGCTCTAGAGATATTTAAATATCAGATCTCTCTGAGATGCTGAAATTAGTGGGTTCTGCTATTTACAGTTCGGTGTAAAGTTTTCAGGAGGCTTGATATTGAGAAAAATTGGAACTTCAGCTCTAGCTTTCAAGAAGGATGTTATTGACCTATTAGGATAAATTACAGAAAAGAAGTACCTTTAAGTATTTGATTTTGGTTTATAATTGAATCTCACAAACTCTACAGAAGTTCATTTAGCTTTTGCCTTGACCTTTCTGAATATTTAGTATAGGTATTGTTTTAATGGCATACACTCTTGAAATAAATATTTAGAGCCCTCATTCTTCAGAGACTATATAATGCCCAATAGTACAAAAACATCTGGTGGTAGAAGACAACTGTAAAGGAATTTAGAAAAACATGCTTTGCTTTACTGTTGACATAATGAAGAGACACATATGGAACTTGGTGTTCCTAAAGGAATGTGTTGGTCTGCAAATAGAAATGCAAAATGGAGAAATCCAAGCAGTTAATTTCCATTCTACATTATGACATTAGAAATATGCTGATCTGAAAAGGAACTGTAAAAATGCATAATGCCTTTTGAAAGAGATCATAAATCATGGACTTTTCAAGGCTATTAAAGCAAATTCCATCCACATTGGCAGAGCTGTTTTTAAAGTATTTTACATACACTCATATAACATAATCTGGCAACTAAACATTGAGAAAACAAGTGTGTATTGGTACCTCTATTTTACAGACAGATGAGAGAATAGCAGAGCAGACACTGATTTTCCTGGGGTTGCACCTGTATTTCCAGGAAAGGAAGGAAGGAGAAGAAAGGAAAGCACTCTCTTTTCCCATTACCCTTGTGGGTCATTTCATAAGGAAAATTTAGCCTGGGAGAAGCTTCTTGTTTAATGCAGATATTGATAGATGCAGATATTGGTGTGGCAATGACAATGCAGACCCACAGATTTTAGCCACCTGCTGGCTACAATCCTCAGATCATGACACTAGGAGGAGTTTTATTGTCAGTCTCAGTTATGTTGTGCAGTTATGTTAGTCAGTTATGTTATTTAATGCTTGTTACTATCTTGGCTGATAGATACCACCTACATTACATTTGTGGCTATTTACATTTTCCCCACTCTCCTTAGCCATTGAGTCAAGCTTGCAATCATTTTTAGCAAATCTTTTCCAGCAAGTAGATCTTAAAAGTCTGTTTTTATACTTAAATGCATATTGCACAGGTCCTGGTGTGCTTCAGGAGGAAATGTCACCCTACTTATTTTCATGTCAAAAGATAAAATTGCTTGAGTATCATGAAGCAGCAGCAGCTCACAAGAAAATGTGTTCAGCTAGGCCAGAGCCTATCCTGTTGTCTTGTGTCACATTAATACTCCAAATAGGTGTAAGAGTCGGGACGGAAATCCCTTATCTGCCTCACGACCATCTACAGAAGCAGAGGCTGAAAACCCAGAGACCCTAAGAGGGGAAAAGGACTTTTGCACAATGAAGTCCGGCCAGATCCTGGTGGGGTGCCTGCCAGGTGCCCAAGTGTACTGCAGAGCTGTGCTGTAGAGCTGTGCTGTAGAGGCGTGTTGACACATGCCTGTGGAACTGTGCTGCTCGGCTAATGGGGCGGAAAGGCCTGCACAAGGACTATATGTCTTGTACACTTGCACCTGTCCCCTAAAACAATGGGCCCTACTCCCCCACCTCCTGGCCATTTGCCCCTCACCTCTGGAGGGATTGCCTCATCTCTTGGTTACCTGCCCCTCGCTTTCAAAAAGACTATAAAGAGACTCTCAAAAGGTACCCCTACAAGTACTCCCTATGGACGAGACGGAATCCATCGGAGCCGGCCAAGAGGACTTCGTCGTGCCGTGGTAGCTATTAACCCCTTTCTTTCCTCCTCTCTCTCAACCCTACATCTCTCTCTCTCTCTCTCCTATCGGATAACCGTGTTGTTGGCACTCAATAAAGTGCTTTTGATTTTGATTAAAGCAAAAATACTTGTCCCTGTTTTCTTTTGCACTCTGAGATTCAAAGTAACGCACCATCACAACCCCGCTTCTGTTAGTGGATCGTGACAATAGGATAATCAACAGAATAGTCAACAAGAACTGTGAGTCTGAGAGTCAACATCCAAACCCTCACAATCCAAATGATCTCCCGTACTTCATCCTGAATAAGTGCTACTGGTGGATGCTACAGCCTGGTTGGTCTTTTTTTAGCTGTCTCCTCCAGACAGGTGACCCACTGCTGTTACCAGTTTGATTTAGTGAATATTTAGGCACTTTCAGGACTTAGGGTGAGATTTTTTTTTTAGCTGTTTGTATGTCAGTGCATTCACATTCTTTAATTTCTAAGAAGAGGCTACTGAAAGAGTTAAAGATCCAGGAAAATGTAGATTTTGCTACACTAAGCTTAACTCCAGTGCATCATGAATGCTGTGTTTGTTACTGTCAACACATTATCTAATATGTCCTGTTTTCCTTCTTTTTTTTATAAGAATATATTTAGTCCATAGTCTTGGTAACTGAAAATATCCTTAGATTTAGGATTTAAAAATTACATTTAAATAAGGATATGAATTGTTTAGGGGGAGTTTTCTCTGACATTCTCTGATTGTAGTTTATGACTTCTCTACCTCTCAAGCTGATTTTAATATTTTTCATTAAATTTGGTATAGTCTTTCTTCCCAAGAGACCTGCCTCTTCATTATAACCATTTCCATCAATGACAAGATCACAGAGCATTTTTAATGTTAAATAAGATAGAAGGATGGAAATTAGTACTTAAAGGGTGAAACTATTAGTATTTCTGAGTGCTTCTATGTATTCATCACTGCCTGTTACAGATCAGTATTAATAATGGGACCAGCCAGACTGTAGTGGTTTCAGTTTGCCGATTCGAGTTTCTGGCCAAATGCCAGCACACTTACCAAAATTTACCTGATTTTGCTGTGAGGTAGGGATTAGGAATAGGCAAAGCAGGCTTAAACTTTAATAATATAAGGAAAGTTTATTAATAAACCTAAGACAAAGAGAAAAAAACAAGAAGAACCAGAACAAAACCTTCAGACCACTCCTCCTCCCACCACCTCTCCATTTCTTTTTCCCTGACAACACACAAAAAAAAGACAACATTTCGACTTCCAGTCAGTTTACCACCTCTGCAATAGTCTTTGTCTCAGTTCATTTAGGGAGACAAGTCTCTTTTGCTTATACCATGGACTTTCTGTAAGAAAATACAGTTTTTTTATGGGTCTTCAGCCTCACCACCAACCACTACCTGGGAGGAAAAAATCTGCTTGTGGTGGATCCCTCCCCCCACATCAGTAGCCTTCCCACAGCCACTATAAGGGGTCATGAACAGTCCACAGGGTACCTGTTTTAAGGATGCATAGTTCAATTGCAGCAACAAAGAAAATCCCTTCTTCTCTGTTTAGCAACACAGGTTCTCCTGACAACACAAGTTCTCTGGCATTCCCCCCAGGACCAGGGCTCTGGGTCACACCCTCTTCTCTGTCTTTGTTCAAGTTTTTCATCAGGCTACATTTACTTCAACACCTACTTGTCTTTACCCAGGTGTTTCGGTTCACTGGCTGCAATTAGAACCTCACATCCCCCGTTTGGACTATTTCTTCATGTATTACAGGGAATTTATTAGCTCAGTCCCAACCCTGGTTCTCTAAAAGAATTTTCAGCTTCACTCTCGAAGCACTTCCCATGCACCTCCCTCTAGACATCGGTTCTGCTTTCCTCACTGACTGTAGAGTCTCTATGCTGCATTTATGTAGATGTCCTCACTCGTTCCTCTCTCTGTGCAGGGAAGAATGGGTGTCTGGAAGTTTAGTCCAGGCATGGAGAGAGTTAATCTCTCTCTCTCTCTCTCCCTGGCATTGTGACAATCACGTGGTCTTTATCGGGTTGTTTGAAAAGTCTGAGCTGGGTGGCAGAAGTACTCAGTCTCTGTGGCCTGGCTCTGAGAAGCTGGATCGGTCCAGTGAGGCCTGGAGAGCAGGAGGGCTTGATGCTGCCCACTGTAACTGACATATTGACCTGGCTGAATTGTATCTGTAGAGAGCCTAGGCCGGTTCCTCCCCCACGCCCAGCTGCAGCTACACGGCTGTTCTAAACCTCCCTTCCCCCCCCCCCACCCCCCCCCCCGCCACCCACCCCCCTGCTCCCTCTAGGGGGTGGGGGGGGAGGGGGGAAAGAAGGCCCAGCCTTACTGGAGAGAGAAGCAGAGGAGCTGCTTCACTCTGGACAGCAGCAAGCAAAAGAGGAAGAGGCTCAGACGTCCTCTGCTTATATATTAATTTTTTTCTCAAAGGCGGATCAACTTTTAATTGGTTGGCCCATATATCAATGCTTAAAACTACCTGGTTATTGGTTCTCTCTCCCAGGAAGGAAGTTGTACTACTTCCTGCAGCATAGGTCACTTTCAAGATTGGCATCCCTTGGGCCAACCCGGGACACAGACATAATCCATCTGCTGATATTCCTTTTCTTTCTATGCAGTGACTGTCTTGTCTTCTTTCTCAGATAGTGCCTGCTCTGGTCTCCAGACAGGAAATCCAGACATGGCCATTCATCAATGCTGCTATAATCTGTCTGATTTTATTAGCTTTTGAATTTTATCACCAAAATGAAAAGGAAGGAGGGGGAGGAGAACCCAGCACTATGATTCTCCTATACCTATGAGTTCTCCTCAATACAGTGGATTTGGAACAGGCAAAAATTTAAAAGTGAAAAGGTACCTGGCAAATTAAATACCCCCTGCTACCTCCCTCTCCCATACCCCACCCTCCACCCCCCCCTCCTCCCTTATTTTTAAGAGGTTGATCTACTTTTTTTAAATTTCTTCTTCGACAAATATATGCAGTGTACTGCAGTGGGGGTTTCTGGTTGATTGATCTTTTTCCTTTATGTTAGATTTCATGGTGCATATTGATTATTCCCTTTGTTATAGGACCCGCCTAGGATTGGATCTTGTTTTGGAGAGCAGACATGAACAACTGTTGGAAATTGAGCTGTTTGGAGCTGCTCTATGGATTGATGAATTCCAGTGCCAGTGGTCCAATTTGAATAAATCCCAGTTGAATTAACTGGTTGAGGCAAGGAATGTTAAACTATGTAGAGACCAATGGAGAGAAAAGATGAGTTGACTAAAGCCTTTGATTGTTTTGGGCAAAGTGGCATAAATTGTTTCAACCCAAGGCACCAAAAAAAGAAATCACTGAAAACAATTAATATTTTGGTTGCCTTTACCCCCATTACCAGTTTCTGGTGAGGCAGAGAGGGTAAAATTTAGGTTGTGGAAAAGCGTCTACCTTGGAGCTGTGTGGAAATGATTAGATTTTCTCAAGGAGAACAAGCTGTTTGCAGACTCCTTTGGATATCCTGCTGTGGCAGTCTAGCTGGAAGATGAATGTGGATTCATAGAAGTGTGGTGTGTGCATGCAATGAAAGAATTCCCTCCTTATCATCCTTTGTAGGACTGTACAGAAGTGGCAGAGTAGTTGCCTGTCTCAAATTCTCCTCTCCATCCTGCTGCTGGGGAGGGAAAGGGGGAGGAGGAAGCAGGGGAGAGAGTGAGTGGCATTTGTTTAGGAGTCTCTCAGTGGAAGCACTAAATTGGGGTAGTATCATTCCTAAGCCACACGAAAGAAGCCACATAAGAGTAATAAATTAGCTTTCAAAACTATATTCATTTAGATCTCCCTCTGCAGGGTATTTGAACACCAGCCCAGTACACATATGCTCTCTTACGCAGAGATTAGAAATGTCCACATTATTGAAACAGATTCTGGGAAAGACATCAAACTGATGTCTTTAAAAATAGGCAGATTAATTTTGGAACTTCTTAGATTCCATGATGAAATGAAAGCATTCAAAAGAGTAATGATGTCAGTGGTATTTTTCCAGAATTATATATAGCAGTCTGTAGTAGTAGCATTGCTATGTGGTTTGCTGGCTTTTATAAATTCACTTGGCATCATAGTGTTAAGTGCCATTACTGTGGCTTTACTGATTTTGCACTTTGGCATGGCATGTGGAACAAAGCATTAAGTATTCTATCAGTAGACATCAAAACAGCTTTTGGAGTACTTGATGTGTCTGGAATCTTGGTACATCTGTAATTCTGTAGAGAAATGTCCACTGAAACATCTGCAAAGAGTCTAAAATTTTGTATCGGCATACCATAAGTCTACAAGCAGTATAATGGCACATTTATATAAGCCTTGAATCAAATGGAGCCTGTGAGAGAGAATTCCTTCTATATTTCCAATTCCTCATTTTTTGGAAAACCAAGAGCTGCTAGATTGCAGTTTATCAGAACTAGAAATACAGAAAGTATAGTTATTTGTCTGATCAGGGGAGTGACGATTTCTTGCAAAAATCATACAGTTCAAAACTCAGTCTTTTTAGGTTCATAACCTAGCCACCAACAGCTTGTGGGGTAGAACTTTTGTATACAGTGACTTTGTCCTCAAAATACCCATGCAGAAAGTGGGAAACTCATATTTGATCTTTTTGACCTAAAGTGTTCAAGATTACTCCTCTGTCTTTCAGAAATAAACTCAAAATATCATGCTGCAATCTGTTCTCAAATTTTGCAGCCTCCACATCTCTTCTTGGAGCTAAGAAAGTATTTGATAAAAAAAGAAGGTGTTGAAGGTTGGATCTAGTTCTTTTCCTCAGGAATTTTTCTCCCATGGGTTGCTAAGACACAAATGACTGGGTACTTAAGAGAAACAAAGCACGAGGCTGTAGCCTTTCTCCTTGGCAGGGTGGGGCAAAATTGCCCCTCATGGAAGCAGAGCCTGGCAACGCGAGATTTGGAGAGACTGAAAAGCAAGGGCAGGGGGGAGGTCACACTCTCTTGCTCGGGACTCTCGGAGCTGGACGGTCGGAGCTGCTGTCTGCTGAACCCACGGCCCCTGAGAAGCCCGCGCAGAGCTGCCGGTGTGTCTGCTGTGAGTCTCTGCCCTCTGCCCCATCCGGAGCCGACCTGCCTGCCACCAGCCCGCTCTGAGTTTTCTCCGCTACATTGTAGCGGGGTTTTTCCCTGCACGTGGAGACCCCTTACCGTCCCAGCTCCCTGTGTCCGGGGATTCTGCTGCGGCACCGACACCAGCTGCCCCCCCCTCCCGAGAGTCTGTAGAGAAAAGGCTCTCCTCCATCCCTCCGTGCTTCGGGCAGTCGCCATTGCCGTGTGCTACCTGAGCTCACGCCGGAGCGCCCCTGCAGCCACCGGGGAATCACCACACCCAGAGCGCCCCTGCAGGCTGTGACTGGAACTGCAACGAAGGGAAAAGGTGCCTGAAGCCAAGCAAGCTGCCACTGAGTTTCTGGTTCTGTTTGTTGGTCAACGTTATAGTTGTTGTTATTTGTTATCCTTGTTTTAGATAGTAGTAAAGAACTGTTATTCCTATTCCCATATCTTTGCCTGAGAGCCTCTTGATTTCAAATTTATAATAATTCTGAGGGAGAGGGGTTACAGTTTCCCATTCCAAGGGAGGCTCCTGCCTTCCTTAACAGACACCTGTCCTTCAAACCAGGACAGATTTTGGCGCCCAACGTGGGGCACGAAGGCATCGAGGGGAAGAAGGATAACAGTTCTTGAGTAACGCAGTTTTTGTGTGCTGGATATAGGAACCTCATTAGGTTGCACCATGTGGTCTAGCTTATTCCAGTTCGTATGGCAAGTGGTCACAGCTGTTTCTCTCCCATTTGCAGCCCCATATCTAAACATGGGCCCTATAACTAAGGCTACAGTAGCTGTTATACAGTTTGTGTCATGGGTCAATAAGGTGAGGAATTCATGGATTTTCAACTTCCTCTGGAAGGCAGGCATGTGGATTCACAGCTACCACACATTAATGACATGTTTTCAGGGTTACTTTAATAATGGTACCTACTGCGAGGAAGTGACACCAAAAGAAATGTTCTCACAACCCTTCACCCAGCTCTTTGGGCGTATCCCGCCAATCTTTGAGGGGTTCGAATCTTCTCTAAATGCTAATGATACCATACAGTGGCTGGTGTTGCTGATAGGCCTGCTCTATTTAGCATTCAGGGATAAGGGGGCTCTGACTTGGATAGCCACTCTGACATCTACCCCAGACAATAGAGATGAGGCCCCAGAACCTGACATGGCCCCAAAGACTAGGGATGCTGCCACAGAAACTGACCTGGCCCCGGAAACTAGGGATGCTGCCACAGAAACTGACCTGGCCCCGGAAACTAGGGATGCTGCCACAGAACCTGACACGGCCCCAGAGACTAGGGATGTAGCCACAGAACCTGACATGGCCCCAGAAACTAGGGACACCATCCCAGAACCTGACATTGCCCCAGACACTAGGGATGTTGCTACAGAGTCTGACCCGGTCCCACAACCCACCTCAGAAACAACCCACCTGGATTGGGTGGGAGTCCTGGTGAAAGAGATACGCGAGATGGGCCAAGTGCTGAAGGAATACACTTGCCCAGCTGGTGGGAAACCCTTCCCCTAACCCAAAGAGGGAGAGTCTAATGGGGCAGCAGAGGAACCCAGGGATGTTATAACCGCTCAGGCTCCAGTCAGATCAGAGGGGCAGCCACAGCCAGTAGCAGTTGCCCCTGTGGAAAAGAGGAAGACTAAGGTCAAACCAGAGCAGCCAGTGAGTAATGATGGGGAAGCAGGACCCTCTCAACCAGCAGGGAGGCCAAGGATTGAAATCACTACTGAGTCCCTGGGGTATGACAGTCTCCGTAATCTACGAAAAGACATTGTGCGACGGGGTCGTGAGCCTTTTACAACCTGGTTACTTCGAGTCTGGGACCTTATGGGTATGGGCGTGCAGCTGGATAGTATTGAGGCAATGCAGCTGGGACCCTTGTCCCAGGACTCAGGGGTTGATCAGGTATTCAAAAGAGATGACGGGCCCCTGTCTCTCTGGGAACGGCTTTTAATAAGTGTAAGAGAGAGGTTTGTCAACAGGGAGAGAATGCAGGAGTATCATCATAGAAGACCAAGGAAGACCCTTGAGGAGGGAATCCAACAGCTGAGGGAGGTGGCAATATTGGAGGTACTCTTTGGGAGGGATGGACAACATGATAATGACCCCGACAAGGTCAAGTGTACAAGGCAAATGTTGTGGAATCTGGCAAAGCTAGGGCCCTCCCAATACACCATCTTCATTGCAACAATTAATGCTGATGACAACCGAGAGACAGTAGGCTCCATAGCCACCAAACTCAGGAATTATGATAGTATGATCAGTGGCCCAATGCAGGCTCAGGTCTCTGCTGTGGTCAAAGACCTCAGAGAGGAGATGATGAGAGAGGTGAGGGAGGAGATGAGGCTGATGAGTGCAGCACCAGTGCGAGTCACAAGCCCCAAAGTCAGAGCCCAGCGCCCCCCAGCCAGGGAGAGAGGGTACACCCCACGATCTGAGCTGTGGTTCTTCCTGTGTGATCACGGAGAAGACATGAGGAAGTGGGATAGAAAACCCACTGCTACCCTGGCCGCACGGGTACAGCAACTCAAGGAGGGAAATACTAACCGAGGCGGGGGGTCTACTAAAGTGAAGGTAGCCTCAGCCTCCTGTGACCGAGATGCCAGATATTACAGAATAGAGGACGATCTCTTAGATCCCCTCGAGGGGACCTCTACCATGTACGCCCAAGAAAGAAATGACAACCAGAGCTAGAGGGGCCCTGCCTCTAGCCAGGAAGAGGCATGGGAAAACTGGGTCTTTTGGACAGTGTGGATCCGATGGCCTGGCACATCAGAGCCACAAAAATATGAAGCGTTAGTTGATACTGGTGCGCAGTGTACCTTAATTCCATCGAGACATGTGGGGGCAGAACCTGTTTCTATTGCCAGGGTGACAGGGGGATCGCAACAATTAACTTTGTTGGAAGCCGAGGTGAGCCTGACCGGGAAGGAGTGGCAGAAACACCCCATTGTGACTGGTCCAGAGGCCCCATGTATTCTGGGCATAGACTTCCTCTGGAATGGCTATTACAAAGACCCAAAGGGACTCAGGTGGGCTTTCGGAATAGTGGCTGTGGAGGCAGAGGGCATCAGGCAACTGAACACCTTGCCTGGACTATCGGAAAATCCAAATGCAGTGAGACTCCTGAGAGTAAAAGAGCAACAAGTGCCAATTGCCACCTCGACAGTGCACCGCCGGCAGTACCGGACGAATCGAGACGCCGTGATCCCCATCCACAAGATGATCCGCGACCTGAAAAGCCAAGGAGTGGTTAGTAAAGCCCACTCACCCTTCAACAGCCCCATCTGGCCTGTGCACAAGTCTGACGGGGAATGGAGATTGACTGTGGACTATCGTGGCCTGAATGAAGTGACTCCACCATTGAGTGCTGCTGTGCCAGACATGCTGGAGCTCCAGTACGAGCTGGAGTCCAAGGCAGCAAAGTGGTATGCCACCATTGACATCGCCAATGCGTTCTTCTCCATCCCTCTGGCAGCGGAGTGCAGGCCTCAGTTCGCCTTCACCTGGAGGGGTGTGCAATATACCTGGAATTGGTTACCCCAGGGGTGGAGGCACAGCCCCACGATCTGCCATGGACTGATCCAGGCTGCACTGGAAAAGGGTGAGGCTCCAGAGCATCTCCAATACATCAATGACATCATTGTGTGGGAGAACACGGCAGCAGAAGTATTTGAGAAAAGAGAGAAGATCATCATGATCCTCCTGGAAGCCGGTTTTGCCATCAAGAAAAGCAAAGTCAAGGGACCTGCTCGAGAGATCCAGTTCTTGGGGGTAAAATGGCAAGATGGACGGCGCCAGATTCCCACGGAGGTCATCAATAAGATCACTGCGATGTCTCCGCCAGCTAACAAAAAGGAAACGCAAGCTTTCCTAGGGGCCATAGGCTTTTGGAGGATGCACATTCCAGAGTACAGCCAGATTGTGAGCCCTCTCTACCTGGTCACCCGCAAGAAGAACGATTTTCACTGGGGCCCTGAACAGCAACAAGCGTTTACCCAGATCAAGCAGGAGATCGCTCATGCAGTAGCGCTTGGCCCAGTAAGGACGGGACCAGAGGTGAGGAATGTGCTTTACTCTGTAGCCGGGAACAATGGCTTATCCTGGAGCCTTTGGCAGAAGGTGCCTGGAGAGACTCGAGGCCGACCGCTGGGATTCTGGAGCCGGAGTTACAGAGGGTCCGAAGCCAACTACACCCCCACAGAGAAGGAAATCTTGGCCGCCTATGAAGGAGTTCAAGCCGTTTCGGAAGTAATCGGCACTGAAGCACAACTCCTCCTGGCACCTCAACTACCAGTGCTGCGGTGGATGTTTAAAGGAAAGGCTCCCTCTACCCACCACACCACCGATGCCACATGGAGTAAGTGGATCGCACTTATCACACAGCGCGCCCGCATTGGAAATCCGAACCGCCCTGGGATCCTAGAAATAATTACGAACTGGCCAGAAGGTGAGAGTTTTGGTCTCACCGATGAAGAGGAGCAAGAACAAGTGACCCGGGCTGAGGAGGCTCCACCATATAATCAACTGCTAGATGAAGAAAAGTGCTACGCCCTTTTCACTGATGGTTCCTGTCGCATCATAGGGATGAACCGGAAGTGGAAAGCAGCTGGGTGGAGCCCCACACGACAGGCTGCAGAAGCCACTGAAGGAGAAGGTGGGTCGAGCCAATTTGCTGAACTCAAAGCTGTTCAGCTGGCCCTGGACATTGCTGAGAGAGAGAAGTGGCCAAAGCTCTATCTCTACACCAATTCGTGGATGGTAGCCAATGCTCTATGGGGTTGGCTGAAAAGGTGGAAAAAGGCCAACTGGCAGCGTAGAGGAAAGCCAATCTGGGCAGCTGATGAATGGAAAGACATTGCCACTCAGGTAGAGAAGCTACCCGTAAAGGTCCGCCATGTAGATGCCCATGTCCCTAAGAGCCGAGCTAACGAAGAACACCAGAACAACAAGCAGGTAGATCACGCCGCAAAGATTGAGGTGGCACAGATAGATTTAGACTGGCAACACAAAGGGGAGTTGTTCCTAGCCCGATGGGCCCATGATGCCTCAGGCCACCAGGGCAGAGATGCCACCTATAAGTGGGCACGAGACCGAAGGGTGGACCTAACCATAGACAGTATCTCCCAGGTGATCCATGATTGTGAGACGTGCACCACGATCAAACAGGCCAAGCGGGTGAAGCCTCTATGGTATGGTGGACGGTGGTCCAAATACAAGTATGGAGAGGCTTGGCAGATTGATTACATCACACTGCCCCAAACCCGCCAAGGCAAGCGCTACGTTCTCACAATGGTAGAAGCCACCACAGGATGGCTGGAGACCTACCCTGTGCCTCATGCCACTGCCCGGAACACCATCCTGGGCCTCGAAAAACAGGTTCTTTGGAGACATGGTACCCCTGAGAGAATTGAATCCGACAATGGGACTCATTTCAAAAATAGCCTTATAAACACCTGGGCTAGGGAACATGGCATCGAGGGGGTGTACCATATCCCTTATCATGCACCAGCAGCTGGGAAAGTTGAACGGTACAATGGCCTGCTCAAAACCACCTTGAAAGCACTGGGTGGGGGGACGTTCAAGAACTGGGAGACTAATTTGGCAAAGGCCACATGGTTAGTGAACACCTGAGGTTCCTCCAACCGGGCCGGGCCTGCCCACTCTGACCCCTTGCGAACAACAGATGGAGATAAAGTTCCAGTAGTACACATGAGAGGTATGCTGGGAAAGACTGTTTGGGTAAACTCTGCCTCAAGTAAAGACAATCCCATCCGGGGGTTGTCTTTGCTCAGGGACCGGGCTGCACCTGGTGGGTGATGCAAAGGGATGGAGAGACCCGATGCATACCTCAAGGAGATCTTGTTTTAGGGTGAACTACTTATGACACTGTGCTTGTATCTGTATCTGCATGTATGTATATACCTCGAAAGTTTAAATTTGATGTAAGGTGTTTGCATGGGAAAAAATTCGGGGTGGAGAATGTTGAAGGTTGGATGTAGTTCTTTTCCTCAGGAATTTTTCTCCCATGGGTTGCTAAGACACAAATGACTGGGTACTTAAGAGAAACAAAGCACGAGGCTGTAGCCTTTCTCCTTGGCAGGGTGGGGCAAAATTGCCCCTCATGGAAGCAGAGCCTGGCAACGCGAGATTTGGAGAGACTGAAAAGCAAGGGCAGGGGGGGAGGTCACACTCTCTTGCTCGGGACCCTCAGAGCTGGACGGTTGGAGCTGCTGTCTGCTGAACCCACGGCCCCTGAGAAGCCAGCACGGAGCTGCCGGTCTTTCTGCTGTGAGTCTCTGCCCTCTGCCCCATCTGGAGCCGACCTGCCTGCCACCAGCCCGCTCTGAGTTTTCTCCGCTACATTGTAGCGGGGTGTTTCCCTGCACGTGGAGACCCCTTACCGTCCCAGCTCCCTGTGTCCAGGGATCCTGCTGCGGCACCGACACCAGCTGCCCCCCCCTCCCGAGAGTCTGTGGAGCAAGGGCTCTCCTCCATCCCTCCGTGCTTCGGGCAGTCGCCATTGCCGTGTGCTACCTGAGCTCACGCCGGAGCGCCCCCTGCAGGCACCGGGGAATCATCACACCCAGAGCGCCCCTGCAGGCTGTGACTGGAACTGCACCAAAGGGAAAGGTGCCTGAAGCCGAGCAGGCTGCCACTGGGTTTCTGGTTCTGTTTGTTAGTTAACGTTATAGCTGTTGTTATTTGTTATCCTTTGTTTTAGATAGTAGTAAAGAACTGTTATTCCTATTCCCATATCTTTGCCTGAGAGCCTCTTGATTTCAAATTTATAATAATTCGGAGGGAGAGGGGTTACAGTTTCCCATTCCAAGGGAGGCTCCTGCCTTCCTTAACAGACACCTGTCCTTCAAACCAGGACACCAGGTCAGTTCCCTGACACAGATACTCAGACAATAAGATCTGAGGATTTCTATAGTATGTTCTTGGTGGTCAGATGTCTTCCAGACCCCAGTCCCAGAAGAAGATTTACAACCTCACTAGCACCTAAAGTGACTCTTTCAAACAAATGAGAACACAAGTGATAGTTGCTTATAATGTCCCACCTCTGTAGGTAGGCTGAACACCAGATGGGGGGGCTGGATGGAGTTTAGTCATAGTTTTCCAAAAAAAAAGGGTTTGAATTCTTTACGCTGGAGTTGGCAAAGAACTGTGGAAAATGTTTAGAAAATATTTGCTAAAGAGAAAGAAGTGGTAAATCAAGACAAAGGCAATTGACAAAGTCATTCCTAAATGAGGAAATCCAATCTTAGATGTGCTCAGGGCGTGTCAAATGCACGTGGTGCTAACCAGAACTGCCAGTGCAACCTGAGCTCCCATAGTTTACCTGCAAGAGACACAACGTTGCCCGGGTCTGACTGCATGGGAGGGCAGTGCTCACCAATGGCAAGGATCCTGGGAACAAGTTAGCAAAGTCAGCCCCACCTTGTGAAGGGCTGAAGGAAAAGAGTGCCCAGAGTAATGTAAATTGGAGGATGGGTTCTGTCCCATGGCCATGTGTAGTGGTTTTAGTTCGTCTATTTAGGTTTGTGGCTAAATGTTAGTATACTTACTTAAATTTACTTGATTGTTTGTTGTGAGATGAGGATTAGGAGTAGGTAAAGTAGGCTCAAATTTTATAAAGTACAAAGAAGTTTTATTAATATATCTAAGACAAAGGGAAAAGAAGAAAAAAAAAACTTAAGAAAAACTAGAACAAACTTTTTAGACTACTCTTCTTTCTCCACTTCTCTATTTCATTCTCTCTGACAATATACAAAAGACAACACTTTGACTTCTAGTTAGTTTACTACTTAAGAAACAGCTCTTGTTTTAGTTCATTTAGGGAGAGAAGTTTTTTTTGTTTACACTATGGATTTTCTGTAAGAAAAATATAGTTTTTATGGGTTTTTTGTCTTACTATTAACTGCTGCTTGGAGCAAAGTCCAGCTTAATGGTGGATCTCTCCCACACTAGTAGTTTTCTTATAGTCACTATGGTGGGTTATGAACAGTCCACAGGGTACTTGTTTTAAGGATGCTTAGTTCAATTGTAGCAACAAAGAAAATCTCTTCTTTTGTGCTTAGTAACACAGGTTCTCCTGACAACTCAGGTTCTTTAGCATTCTCCCCGGGACTAGGGCTCTGGGTCACAGCTTCTCTTCTGTTTTGGTTTTAGTTTCTCATCAGGCTGTAATTATTTCAACACTTACTTGTCTGTACTTAGGTAATTCCGTTCATTGGCTGCAATAAGAACTTCACATCTCCCTTTGGACTATATCTTCATATATTACAGAGAATTTATTAGCTCAGTCTCCAACCATGGTTCTCCAAAAGAGTTTTCAGCTTCACTCTTGAAGCAACTTCCCATGCACTTCTTTGTAAGTATCAGTTCTGCTTTCCTCACTGACTGTAAAGTCTCTGTGCTGCATTTATGTAGATGTCCTCACTCGTTCCTCTCTCTGCGAGGAAGGATGGGTGTCTGTGAGTTTAGTCCAGGCATGGAGAGAGTTAATCTCTGTCTCTCTCTCTCTCCGGCAGTGTGAGGATCACGTGCTCTTTGCCGGGCTGTTTGAACAGGTCCGAGCTGGATGCCAGACGCTCTCAAGAGTCTCTCTGCCTGGCTCTGCCAAGCTGGCTCGGCCTGGTAGGGCCATCTGGGCCCGGGGTGACAGGGCAGGGCCTGGCCCGAGCTGGATGGAGTCCGGCCTGGTCCTTGCCTGGCCCGGCTCTCTCTCTCGTGTAGCTGACACACCGGCTGAGCTGGATCTGCTGAAAATTCCAATCGTTTCCTCCCCCATGCCTGCCCGGCTGCAGCGGCACGGCTGCCGTAAAACCTCCCTTCCCCCCCCCCATCCCTCCTTTGGAAGGAGGTGGGGGGGGGGCCTTACCAGCGAGAGAAGCAGGAGCTGCTCCTCTCTACACAGCAGCAGCAGGTCCAAAGAGGAAGAGCTTCAGAGAGTCTCTGCTTATATATGGTTTTTTCCTCGAAGGCGGATCAACTTTTTAATTGGTTTACCTACCTATCAATCCTTAAAACTACCTGATTATTGGCTCTCTCTCGCAGGAAGGAAGTTGTATTCCTTCCTGCAGCACAGATCACTTCCTAGATTTTGACCCCTCTAGCCTAACCCAAGACACCATGGTGGGTGAACATGATACAATGAAGGTCCTTCTGCCTAGGGTTTGTGGAGGTTAGGATGGGCACTTTGGAGAAATGAGGGTTGGAGGTGGGGATGTGCTGGAATAGAGAGAGAGAGAAGAGGACCTGAGTGAAGGGTGGGCTTAGGAAAAGGCAATATGGTGTATGCAGGGTAGGATCCGACATTTGTGACTGAGGCTCAGGGGATAACTGCTGAGAAACAGGTTACAGGTGCCTTAATGACTTTCTCTGTTGAGAGATGAAGTGGCTGGCGCCAAGGAGGTGGGATTCATCTCAGTGGAATCAGACTGGCAGGAGAGCAGGTAATGTGTGGTGAGAAGGGAAGGGAGATCCCACATCCTCAGATCAACCCCCTGCCTCCCATCACTCCACCCTGTGTACCCTCAGCCTTGGAAGTAATTTTGCCAAAATCACAATGTTGATTTTTGCCACTCATTAATAATGGGATTAGTTCCTCCATGCTTCATTCTTGGATCAGCTGAGCTCAATCTTTGCTTACACTGCTTGGGAGCTTTCCACCAGCTCTGCCTTTGCACATTACGCATCCTACTTTCTATTTAGAGTGTATTTTGGTATTTGCAGATCTTTACCAGCTTTTCTTAGCTGCCAGCTGTGGCTCTTCTATTACTTCATCTTCTCCTGCTGCCTCACAGCCGGCACAGGAACACCTAATTTGTGTTATATCAAAATGAAATCAGAAGCCACCCAACAGTCATAGTCTTATGATTGGAAGGAGCACAGAAATGTTTAGCACCAGGTTCTTGGGTTGGATCCAGCTCATTCAGCAGCAACTGGAAGTTGCTAATGCCTGCTGGCAGGCTGGCAGCTGTGGGGCGTGCACTGGTAGCTCTTCTTCAGTTGCTAATGGACAGATGTCCACCTCATAAAACCCCAAATAAAAACTAACATTGTTGCTGGCAGCCTCAGCAGGGACACATCCATTGGGCAGTGAGGCTGCTCTTACACTGAGCAGCATCCACAAAGAAAAGCCCAAGAGTACTGGAGTGAAAAATTTGCAGGCCACCCCTCTGTGAGGCTTGTTGTAGGAATGGGAGCCTTCTCTACCAGCAACTCTTGTTCTGAAAGGAATAGTTTGATAATAGAAGCCAGGGGGATGTTGCTGGACAAAGGAGACAAACTGGTAGGTTAACAAGGTGTGAAGAATGGTTTGACCATTGTTCTCTGTACCTCTTTTCTTTTTGTTTCCCACACCTCTGCAGACCCATTTTTGTAACTCCTCAGGCTCCTTGGCTTTATTCTATTCTGCACCATCACTTCCACCAAGTACAGTAATGATTCAGTGGTTCATTCAAACACTGAGAATTATTTCCCTTTATTATTTAATGCTGCACCCAGCAAGTGATGGTTTATTCTGCAAGG
Source organism: Eopsaltria australis (assembly GCA_034509425.1). NCBI lineage: Eukaryota > Metazoa > Chordata > Aves > Passeriformes > Petroicidae > Eopsaltria > Eopsaltria australis. The sequence goes on along the minus strand of JAVTVJ010010767.1, from coordinate 43,709 downwards.
AAATGCCTGTTTGACTAGGGAAGTGAATGCTGGACCAGAAGATGAGTGGTAATGATGCTGGATGGGATTCTGGCTGTAAGAATGCTGTAGAGTGGATACTGCACCATAAAGATGCAATGTTACAGGAGAGAAAACCACTGCTACTTGTGAAGTGGCAAAGCCTTGTAGTCCACGGCTTGGGCTGAAACAGCAATGGCTACCATGAGTCTCTCTGCAGTAATTTGACCTACATAGTTTAATTACTGTTTATCTTATTTACCTTGTTATTCTGACACATAAAGCTGGCTGCCTATTTTCCATGAAGAAATAGCAGGTAGAAGAATTCAACACAGACAAATACATATTTTAGCACTGAATTTGAAAACTCCAAAATTTTGTTTTCATTTTTTTTCTTAACTTTTACCAAACAATATTGATTTAAAGTTCTTATGCAAAATAAGAGTAATGGATATAGTAGCAAGTTTTTGAGGAATGATAATGTGAAAATGTATAATTTGAAAAGTTCTATTCTATCTTCTTTCTTCATCACAGCAAACTGCTTTAGAATATATTTTCTCCTAATTTTAGGATAGTTTTATAAACTAATTTTTTAAACAATTTTTTTTCCAAAATAATTATTTAAAATTGTTGTTCTACAGTTGATCTTTTAAAAAAAGATAGCTGAATATTTGGATTATTTTCTAATTTGGAGGATTTATCATTATATGCTTTTAAGGAGGACATGTCACAAAGTACCAAAAACTTAGTAATGGATATTACACAAAGAAAACAATGTATGACATTTAAAATTACAAAACTCTTTTAATATAGAAATGACTGTCTTGAAACAGAAATTGATTCCAATGACAAAATTGTTTTTATGCAAGGGAAGATGAAAAATAGTTTTTAAATTGCAATATTGAAAGTATAACAGAAGGTCCACAGCTCAAAATGACTCTAACGTGTGGCACCGCCTGCCATCCCTTTGGTGCGGGAAGCCCTCAACCAACCCAAAGTGCTGTGTGAGCATAACCAGAGCTGGGAGTTTAATGACAGAGAGTGGTTGGTTAATTATAAAGCTGCAAGGGTTCTGCCCGAATCCCTGTGAGAGCAGTCAGAGGGTCCAACGCAGCACTAAGCTCAGTGATCTCTGAGCACGGCAATGTTGGTATCTGCTCGCCAGCACAGGATCTCTTCTGTGACCTTGTTTCACACTCCATGAGAATGCACCACCTGGGGGTACTTGTAAGAGACTGGATATAAATCCCTCATCTGCCTCATGACCATCTACAGAAACAGAGGCTGAAAACCCAAAGACCCTAAAGGGGAAAGAGGACTTTTGCACCATATAGTCCGGCCAGATCCTGGTGGGATGCCTGCCAGGTGCAGAGGTGTGCACATGCCTGTGAGACCGTGTCGCTCTCGCTACCAGGGAGAAAAGGACTGCGCAGGAATGATCCGCTTTGTGCAATTGCACCTGCACCCCAAAACAATGGGCCTTACTCCCAAACCTGCTGGCCATTTGCCCCTCGCCTCTGGAAGGATTGCCTCATCTCTTGGTTACCTGCCCCTCGCTTTCGAAAAGACTATAAAGAGACTCTCAAAAAAGACCCCTACGAGATCTCCCCACAGACGAGACGGAATCCATCGGGTCCGGACAATGAGGACTTCCGTCGTGCCGCAGTAGCTATAACCCCTTCTTTCTCTCCCTCCCTCTCAACCCTATATCTCCGTCTCTACTCTATCGCATAATCATGTTGTTGGCACTCAATAAAGGTGCTTTTGATTTTGATTAAAGCAAAAATACTTGTCCCTGTTTCTTCTGCACTCTGAGATTCGGGTAACAAACCATCAAAACTCCCGCTTGTGTTAGCGGATCGTGACAGTACTCTAGATTCTAGTGAAGCAGAGCATCGTTTTGCTCTCCCCACTCCATTTTTTTTACCTCAATTGGACAAATCCCTGCTACATTAAAAAGCAAAATTAATTCAAACTATATTTCTTTTTTTTAGAAGAAAGGAACTCTTTCAAAGAATTTGTTCAGTAAACTACAGAACATGATGCAAGACCTCTGGCAGGAAATGTGTTGTACTACTTAACTGCAATCAGTTGTGTCAGGAGACACCTTTCATCAACTACCCTATAATTATGCTAAGGCTTTCACTAAATGACAAACTGTCTTAGGTTACAATGGTATGTATTCTATCACCATTTTGTGGGATGTTGGGGCCGGGCGTGGCAGTGTTCCTGATGGCTGCAGAACGGTTTGCTAATTGGCCGGTCGTTAGGGCCGGATGGAGCACTTTACTCACCCCCAACATTGCAGCTAGTGGCCCATCATCCCTTTGTGAGATGCCCCGCCCAGGGGGAGGAACCAATGTATCCCGATCTGCATATAAACTGAGATTTGAAGCACCACAGGCAGCTTTTTCCACGGGATTCCCAGAGGAAGACCAGACCCTTCTACACCACCACTGGACCTTCAGAGGAGAACTACACCTTTCACAGGATCATTGCTTCAACAGAATCTCCTTTATCACTCCCAGAGGACTGCAACCACCTTCTAAGTGGACTACTACCAACACCCTGACCGACAGGGTGTCAGGTTGTATTCTGACTCTGTCAGTGTTTAGTTTGTATTATTACATTTTTCCTGTTAACTTGTAGTTCTGACTTTGAGCCTCTCACTGATTTGCTTTGAAACTACCACATTTTTTGGCGCCCAAACGTGAGGCCAGGCCCTGAGGAAAGTCAGAATTACAATTTTGTGTTCTAGAAGCCACCTATTCGCCATGATACTCAACATACTTAGATGGGTCCTGTACCTTGCTCTATATATATTTCCGCACATGGGGAACTACCTGCCTGTGGTAATGCTCCTGTGTAGGCCGGGGTATCGTATAAAAATTGCTTTACTGATTTATTATGTCTATTGCATGATAACCTCCAAGGCAATGAACACCTTTTGGAATATATACTCAATTTTGTTTGCTTGTCCTAGCGTGGGCTGTTACATCTGGGGCCTCCTCAACAATCACACCCAGCCCCTAGGGGAAAGAGTTGAAAATAGTTTCTTTCAGCCTTTCAGACCTGACACAACAGTTTTTGAAAATATTGAGTTCCCTTGGGATGTCAAAGATGGTATAATCTTGCCGTTAGTTCTGCTTTGTCTTCTTTGTACAGCCTGCACTGTGTACACCATGCTTAGAGTCAGAACAATGCTCGATGCGGCACAGTATCCTCAAGATGAAGACAAGAAAAGCAGAAGAACAACAGGCACCATATCTAAACAAACTGTCATGGAGGAAAAAGAGACCGAAAGAAATGACAGTCTCCACACAAACCATCACCAAGCCAGAACAGCCTAAGCCAGTAGCAGTTGCCCCCCTTCAGAAAAAGAAATCCAGGAGCAAATCAGCCCGCACAGCGACCGATGAGGAGGAGGCTGGACCTTCGCACCAAGCAGAAGAGACGGAGCCAGAGCTCATCACTCGCTCTTTATCCCTGGGTGAGCCGCGTGACCTACGGAGGGAGTTCACCCGCCAGACAAATGAATCCATCCTGACCTGGCTTCTTTGCATCTGGGACGCTGCAGCCAATGACACCATGCTAGATGGAAGTGAGGCCAGGCAACTTGGATCCCTGACCCAGGATGTGGTCATTGACCAGAGGATCGAGAAAACCCAAGAAACTCTCAGCCTCTGGCGGCGACTGCTGGCAAGTGTAAGGGACAGATACCTTTGTAAAGAAGACCTCCAGGTGCACCAAGAAAAATGGAGCACAATGGAACAAGGTATCCGATGCCTGAGAGAATTGGCCGTGCTGGAGATCATTTTCTCAGAAGATGAGAGATTCCCTAAGAACCCAGATGATGTCCAATGCACGTCACAGATGTGGTTGAGATTCGCACGGCTCGGACCAGAGATATACTCCCGTTACCTAGCAACACTGCAATGGAGGGAAGGAGCGGACAAGGTGGGAGTACTGGTCAACAAACTAAGAATTTATGAGGACACTGTCACTGCCCCGTTACGCACCCATGTCTCATCAGTGGAAACAAAGCTGGCTGAGCATGTCCAGAGCTTAGAAGAGAAACTCAGAAAGGAGCTGAAGCAAGAAATTCACCACATCTCGCCAGAACCAACAAAGGCCTCTGCTATTAGGAGCCAACATTCCCCAGCCAGAGAAAGAAGATACACTCCATGAGGTAACCTCTGGTTTTTCCTTCAGGAGCATGGAGAACACATGAGAAAGTGGGACAGAAAACCCACCTCTTCCTTAGCAGCCCGAGTACGTGAACTGAAAAGAGGAACAGCTACCACAAAAAGCCCACCTAGAGTCAGTGCTGCTCCGGTCTCTTGTGGACAGAACTCAGAGCAGTATAGGAATGATGATATGACCGATCCTCTTGAAGGGACCTCAAGAACATATTTACAGGAAGAGAGCAACGTGTACCACGATCAGGAATAGAGGGGCCCTGCCTCTAGCCAGGTAGAGGAAAGGGACAACTGGATCTATTGGACTGTGTGGATCCAATGGCCTGGCACGTCTGACCCACAAAGATACACGGCTTTGGTTGACACCGGCGCTCAATGTACCTTGATGCCATCAAAGTATGTGGGAACAGAATCTATTTCTATTTCTGGGGTGACAGGAGGATCCCAGCAGCTGACTGTATTGGAAGCTGAAGTAAGTTTAACTGGGAATGAGTGGTAGAAACACCCCATCGTGACCGGCCCAGAGGCCCCCATGCATCCTGGGCATAGACTATCTTAGAAATGGGTATTTCAAAGACTCAAAAAGGACATCATTGGGCTTTCGGGGTAGCCGCTGTGAAAACAGAAGACATCTGACAGCTAAATACCTTGCCTGGTCTCTCAGATGACCCCTCTGCTGTGGGACTGCTAGAAGTTGAAGAACAGCAGGTACCAATCGCCACGGCGACAGTGCACCGACGGCAGTACCGCACAGACAGAGACTCTATGGTTCCCATCCACGAGATGATTCGTAAACTGAAGAGCCAAGGGGTGGTCAGCAAAGCTCATTCACCCTTTAACAGCCCTATATGGCCAGTGCGTAAGTCCAGTGAAGAATGGAGACTGACAGTGGATTATCGTGGCCTGAATGAAGTCACACCACCACTGAGTGCTGCTGTGCCAGACATGTTGGAACTTCAGTACGAACTAGAATCCAAGGCAGCAAAGTGGTACGTGACCATCGATATTGCCAATGCCTTTTTCTCCATTCCTCTGGCAGCAGAGTGCAGGCCTCAGTTTGCTTTCACCTGGAGGGGCATGCAATACACCTGGAACAGACTCCCCCAGGGGTGGAAGCACAGCCCCACCATCTGCCATGGACTGATCCAGGCTGCACTGGAAAAGGGTGAGGCTCCAGAACATTTGCAGTACATCGACGACATTATCGTATGGGGGAACACAGCAGAGGAAGTCTTTGAGAAAGGAAAGAAGATCATCCAGATTCTCCTAAGAGCTGGTTTTGCCATCAAGCGAAGTAAGGTTAAGGGACCCGCTCAAGAAATCCAGTTTTTAGGAGTCAAGTGGCAAGATGGACGTCGCCAGATCCCGACAGAAGTAGTCAACAAGATCACTGCTATGTCCCCACCTACGAACAAGAAGGAAACCCAGGCTTTTCTAGGAGCTGTCGGGTTTTGAAGAATGCATATCCCGGAATACAGCACAATTGTAAGCCCTCTTTATCTTGTGACACGAAAAAAGAATGATTTCCAGTAGGGTCCTGAGCAACAACAAGCATTCGAACAAATTAAGGAGGAGATTGCCCACGAAGTAGCCCTTGGGCCAGTCAGAACATGACAGGATGTGAAAAATGTGCTCTACACTGCGGCTGGGGAGAATGGTCCATCCTGGAGCCTGTGGCAGAAGGGACCTGAAGAGACTCGAGGACGACCACTTGGGTTCTGGAGTCAGGGATACAAAGGATCTGAGGCCAGCTATACCCCAAGCGAGAAAGAGATTCTTGCGGCTTATGAAGGAGTTCGAGCTGCCTCAGAAGTAACTGGCACTGAAGCACAGCTGCTTCTGGCACCCCGACTACCAGTGCTGGGTTGGATGTTCAAGGGAAAGGTTCCTTCCACACACCATGCTACCGACGCCACGTGGAGCAAGTGGATTGCGCTGATCACACTGCGAGCCCGGATAGGAAACCCCAATCGCCCTGGGATTCTGGAAATTATAACAAACTGGCCTGAAGGTGAGACTTTTGGATTATCTTCTGAAGAAGAGGAGGGGCAAGTGACACGTGCAGAGGAAGCCCCACCATATAACGAGCTACCGGAGAGCGAAAGACAATATGCCCTCTTCACTGGTGGTTCCTGCCAAATTATGGGCAATAACCGGAGGTGGAAAGCTGCTGTATGGAGCCCCACACGACGAGTTGCACAAGCTACTGAGGGAGAAGGTGGATCGAGTCAGGTTGCAGAGCTTAAAGCTGTCCAGCTGGCTTTGGATATTGCTGAGCGAGAGAAGTGGCCTCGGCTCTAGCTCTACACTGACTCCTGGATGGTAGCTAATGCTTTGTAGGGTTGGTTGAATCGCTGGAGAAAGGCCAACTGGCAGCGCAGAGGGAAACCCATCTGGGCCGCTGCGATTTGGCAGGACATCGCTACCCATGTAGAGAGGCTGACTGTGAAGGTTCGACACGTAGATGCACATGTACCCAAGAGTCGGGCCAATGAAGAGCATCGTAACAACGAGCAGGTGGACCAAGCTGCCAAACTGAGAGTATCACAGGTGGATCTGGACTGGCAGCAGAAGGGAGAATTATTTCTAGCTCGTTGGGCCCGTGATGCCTCCGGTCATCAGGGACGAGATGCAATGTACCGATGGGCTCGTGACCGAGGGGTGGACTTGACCATGGACAGCATCTCACAGGTCATCCATGGCTGTGAGACCCGCGCTATGATCAAGCAGGCCAAGCGGGTGAAGCCTCTGTGGTACGGTGGACGATGGTCGAAGTATAGGTATGGGGAAGCCTGGCGAATTGACTACATCACCCTTCCCCAAACCCACCAAGGCCAGCGCTACGTGCTGACCATGGTGGAAGCAACCACTGGATGGTTGGAGACCTATGCTGTGCCTCATGCTACTGCCCGAAACACCATCTTAGGCCTGGAAAAGCAAGTCTTGTGGAGACATGGCACCCCTGAGAGAATTGAGTCGGACAATGGGACCCATTTCAAGAATGGCCTTATAAACAGCTGGGCCAGAGAACATGGCATCGAGTGGATATATCATATCCCTTATCATGCACCAGCTGCCGGGAAAGTTGAACGGTGCAACGGACTACTTAAGACCACCCTGAAGGCACTTGGCAGAGGGACCTTCAAAAATTGGGAAGTGAACTTAGCAAAGGCCACCTGAATGGTCAACACACGAGGCTCCATCAATTGAGCTGGTCCTGCCCAGTCTGAACCCTTGCACACAGTAGACGGAGACAGAGTCCCTGTGGTACACATAAGTGGCATTTTAAGAAAGACTGTTTGGATTAGTCCCACCTGAGACAAAGGCAAACCCATCCGCGGGGTTGTTTTTGCTCAAGAACCTGGTTACACTTGGTGAGTAATGCAGGAAGATGGGGAAACCCATTGTGTACCACAAGGAAACTTAATTTTAAGTGAGAACTGTGTGTAAAGATTCATTGTATATGTATATATATGTATAAAGAGGGTATTAGTTTGGGTATCACATAGATGGTGATAGAATAAGGGGTGGATAATATCTTAGGTTACAATAGTATGTATTCTATCACCATCTTTGTGGGATGTTGGGGCGGGGGGGCAGTGTTCCTGATGGCTGCAGAATGGTTTGCTAATAGGCCAGTCGTTGGGGCCGGATGGAGCACTTTACTCACCCCCAACATTGCAGATAGTGGCTCATCATCCCATTGTGAGATGCCCCGCCCAGGGGGAGGAACCAATGTATCCCGATCTGCATATAAACTGAGATTTGAAGCACCACAGGCAGCTTTTCCCACGGGATTCCCAGAGGAAGACCAGACCCTTCTACACCACCACTGGACCTTCAGAGGAGAACTACACCTTTCACAGGATCATTGCTTCAACAGAATCGCATCTATCACTCCCAGAGGACTGCAACCACCTTCTAAGTAGACTACTACCAACACCCTGACCGACAGGGTGTCAGGTTATATTCTGACTCTGTCAGTGTTTAGTTTGTATTATTACATTTTTCCTATTAAATTGTAGTTCTGACTTTGAGCCTCTCACTGATTTGCCTTGAAACTACCACACAATCCCAATTGGCTGGGCCAGAGCCCTCTCTTTCTATACAAGGGTAATAATTTTGTCCACTCAGCTGTTCATTGATTTCAGTAAGCCCTTATCTGTAGAATCATTGAGGTATTTATTGATTATTTTTATGGTGTTTAAATTTTTACTATTTTTAAATTTAATTCTCACAGAGGGAAGGTAAAATTTGGTAGGACTTTCTAGAAAGATTGCCAGGAGTTGGGAGGTGTAACAACCGCTTACCTGTGTTACACACACTGAATTGTGTGTGACACTACCAGCTGTTTCTCAGTGTATGTAAACTTTTTTTCCAATACCAGTGATTCATTGAACTATTACACACATAAAAAATTACTTATTTACTGCACATATATAGCTGTCAGAGGTATTGAGTAAAATCTGTGTGTCCAGACAAACAAAATTGCTAAAACAATCTTATGTTAAATAAGTATTGTTTCAAGGTTTTTAGGTTAAGTCATTAATCTTGTGAGGAAAATAATCCATGAACACCAGAGGTCTATGTCCAAAAAAGGAGACAGAGGAGTCCTGTAACTTTATTCAAATAAAGGGAGAAGCCATGGGGCATTTCCCCTGGGGTCTCTCAAATTGTGGAGGACGCAGCCTCTATTTTTATCCTAATTCCCGGACTTCAGCCCCTGCTCTTGTTCCCCATTGGCTGAGGTATTCGAGAGGTACAGACTTCCCAGAATCGCCTAATGTCCAAGACCCCCCTTTCCCAATGTATAATCCCACCCCCCTTGTCTTTCCCGGAATGGTCCTTCTTGGTTCCTTTCATATTCCAATAGTCAGTTTTATTTATCAGTAGACCTGTGGTTTGTTTGTAAATGTAAATTTCAATGGAATTCTCCCCATTGTTTCTTTTATGTCTGGGTGCCAGTCTCATCTCTCAGACACTGTTTGTGAAGACAAGTTTCTTCATTCCTTTCAGTCTAAGCAGCTTTTCTTATTGGGTGGTGTATTGGGTCTGACTGGGGGAAAGCTCACAGCCCTTACAGTGCTGTACTTTGCTTTGGTAGCTGGCGTTGATAACAGACCAGTGTTTTGGCTACTTCCAAGCTGTGCTGTCCCTGTGACATTCCTTCCCCCACTGAAGGGGATGGGGGTGGGCAAGATCCTGGGAGGGGACACCAGCAGGCCAGCTGACCCCAGTCAGCCAAAGGGATATTCCATACCATATGACATCAGCTCAGATATATAAGGGAAGGAAGAGAGGAGGAGGAGGAGGCACTCAGGGCTGGTCCATGTTTGCCTCCTTGAACAACCGTCACGCGTGCTGAAGCCCTGTTTCCCAGAAAGTGTCTGGACATCGCTACTGATGGGAAGTAGAGATTGATTGTTTTCCCTTCTGCTCTTGCACGCGCAACTTTCAACTTGCTTGTTCTATGTTTTTTCCCCACTGTAATAAAACTGCCTTTTCTTACCCTGATAGTCTTTTTCAATATTATCCTCTCCCCTCTCCCAGTGGGAGGGGGAGTGATAGAGTGACTGAGTGGGCACCTGGCCCCTGGCCGGGGTCAACCCACGACAGGTGGGAATAGGTTTCCTTTACAGGTGAGAGTAGGCTAATAGGGATTTTTGTTTCTTTAGGAATCTAAAGTTTATTGGTATAAATTTATGCCTGTGAAAATTTAATATGAAGTTACTTCTCCCTAGTGAATGCTTCTAATCAGGGGTGAAAGAAAAGACACCTGCATGTTTTCAGCCTTTCAACTCAGGTAAATGATATGTTGCAGTGTAGTAGTTATTTTTTACATTAAGCCACATGCAGGCAAGACAATCTACAAAATATCTGAGGCAAGAGGTTTGAGTCAGAGTTGCATGTAAGCCATGGAGCACGTGCTGGGCAATCCCACACAGCTGAGGGCTGGCATGGGTATTCACTAAAGCCTCCCAGGAGGGAAAATCTGAGAGGGAGTGAGGATGTGGGCAGCGAGAGCCTGGTCTGACTGCCACACACCGTCCAAGTCCCAGTTCCCATGGCAAGTGGTCCAAACTCACTCTCAACATGTTAGATGTTAAGGTCTTATAACCCTAAAACCAGTAGACATGACTGTTTCTCAGCTGTTTAGTCAGAGTTTGTGAGGGTTTGCAGGTTGTCTCAGTTAGAAGCAGGTGCGCTGGTGGGGTCAGGTGTCCCAGCTATGTGTCAGTGGGGAAAGCACCAACTTTGCCTCCCTAAGCAGTGGCAGGCCCTAACAAAAAGAACTCATTTCCTCAGCTCAGAGCCACAAGCCCTTGCTTTCAGTTTCTTCGCTGTAAATCCTTTTCCTTAGGCTTTTTCCAAGGCTTATGCTAATGTTCTTGCTCAGGCAGGCTCAACTGTGCTCCTTTCTTCTTTTCAGTTGAACTGTTAATTCTTTTCTTACCTGTTTCCCAAAACAATGCTCGATAATGCTAATGCCTCCTTAATAAATCCCTGGTTTTCTGCATACCTTTGTACTCACTTTTGTTTTGAGACTTTGACATCTGTTTACCCATCTCTCACAATTATCTCTAGGGATGGGTGGCAATTAGACTGGCTCCTTGGTGTTGCAGTAGAGACGGACACACGACACACGAGTAGTCCAAGGACGAAGAAGAAGTGCTTTATTAGTCTGTGCTAACATCTTTATACCCTTTTTTCCCAGCTACTGTAACATGCTACTATCGGCTGCATGGCAAACAACACCAAAGCTATCTTCATAACAAGAACTTTCCCAGCACGTTAACAAGCCACACAAGCAGTCAACTACACACTAAAAATCCTCCACCACATTCTTGATGCTCCTCCGCAAGGCCATCTCTTGTTCGGGTGCAAAACATCTTCCTTGGTTATCTTCTTGGCTGTCCTTCACTGTGGCTGCAGGTGTTCATACCATTGCTTTCTCACGGCGCTTTCTCACGGGTAAATTCTGATCGTTTTCAAGTCCATGTCCGAGAGGCTTTCAGGCCTGCTGTCAGCCTCATCCATCCCCACACCTTGGTATTAGTAGGTTTATCAAAATAACAAAAGGCTTATATTAGGGCTGTGAAGGAACAGCAGGTGAAAAGGAACACAGCAGGAAAGAGAAATTACTCTTGAGGCAAGGTTTATTTCTTTCCTGCACTTTCAGATTTTTGTCAGATTTTATTTATTTATATACAATTGTGGGAGAAAGGAATATGGAATGAATTACAGTCCCAGAAGAGGAAGATTTTAAAAAGCGAGCATTCAGGAATTGCAGAGGAGAACTTGAAATTGCATACTGTGAAGACATATGTTAATGTACAAACTGGTACTGAGGTTAATAATACATAGTTATTTCCGTGAATAATTTGCTTTGAGGACCCCTCCCCCCTGCTACCCCGCCTCCTGTTGCACTAGCAACACACTCTATAGAGTGTGGCTACTGAAAATCCAGGAACAATTTAATCCATGCAGGTTTCATTTATCCCAGGGGTGTTTCTGCTCCCTTATGTTTGAAAGGGAACTCCACTATCATCTTTCTTGAAGATTCTATTTTTTTCTAAAAAAGATGGCACAATTTTGTGACTCGAATAGTTTCAGATACAGAATTGACTGCTGTGTTAATTTTAATACTGCAATACTTCCCAGGATTATGCAAAAGTCTGTCCTGGTCTCTTCTCCAGAGCAATCTCACCTTTTCCCAAGGCACAGTTACTTTTGTACAGTGTAGATATTTTTTTTTCTTTCATAATTCCTAGATTAGGGTAATGGTTCCTTGAAGGGGAAATATATTTTTAACACAGATGTGAAATGCTACCTGCTTTGTATAGAAATGTACTGCAGTTATTTCTGTACTACATATTGGCTTAGAAGGCAAGAATGTATATTTTTATGTTTGGTTCAGACTTTTGATTTTCAAAACAGTATCATAAGGGAGATGATGATCATCAAGTGCTTACTAATAGTGAATTATAATTTTCCATATTATGGGCCACCTTTGATACTGTCTATACACTTGTAGGTATAACATTGTCTTGTTTGGAAGAGCTCCCCAAGAAGATCTAGTAAAGTGCTTAGGAAGCCTGTGCTTTTACTGCAATGTGTAGATCTAGTGATCTACACTACAGCCCTTTGTAAATATTGCTGTCCAAAAGAATTTGAAATTATGCTGGAATAAAAGAGGCTGCAGAAAATCTGACACTGGGCATCTTAAGTAATATCCCTTGTGGGTGTTGGACCAGGTGACCTTTAAAAGGTCCCTCCTAACTCAAACCGTTCTATGACTATGAAAATTTTACCTACTACTTCGAGAAGTAGTCAGAACAAAGAAGAGGCTGAATATACAAGCCCAAAGAAAATTGGGTTTGGGCCTTTTGTTGCTTATTATTTTTTTTTTGAAGGCTTCTAATTAGAATTATTCAAGAGGTTTCAGTGTAATATAGTGAAAAATATATTTAACTAAAAACAAACCAAAGAAAACCACTAGATGCTTTTAAAAACTGGGCTGTGATTTGCCCAGTATTCTAGGTTAGGATAGCAGTGGTGTAGTACAGTGATCCAAATATGCTTCCAGGTTGTTCTCACCTTTAATTAGCTGTATATTAATCTATATACATGGTAAATATACAATTATATTTTAAAATGCTATATTGACTGCTAATGCATTTTTCTTGCTACAGAGAATATGTTTGGGCTTGTTTTGCCACAAAATACTAGAGATTCAGCAGACAGTGAACATTTTGCAGAGTAATCTTAGCTAGATAGAATACTTTGCAAAGTCACACATGATGGACTCTTTATTTTGTCCCTGATTCCTCTGCAATGGAAACTGTCATTACAAAATCTGAGTTCTGCCAAATCTATTCATACATATTACGAAAAAGGAAATTTTTCCAAGTACTCTTGGAAATGTGTTCAGATAGTTTATTTGGCTAACTTTCTAAAAAGCAAATCAGAACATAAAGTAGCAGGCTGTTATGATATTAAGAATTTTTATAAAATTGAGAATTAGAACTTGCAAGAGAAAAAAATGAGAATGAAGAATATAGAGATTTTACTAAATGCATGAAAGTAATAATGGAACGGTGCAGTAGTCATCATAAGACTATGAAAATAATTGGGTAAGTTTAGTGAAAATTTAGAGTTTAAATAATTGAAATAAAATGAGTTAAAACCATATGTTTAACTCATTTTAATAATTAAAAAGTTGTTTGACTAGTTTTGCGTATGTATTTTTAAGGAAGGTGTTCTACAATGTGGATGCTCCATTCCTGACCTTTACATTATGGGCATATTTTGATTTTTTTTTCCACAGTTAACAGTCAGAAATGCTGGCACAATTTTTTTTTGGGAGGTTTTTTCAGGTCCTCATGTACTCATTGCTCTGTGCTCAGAAATGGAAGTAACCAATGATGAAAGAGATGATTTGGCAGTTCTTGATGATAAGGAGAGCCACAGCATTGGGGTGTAGTTTGACAAGCATCTCTTAAATCAGACATGCTGACTAAGGTAGCCAGTTTTGCTGGTTCACGCACCTACTTACCAAAACCCCTTCCTCTCCTTGTAGTGGTTTCAGTTTGCCTATTCAGGTTTGTGGCTAAATGCTAGCACACTTACTTAAATTTACTTGATTGCTTGTTGTGAGATGAGGATTAGGAGTAGGCAAAGCAGGCTCAAACTTTATAAAGTACAAAGAAGTTTTATTAATATATCTAAGACAAAGGGAAAAGAGAAAAAAAAAAAAACTTAAGAAAAACTAGAACAAACTCTTCAGACTACCCCTCCTTCCCCCACCTCTCCATTCTCCCTGACAACATACAAAAGACAACACTTCGACCTCCAGTCAGTTTACCACCTCAGAAACAGCTCTTGTTCTAGTTCATTTAGGGAGAGAAGTTTCTTTTGCTTACACCATGGATCTTCTGTAAGAAAAATACAGTTTTTAAGGGTCTTCTGCCTCACTATTAGCCACCGCCCAGAGCAAAGTCCAGATTAATGGTGGATCCCTCCCACACCAGTAGCCTTCCCACAGCCACTATGGTGGGTTATGAACAGTCCACAGGGTACTTGTTTTGAGGATGCCCAGTTCAATTGCAGCAACAAAGAAAATCCCTTCTTCTGTGCTTAGTAACACAGGTTCTCCTGACAACTCAGGTTCTCTAGCATTCTCCCCGGGACCAGGGCTCTGGGTCACAGCCTCTCCTCTCTCTTGGTTCCAGTTTCTCATCAGGCTGTACTTTTTCAACACTTACTTGTCTGTACTTAGGTATTTCAGTTCATTGGCTGCAATAAGAACCTCACATCCCCTTTGGACTATATCTTCATATATTACAGAGAATTTATTAGCTCAGTCCCCAACCATGGTTCTCCAAAAGAGTTTTCAGCTTCACTCTTGAAGCAACTTCCCATGCACCTCCTTGTGAGTATCAGTTCTGCTTTCCTCACTGACTGTAAAGTCTCTGCGCTGCACTATGTCGATGTCCTCACTCGTTCCTCTCTCTGTGAGGAAGGATGGGTGTCTGTGAGTTTAGTCCAGGCATGGAGAGAGTTAATCTCTGTCTCTCTCTCTCTCCAGCAGTGTGAGGATCACGTGCTCTTTGCCGGGCTGTTTGAACAGGCCCGAGCTGGATGGAGTCCTGGCCCGGAGCAGGGGCCTGGCTCTCTCTCTCTCTCGTGTAGCTGGCACACTGGCTGAGCTGTATCTGCTGAGGATTCCAGCCGTTCCTCCCCCATGCCCGGCTGCAGCAGCACAGCCGCTCCAAACTTCCCTTCCCCTCCCCTCCTTTGGAAGGAAGGGGGGGGGGGGGGGTCTGGGGCCGTACCAGCGAGAGAAGCAGGAGCTGCTCCTCTCTACACAGCAGCAGCAGGTCCAAAGAGGAAGAGCTTCAGAGAGTCTCTGCTTATATATGGTTTTTTCCTCGAAGGCGGATCAACTTTTTAATTGGTTCACTTACATATCAATCCTTAAAACTACCTGATTATTGGCTCTCTCTCCCAGGAAGGAAGTTATATTCCTTCCTGCAGCATAAATCACTTCCTAGATTTTGACCCCTCCGGCCTAACCCGGGACACTCCTCTATTTCAGCTGAGGCATTTTCAACCTCAACAATTAATTATGTGGCCTCATTAACAGTTGCCTTAGCCCAGTTGAGAAGATTATACTGAAATGAGGGTGGCATTTTAAAACCACTGTTAAGATCAGTGCTTACCAAATTCTGACTTTACAGAGAAGTGAAGCTTAATGCACTTGTAACAATGAGGCCACATCCTCTATGCAAATATCACCCTTCGCAGGTTAAACCTGCCATCAGCTGTGTAGCACAGATGGTTCATACTTCCAGAGGTGGACCTTTTTTCTGCGGAGCCTTCTATTCCTCACAAATGTTAGTTATCATCACAACACCCATGTGTCTTTGGGTTAATTGAATGTCATTGCCTCCTCTTTAAGAAATGCCAAAATTACCCAAATGAGGAATGTGATACAACTACGTTATCCTTTCCTTTCTTCTGTGGCTGTTTTATGACTCTGACACCTGCTTGTAATGAACAAACAGCCTCTAGCCAGAACTCTAAAAAGAGCAGGAGGGTATAATTTGATGTTGCAACAGTGATACTGTTCCCTTCATCCAGAAGAAAGACCCCTCCAGTACAGAATGGAAGGGAATAGACCCATTTCCCACAGTAGCACCACTGGGGCACCCAAGGACAGAGCAGGATGGATGTCAGATACATTGACTGTTTTCCACTGATCTGTAAAAAATACGTGTTGACCTCAGACAGCTCTTTCCCAGCAGTGTGGGCTGGTTTGATCCTATTTAGAGAAACTGTGTATGGCTGTATCAGTATTGTTGGTAACTTTGAAAAATGCTTTGAATTCTCCTTCAGGTTTGTTCCAAGTTTAAACATGCTAACATTTAATTTAATATATATACCTAGTCTTTTCCTCTGCTCCTCAGAAGTCTATTCTATTTCACCTTTGGACTTAATCACTGCTGACCCCTTCACAGAAGCTAGAATTGAGTCCTTAGACACCTGTACAACTTTATGTTTTCCTAACCTTCAGGTAAAGGAAAATACAAAGCAACTTGTCCAGAGAACTTAAGTTACACTGTCTAATATCTTATTTTGTCTGTAACATCAAGAGTTATTTCTATACTGAAGTAGCTAGTGTTTATATGAAAACAAAAGAATAAGGAATAAATCCTTAACATTCTGGTCCTATCTGCATATTTGACCACATACCTTACATCACAGCCTCAGGCATTTAAAGACTTAAATGCAAAGATTTAAAGAGCTAGATTCTTTTGTCCCATCAAAAACTGCAGTTCTACATGCTGACTTCTGTACCCATATTTTCTTTGGCATAGGGAAAAGACCAGCCAATTTTCACATTGTTTTTTTTTTATTATTATGTCATTAATTAATAGGAAATATCAGACTCTTGGCAATGAAAGAAACAGTTAATAAACACATGAGAAGTATGTAATCTGTAATCTAAAATGATAACTACATTGATGATTGTGGCACTACAAGTGTTCTTACATGCTACTGTTCAACAAGATAGCACAGTTCAGTAACACTCACCTTCTGCCTTAGAAGTCATGAAGAGCACGCCTGCTTTTGTATGTTCAAACTAAAATGGTGAAAGTGCAAGATTTTACAGACTTTTCCTTGAAATTCAGTAAGTGTAACTAACACTATTAACATAAGAATATCAGATACACTTTTTGTTTATTGGCTTAAGTTTAATGCTAGCAGATTTGACTTGACTAAGCAATGTCTAATTATATCAAGGCTGAATGTGGACTCTCATGTCTAATTTTCATAAAAAACCTTGAATCTGAATTCCTCTAATGTTTAGTGGCAGGTTTTGAACATAAGCCAAACAGTATAACCAATGCTTTTTTTATGCAATACACCATCCACTTGTGGGGCAACAAACATCGATTTGTGTGAAGTTCAAGGGTATGTATAGTACTTCTTTCCCTTTTGTTTTCAAACTGTCTTTGGTCAAGGGGAACCTTTTCAGAGTCCACCTTTTCAGGGACATGTGGCATGGCCCAAATCTATGGCTGTGTAGTTACCAAAAGACAAGAGCACACTTGCACTTTCAACCATGTGTGCTTCTGCAGTCCAGTTTATGCTGTGAAAAATGATGCAATAATTAAACCAAGAAAATTAATATGATTTCCTGTAATACTTAACCTTTACAAATGCCAGATTTGGGGAAATCTGAAGTTGAAGCTTTTTCCCTAGACTAAAGGCACTTAGCTCCACCAATATACACTTCCAGTCAGGTAGTCCATGAACAATTAGTGTTAATACATTGTAAAGAAATTGACTTTTTGACAAGGAGAAGGGCAGCTTTATGACTCAGCTCACTTTGACATCAAGGAGACTGAAGAGAGTAACATTTATCAGAGCTGTCATTGTTAGGCTGGGATGAAGGCAGTCCTCTTAACCGGAAACTACCACATAAAACAATCTGTTAACTCATACCCAGTAGAGTACATCACAGCAAGATTTGGAGAAGAACCATTTCCTAACAATCAGTTAAATTTAACTTTGCAAGATTAGCCAATAATAAATGAATTCTAGCTAAACCAGTAAATAAATGTAATATTCAAAACAATGTTTTCCTCTTTTCATTTACATCAAGTCAGCATATTACTAAAATCTAATCATTACAAAAAAAACCTTACAGGAAGAAATAATAAAATTTGTGTTCTGTAGTTTTCTGACTTCAATGGGAGCAAGAAATCTCTTATAACCAAAGTCAGAGGAACAATAAAAGCCAAACTACTCCTACAGCTTCTTTCTGAGACCTTCCCACTTTCTTATGACTAAACCAATCACATAAAAGATCACTGTCCTGGCAAATGCTGGTGTGTATCAGCTGGTTATGTGTGAAAATTTATTTTATTTGAATAAGCTGTATTTGCATAAATGGAAAAAGTGTTTCTCCAGAATTTCAGTATGGAATTATTTACGTGTCCTGGAAGTCTCCATCTGTATTGTCTCAGGATGTGTCACTTAGGATAATGCAGGAGCCAGGAAAAGAGATGCTCTGGTGTACCTTGAAGTTACAAACAGGAAAGGTGAAGTCTGGGTCTTGGCTGTAGTGATTATGAGATGGAGTTCAGGATCTTGAAAAGAGGCAACAAAGGAAATGGCAAGATCATAACCACTGCCTTCAGGAAAGCACGTTTCGGCATCTTGAGGCATCAGCTTAGAAGAATTCCTTGGGAGACAGGCCTGGAGAGAAGGATCCAGCAGCTGATTGATTTTTAAGAATCACGTTTTCCAAGCTCAAAAATTTCCACATACAGGAAATCAAGAAATGGCAGGAGGAACTCCTGGCAGAGCTTAGACATAACAAGGAAGCACACATGAGGTGCTAGCAGGGACAAGTGAACAAGAAACACTGAGCTATTGGGATGTGGTTAAGAAAGCCAGAACCCACTTGAGTTGAATCTGGCAAGACATGCGAAGGGCTTCTAGAGGTATAGCAGCAGCAGAAGACAAGGGAAAATGTGGGCCTAGTGCTGAGTGGGGCCAGCAGGAGATCCAGTAGCAAAGGACAAGCAGGATCAGGAACATTTATACAGACGGGACATACACAAGTGTATGGGACACAATGGTATGTGCCTGCAAGGAGTGGTATGTGCTGAAGAAGCTGCTGATGTCATTGTAAGGTCATTCTTGGTAATCTTTGAATAGTCATAGTGACTGGGGGAGGTTCCAAGGACTGGAAGAAAGGGGTTACATTTGCTTTCTTAAAAAGGTTAAAAAAAGAGATCCAAGGAACTATAGGCTGGTCAGACCAGCCTCACCTCACACCCTGTGAGGTTGAGAGAGCAAATAATTCTGAAAAACATTTACATGAAGAACAAGAATGTGATTGCAAGCAGTCAGCATGGATTAATAAAGAAGAAATTAGGCCTGCCCAACCTGGCAGCCTTCTACAAAGAGATGACTGGCTCGGTGGACAAAGGGGAGAGCACTGGATACCATTGATCTTGATTTTAGCAAGGCTTTCACCATTGTATCCTGTAACATTCTCACTGATTAAGTACAAGCTAGATAACTGGACAGTGAAACTGAAAACTGGCAGAACTGTCAGGCTCAAAGTGTTGTGATCAGTCCAGGATGTACAGCTGGAGGCCCATCAAAGTCCAGCTGGAAGCTTGTTTCTAGTAATGTACACTAAGGCTTCATACTAGGTCCAATACTATATAACATCCTGATTAATTATCTGAACAATGGGGAAGAGTTTTCCCATGGCAAATTTACAGATAATTCAGACTTGGGAGTGTTTGATATGCCACAGGATCATGCTGCCATTTAGAGGGACCTCCACACACTGGAGAAAGAGGCTGACAGGAACCTCATGAAGTTCAACATAAGAAGATGTCAAGCCCCACACCTGGATTTGTAGATTCCACTCCTGGCGAAATTCAATAAATACAACTAAAATCTTCTGTGATTTTTTTTTTAAATCTGTTCTTAGGAATTTTACATTGTCAGCCACTCCATGGCCCACTTCATGGTGACCCCTATATTTTTGTGTACACTCATATATAATCCTTACATAGTCTACTGCCTCATCACAAGGCCTCTACAGGAAGTGATGGATTCAGGTTTGAACCACTTAAAAATCAGAAGGAATGTGGATTTAGGAATTACTGCACAGAGGAATGCTTTAGCTAGTGGGATTTTATGAAAAAGTTGATGCCTGTACTGAAGCTATCACCACTAAATGTCACTGCTCACTCCGGGTGTATGGACAGCCTCATCATTCCTAATGAACTGCACTGCGGGGCAGACTTTGACTCGGAGCCACTTAATCTGTACATCTCAAATGGCCTGAAGTAATATACTGTCGGGGTGTGGTACTTTGAACGCAAATCAGTGAGAGGCTCAAAGTCAGAACTACAAGTTAACAGGAAAAATGTAATAATACAAACTAAACACTGACAGTCAGAATACAACCTGACACCCTGTCGGTCAGGGTGTTGGTAGTAGTCCACTTAGAAGGTGGTTGCAGTCCTCTGGGAGTGATAAAGGTGATTCTGTTGAAGCAATGATCCTGTGAAAGGTGTAGTTCTCCTCTGAAGGTCCAGTGGTGGTGTAGAAGGATCTGGTCTTCCTCTGGGAATCCCGTGGAAAAAGCTGCCTGTGGTGCTTCAAATCTCAGTTTATATGCAGATCGGGATACATTGGTTCCTCCCCCTGGGCGGGGCATCTCACAATGGGATGATGGGCCACTAGCTGCAATGTTGGGGGTGAGTAAAGTGCTCCATCCGGCCCTAACGACCAGCCAATTAGCAAACCATTCTGCAGCCATCAGGAACACTGCCACGCCCGGCCCCAACATCCCACGAAGATGGTGATAGAATACATACTATTGTAACCTAAGATATTATCCACCCCTTATTCTATCATCATCTATGTGATACCCAAACCAATAAACCCTTTATATATATATATACATATACAATGAAACTTTACACACAGTTCTCACTTAAAATTAAGTTTCCTTGTGGTACACAATGGGTTTCCCCATCTTCCTGCATTACCCACCAAGTGTAACCAGGTTCTTGAGCAAAAACAACCCCACGGATGGGTTTGCCTTTGTTTCAGGTGGGACTAATCCAAACAGTCTTTCCTAAAATACTTTCATGTGTACCACAGGGACTCTATCTCCGTCTACTGTGTGCAAGGGTTCAGACTGGGCAGGACCAGCTCAATTGATGGAGCCTCGTGTGTTGACCATTCAGGTGGCCTTTGCTAAGTTCACTTCCCAATTTTTGAAGGTCCCTCTGCCAAGTGCCTTCAGGGTGGTCTTAAGTAGTCCATTGCACCGTTCAACTTTCCCGGCAGCTGGTGCATGATAAGGGATATGATATATCCACTCGATGCCATGTTCTCTGGCCCAGCTGTTTATAAGGCCATTCTTGAAATGGGTCCCATTGTCCGACTCAATTCTCTCAGGGGTGCCATGTCTCCACAAGACTTGCTTTTCCAGGCCTAAGATGGTGTTTCGGGCAGTAGCATGAGGCACAGCATAGGTCTCCAACCATCCAGTGGTTGCTTCCACCATGGTCAGCACGTAGCGCTGGCCTTGGTGGGTTTGGGGAAGGGTGATGTAGTCAATTCACCAGGCTTCCCCATACCTATACTTCGACCATCGTCCACCGTACCACAGAGGCTTCACTCGCTTGGCTTGCTTGATCATAGCGCAGGTCTCAGAGCTATGGATGACCTGTGAGATGCTGTCCATGGTCAAGTCCACCCCTCGGTCACGAGCCCATCGTTATGTTGCATCTCGTCCCTGATGACCGGAGGCATCACGGGCCCAACGAGCTAGAAATAATTCTCCCTTCTGCTGCCAGTCCAGATCCACCTGTGATACTCTCAGTTTGGCAGCTTGGTCCACCTGCTCATTGTTACGATGCTCTTCATTGGCCCAACTCTTGGGTACATGTGCATCTACGTGTCGAACCTTCACAGTCAGCCTCTCTACATGGGTAGCGATGTCCTGCCAAATCGCAGTGGCCCAGATGGGTTTCCCTCTGCGCTGCCAGTTGGCCTTTCTCCAGCGATTCAACCAACCCTACAAAGCATTAGCTACCATCCAGGAGTCAGTGTAGAGCTAGAGCCGAGGCCACTTCTCTCGCTCAGCAATATCCAAAGCCAGCTGGACAGCTTTAAGCTCTGCCACCTGACTCGATCCACCTTCTCCCTCAGTAGCTTGTGCAACTCGTCGTGTGGGGCTCCATACAGCAGCTTTCCACTTCCGGTTATTGCCCATAATTTGGCAGGAACCACCAGTGAAGAGGGCATATTGTCTTTCGCTCTCCGGTAGCTCGTTATATGGTGGGGTTTCCTCTGCACGTGTCACTTGCCCCTCCTCTTCTTCAGAAGATAATCCAAAAGTCTCACCTTCAGGCCAGTTTGTTATAATTTCCAGAATCCCAGGGCGATTGGGGTTTCCTATCCGGGCTCGCTGTGTGATCAGCGCAATCCACTTGCTCCACGTGGCATCGGTAGCATGGTGTGTGGAAGGAACCTTTCCCTTGAACATCCAACCCAGCACTGGTAGTCGGGGTGCCAGAAGCAGCTGTGCTTCAGTGCCAGTTACTTCTGAGGCAGCTCGAACTCCTTCATAAGCCGCAAGAATCTCTTTCTCGCTTGGGGTATAGCTGGCCTCAGATCCTTTGTATCCCTGACTCCAGAACCCAAGTGGTCGTCCTCGAGTCTCTTCAGGTCCCTTCTGCCACAGGCTCCAGGATGGACCATTCTCCCCAGCCGCAGTGTAGAGCACATTTTTCACATCCTGTCATGTTCTGACTGGCCCAAGGGCTACTTCGTGGGCAATCTCCTCCTTAATTTGTTCGAATGCTTGTTGTTGCTCAGGACCCTACTGGAAATCATTCTTTTTTCGTGTCACAAGATAAAGAGGGCTTACAATTGTGCTGTATTCCGGGATATGCATTCTTCAAAACCCGACAGCTCCTAGAAAAGCCTGGGTTTCCTTCTTGTTCGTAGGTGGGGACATAGCAGTGATCTTGTTGACTACTTCTGTCGGGATCTGGCGACATCCATCTTGCCACTTGACTCCTAAAAACTGGATTTCTTGAGCGGGTCCCTTAACCTTACTTCGCTTGATGGCAAAACCAGCTCTTAGGAGAATCTGGATGATCTTCTTTCCTTTCTCAAAGACTTCCTCTGCTGTGTTTCCCCATACGATAATGTCGTCGATGTACTGCAAATGTTCTGGAGCCTCACCCTTTTCCAGTGCAGCCTGGATCAGTCCATGGCAGATGGTGGGGCTGTGCTTCCACCCCTGGGGGAGTCTGTTCCAGGTGTATTGCATGCCCCTCCAGGTGAAAGCAAACTGAGGCCTGCACTCTGCTGCCAGAGGAATGGAGAAAAAGGCATTGGCAATATCGATGGTCACGTACCACTTTGCTGCCTTGGATTCTAGTTCGTACTGAAGTTCCAACATGTCTGGCACAGCAGCACTCAGTGGTGGTGTGACTTCATTCAGGCCACGATAATCCACTGTCAGTCTCCATTCTTCACTGGACTTACGCACTGGCCATATAGGGCTGTTAAAGGGTGAATGAGCTTTGCTGACCACCCCTTGGCTCTTCAGTTTACGAATCATCTCGTGGATGGGAACCATAGAGTCTCTGTCTGTGCGGTACTGCCGTCGGTGCACTGTCGCCGTGGCGATTGGTACCTGCTGTTCTTCAACTTCTAGCAGTCCCACAGCAGAGGGGTCATCTGAGAGACCAGGCAAGGTATTTAGCTGTCAGATGTCTTCTGTTTCTACTGCGGCTATCCCGAAAGCCCAACGATGTCCTTTTGGGTCTTTGAAATACCCATTTCTAAGATAGTCTATGCCCAGGATGCATGGGGGCCTCTGGGCCGGTCACGATGGGGTGTTTCTACCACTCATTCCCAGTTAAACTTACTTCAGCTTCCAATACAGTCAGCTGCTGGGATCCTCCTGTCACCCCAGAAATAGAAATAGATTCTGTTCCCACATACTTTGATGGCATCAAGGTACATTGAGCGCCGGTGTCAACCAAAGCCGTGTATCTTTGTGGGTCAGACGTGCCAGGCCATTGGATCCACACAGTCCAATAGATCCGGTTGTCCCTTTCCTCTACCTGGCTAGAGGCAGGGCCCCTCTATTCCTGATCGTGGTACATGTTGCTCTCTTCCTGTAAATATGTTCTTGAGGTCCCTTCAAGAGGATCGGTCATATCATCATTCCTATACTGTTCTGAGTTCTGTCCACAAGAGACCGGAGCAGCACTGACTCTAGGTGGGCTTTTTGTGGTAGCTGTTCCTCTTTTCAGTTCACGTACTCGGGCTGCTAAGGAAGAGGTGGGTTTTCTGTCCCACTTTCTCATGTGTTCTCCATGCTCCTGAAGGAAAAACCAGAGGTTACCTCATGGAGTGTATCTTCTTTCTCTGGCTGGGGAATGTTGGCTCCTAATAGCAGAGGCCTTTGTTGGTTCTGGCGAGATGTGGTGAATTTCTTGCTTCAGCTCCTTTCTGAGTTTCTCTTCTAAGCTCTGGACATGCTCAGCCAGCTGTGTTTCCACAGATGAGACGTGTGCGAAATGGGGCAGCGACAGTGTCCTCATAAATTCTTAGTTTGTTGACCAGTACTCCCACCTTGTCCGCTCCTTCCCTCCAGTGCAGTGTTGCTAGGTAACGGGAGTATATCTCTGGTCCGAGCCGTGCGAATCTCAACCACATCTGTGACGTGCATTGGACATCATCTGGGTTCTTAGGGAATCTCTCATCTTCTGAGAAAATGATCTCCAGCACGGCCAATTCTCTCAGGCATCGGATACCTTGTTCCATTGTGCTCCATTTTTCTTGGTGCACCTGGAGGTCTTCTTTACAAAGGTATCTGTCTTTTACGCTTGCCAGCAGTCGCCGCCAGAGGCTGAGAGTTTCTTGGGTTTTCTCGATCCTCTGGTCAATGACCACATCCTGGGTCAGGGATCCAAGTTGCCTGGCCTCACTTCCATCTAGCATGGTGTCATTGGCTGCAGCGTCCCAGATGCAAAGAAGCCAGGTCAGGATGGATTCATTTGTCTGGCGGGTGAACTCCCTCCGTAGGTCACGCGGCTCACCCAGGGATAAAGAGCGAGTGATGAGCTCTGGCTCCGTCTCTTCTGCTTGGTGCGAAGGTCCAGCCTCCTCCTCATCGGTCGCTGTGCGGGCTGATTTGCTCCTGGATTTCTTTTTCTGAAGGGGGGCAACTGCTACTGGCTTAGGCTGTTCTGGCTTGGTGATGGTTTGTGTGGAGACTGTCATTTCTTTCGGTCTCTTTTTCCTCCATGACAGTTTGTTTAGATATGGTGCCTGTTGTTCTTCTGCTTTTCTTGTCTTCATCTTGAGGATACTGTGCCGCATCGAGCATTGTTCTGACTCTAAGCATGGTGTACACAGTGCAGGCTGTACAAAGAAGACAAAGCAGAACTAACGGCAAGATTATACCATCTTTGACATCCCAAGGGAACTCAATATTTTCAAAAACTGTTGTGTCAGGTCTGAAAGGCTGAAAGAAACTATTTTCAACTCTTTCCCCTAGGGGCTGGGTGTGATTGTTGAGGAGGCCCCAGATGTAACAGCCCACACTAGGACAAGCAAACAAAATTGAGTATATATTCCAAAAGGTGTTCATTGCTTCGGAGGTTATCATGCAATAGACATAATAAATCAGTAAAGCAATTTTTATACGATACCCTGGCCTACACAGGAGCATTACCACAGGCAGGTAGTTCCCCATGTGCGGAAATATATATAGAGCAAGGTACAGGACCCATCTAAGTATGTTGAGTATCATGGCGAATAGGTGGCTTCTAGAACACAAAATTGTAATTCTGACTTTCCTCAGGGCCTGGCCTCACGTTTGGGCGCCAAAAAATGTGGTAGTTTCAAAGCAAATCAGTGAGAGGCTCAAAGTCAGAACTACAAGTTAACAGGAAAAATGTAATAATACAAACTAAACACTGACAGAGTCAGAATACAACCTGACACCCTGTCGGTCAGGGTGTTGGTAGTAGTCCACTTAGAAGGTGGTTGCAGTCCTCTGGGAGTGATAAAGGAGATTCTGTTGAAGCAATGATCCTGTGAAAGGTGTAGTTCTCCTCTGAAGGTCCAGTGGTGGTGTAGAAGGGTCTGGTCTTCCTCTGGGAATCCCGTGGAAAAAGCTGCCTGTGGTGCTTCAAATCTCAGTTTATATGCAGATCGGGATACATTGGTTCCTCCCCCTGGGCAGGGCATCTCACAAAGGGATGATGGGCCACTAGCTGCAATGTTGGGGGTGAGTAAAGTGCTCCATCCGGCCCTAAGGACCGGCCAATTAGCAAACCGTTCTGCAGCCATCAGGAACACTGCCACGCCCGGCCCCAACATCCCACGAAGATGGTGATAGAATACATACCATTGTAACCTATGACATGGGGGGCGAGAAGAGCAAGACACCGACTCAGTGTGTGTGATAACTCAAGCTCGTTTATTGTCAGACAGTGAGCATACTTATGCTTCTTCGCATGCCTAAAATAAAACTATGTGATAAGTTTTTTTCTACTATACACACAGTGGTTTTTTTTAAACAGAAATTTCACCCGGGACTTTTCTCTACTTAGAGCGCTACGTTAGTATCAGAAGGCTACAATAACAGTTTCTTCTGCCAAGTTAATCTTTCGACACCTGCAGCTTGTTTTTGGCCTTCGTGTCTCTCTTTCCCACAGCTGTCTTACGAGAATAACCTTGAGCAGAGGCCCAGCTCTCATCTAAGGGGCTTGGATTGCTCACTTATACTTTATGTCTGTGCAGCCAGAGATGGTTATTCTCCAACAACATACAGCCAGCCATATACCAAAGTGATACACAGGTGTTTGAGCCTGTTTAAATAGGCCTGGACAGAAAATAGAGTGCCTACAATATTTCAGATACCTCACTGAGTTAAATGAGTGTCCATGGATTGGTTTTTGCAAGTGTAAAACAGTCCAGGTTTGTTTTGTGTTATCTTGTATCTTCCCTTAAGGGCTCTGTAAAATTAACAAATGAAGGCTGAGAACTTTATTTTGATGTAGGTGAGAAATATTATACATACATTGCTGTTGATTAAAAGAAGTCACTGTGAAACTGCTCATTTTTACAGACATCAGTTGTCGCGTCCCGCTTGTTCGGGCCAGGCAGCTGCCCACCAGGGTTTTGAGCAGCAGCCCTTCAGCCACTACGGCTGAGTGTCCCTGGCTCAGGCAGGCACAGGTTCACCGGCGTCAGGAGTTCAGTTTCCCTTGCCACGGGCTGTGGCTCCCTGCTTGGTAGACACTGTATCCTAAAGGCTGGAAAGGCTGGGGAGGGATCTCTCGGCGCAGAGTAAAAGATACACTGTATCAAGGAGATGACAGCTCTCTGGGCATCTGAGTCCAAGAGACCCAGGGCTCAGCCTGCACCAGACTTTTATTATGTGGGTGACAACCAATTAGGTCCAAGCCCGGGGGAGAAACCAGGGAGGGACAAGGGGACAAGGGCCAACAGGGGATAGAGAGGGGAGGAGAGGGGGTAACAGACATGACTATAACATAATCAGCAACCGAACATAACCAAACTTTCTGGAACTCGGGGAAGATTGACAACTGATGGATGGGTGGTCAGTCCAATGGCCAAGGGAACATCCAGCCCCTTAGAAACCCAGCCCCACTCTGGGGCAAACCACTGCCAAACCCCACCCCAGGGGTGGCCTCAATCCTGGGATTTCCTACTCCAGGGCTTCTTAATGGGGAAGGTACTCTTCGCAGCCCCAACCACCACCACAATCAGTAACTGACACAATCAGGACTACTTCTGAGCACACTCACTCTGATCTATGAGCCACTGAATACTGTTCCACTGTCTGTTTTACACCTAGGTTTTTCACATCTAAGTTTTAGGTGTAAAACTGACAGTGAAATAGTACAGTTTATTTGTCTATGGTTGTACATTGGGAATTGTATTCAAGCATTACAATATATTCAAAATCAGAAATGGTATTTGTTTCAAGGTTAGAAATTAAATATTTATAATTTCTTACTTTACATTTGCTTCTTTTTCTGCATTAGGTCTGAGAAGTTGTTGAAAAGTTTCCTGCAGCCTGAAATGACAGAGAGCCTTGTAGAAAGGACAGCCCTATTTTACACCCAAGGAATATTGCTTAATAGGTATTAATCTGAAGAAATATACTGTATGGTAAAGTTTTTGACAGACTATCAATCTTCTGAACACCCAGAGAGCATTTTATTTTTGTCTGATCAGAAGCACCTAATGTCGCTGCACATGCTACAATGGAAATTGTAAGACAAATGCAAAGTTTTGGCATCTGTGTTACCTGTATATATCCTGTAGCATCTGGTGTGGTATTTGCCACTCTTCTAGTTTCTTGCTGCTCATCTCTGAACATAAGAGCTCGCCCACTTGTTTCTAATTCATCTTTCCTTTCTATCTGGAATGCTTCTACAGAACTTTGCACTGAAAGGACTGGAGTGCAGCTGGACATGAATTTTTTCCTCTAATTGGAAGCACACTAAAGACATCCATTTGGCATAACATCACTCTCTTCTATCCAGACAGACTTGGCTACTACCCTTACAAAAATGAAGTCACAGGAGAGGCATTCAATGGAGGACTCCCTCAAATCTCACTGCTGGAGAATCATTTAAAAAAAGCCAAAGAGGACATCCAGTTCTACATTCCTTCAGATGAACAGCTTGGATTGGCTGGCATTGACTGGGAAAACTGGAGACCTGTGTGGATAAGGAATTGGGGATCTAAAGATATTTATGGACAGGAATCCATTGAGCTAGTTCAGCAGAGAGACCTCAGTCTATCAGAAGCCAAAGCCAGAACTATAGCTAAAATGGAATTTGAATTTGCAGCAAAATCATTTATGTTGGAAACATTGAAGCTGGGCATAGAAATGAG
Organism: Eopsaltria australis; assembly: GCA_034509425.1. Classification (NCBI taxonomy): domain Eukaryota; kingdom Metazoa; phylum Chordata; class Aves; order Passeriformes; family Petroicidae; genus Eopsaltria; species Eopsaltria australis. The sequence continues at coordinate 14,997 of JAVTVJ010010767.1, read as the reverse complement.
ACCAAATAATCTGTAGGGATATTACCTTTATCCAGACTGTTATAACTATGATTACAAACAAAGCCCACACAATTATATAGGAACCTGTTTAGATATTGAAATAGAAAGAAATAATGAGCTTAACTGGCTGTGGGAGAAAAGCACAGCACTTTATCCATCTATCTAGAGACAGCCTTAAAATCTTCCAGAAATGCTCAACACTTTGTTCGCAACAGAGTTCAAGAAGCCATTAGAACTTCCCATGTCTCTAATTCTAGTCATCCCCTTCCAGTTTTTGTATATACATGTCCAGTATTCACAGATGTCTATGAGGAATATCTCTCTGAGGTGAGTGAAGCTAGACCTTAAATAGTTCAAATTTATATGGCAAGAAATTACCAGGTGACACTTATTTGGCAAATATACTAACTCATATCAGAAAAAAGTATGCAATTTTTTTTCTAAAAAATTAAATTAATCCATCAAAGAAATGTGACCAAACAGAACACTTAGAGGTCTATTTTCATACCTTTCTCATTATATTTATCAAATATTGTTTTATTTTCTGAGTGGTCCTCACATGTAACAAAATACCACAAAGCTAGAAAACATATCTAGCACACTTAGTCAGAGGAAAGAAATAAGAGTGAAATCTTCCAAAGAGACTTAGTAATACTGGGCTCACCTATTGCCTGCTTTTTAGGTTACAAGAAAAAACCCCAGTAAAATGGAGTCTTACTTTCCTTTAAAAGTGTTTAAAGCTAGCAAGAAAATTCTGTCCTTAGTTGTACTCAAGTAGCTTTTAAAATGGTATTTCAGCATGTCATGGGTTAGTTAAAGTTAGGCTCTGATTAAAATCCAGTCATCTTATTGCAGTTCTGGCTATACTTTTCCCTTCACATTTTTGTAGACACCCACCCTATCAGAGATACCACCACTCTGTGGAATCTCTTCTTCGTGTTCCAGCCCATGAGGAAGGGGAAGTTAGAGTCCTGGTGATGGCATTGTATCTGGTGTCCTCCCACATTCTAGACAGAATATTAACAAGTGTTGTCCCCAGCTCTGTGGATACTTTCAGGGAGCAATGGGTGCTGTCAGGGGCCCTGCTGGGGGGGCTAATTAATAATTGAAATCCTGTAATCTTTCCATTAATTCTTTTTTTTTTTTTGTGTGTCTGTGTGTGTGTGTGTGTGTGTGTGTGTGTGTGTTGTGCCCTAGAGTAAGATGCTTTTTTATTGATTTTTTTTAGTATCATAGTCCTCTCCCATTCCATATAGGCCTTAACATTTTGCTAGGACTGGGCTAATAGCTTACCCTAAAAGGAGAACTGTGGGGAAAATTATGGGACATCACGCCAGATCAATATGATCGAAAGTGAAGCCATTTATTGTTCAACAGTGAGCATAGATATACTTTACAGTGTGCCAAAAATAAAACTACGTGATAAGTTTTACTTCTACCATACACACAGTGTTTTTCTCACACAAGGGTTTCACACAGGACTTTTCCCTAATTAGAGCACTAAGTTAGTATCAGAAGGCTACAATAAGAGTTTCTTCTGCCAAGTTAATCTTTAGACACTTAGAGCTTGTTTTCGGCTTTCATGTCTCCCTTTCCCACATCTGTCTTATGAGTAACCTTGAGCAGAGGCCTAGCTCTCGTCTATGTAGCCTGGATTGCTCACTTACACTTTGTGTCTGTGAAGCCAGAGGTAGTTATTCTCCACAAATTCCCCTTCTTTTCTTTGAGCAATCCAGACCTGGTTTACACCTTTTTCTATTGCATTTATGTTGGAGTTTGGATCTAGGTTTTTTTTTTTTTTCCCCCCCCTCAGGAATTTTTCTCCCATGGGTTGCTAAGGGACTAATGACTGGGCTAATGGCTGAGTACTTAAGAGAACAAAGCACAGGGCTAGAGCCTTTCTCCTTGGCAGGATGGGGCAGAATCCCTCACATGGAAGCAGGGCCTGACAACTCGAGATTTTGGAGACTGAGAAAAGCAAGGACGTGGGGGGAGGTCGCTCTCTTGCTTGGGACCCTCAGAGCCGAAGGGTTGGAGCTGCTGTCTGCTGAACCCACGGCCACTGAGAAGCCAGCACGGAGCTGCCAGTCTGTCTGCTGTGAGTCTTTTCTCTCTGCCCCATTGGGAGCTGCCTGCCACCAGCCTGTCTCTCCCCTGCTCCTTCACCCTGCTCCGAGTTTTTCGCTACATTGTAGCTGGGCTCCCCCTGCACACCGGGACCTCTTGCCGTCCCAGCTCCCTGTGTCCGGGGATCCTGCTGCAGCATCGACACCAGCCGCCCCCGAGGGTCTGTGAAACAAAGGCTCTCCTCCACCCCTCTCTGCCTCGGGTGGCCGCCATTGCATTGTGCTACCTGAGCTCATGCCAGAGCGCCCCCTGCAGCTGTGGGGGAATCATCACACCCAGAGCGCCCCCTGCAGGCTTTGACTGAAACTGCATCAAAAGGGAAAAGTGCCTGAGGTCAAGCAGGCTGCCACTGGGTTTCTGGTTCTGTTTGTTGGTTATCGCCATAGTTGTTGTTATTTGTTATCCTTGTTTTAGATAGCAGTAAAGAACTGTTATTCCTATTCCCATATCTTTGCCTGAGAGCCTCTTGATTTCAAATTTATAAAAATTCGGAGGGAGAGGGGTTACAGTTTCCCATCCCAAGGGAGGTTTCTGCCTTCCTTAACAGACACCTGTCCTTCAAACCAGGACAATTTATCAAACACTTAGCTACACACGGTAATACTACACCTATGATTATAATAACCACTAAAACTATCAGTCCCATCTTTACAACTTCCATTATCCATCCATTAATACCCAGACTTACTAACCAATCTCCTTGAGGCGATTCTACTACCTTAATCTTCTTCATGTTTTCCCTCAATTGTTGTAAATGAGCATGAATTGATTGAGAGTGGTCAGATAGATTCATACAGCACATTCCTTCAAATTCTTCGCAACCATGGCCCTGGGCCAGCAATAAAAATCTGTTGCGGATCTGTTTTCCAGCACTGCATGTCTAACACCCCCAACGTCTTGCAACAGCTCTGAAATTATGCTTGACGTTAGGTTTAGCTTTTTAGCTGTCCAGCAAGCTAGATGGTTTAGTTCTTGCAGTGCATTTCCAGCTGCACCTCCTGGCACAAACACTGACAACAATACTCGGGCTACTTTCCCTTGTAGTTCCACCTTATCTTTACAATTAGGATTTAATTGATCTATTGATCATTTTGTTCTAGTTCTACTGACATTTTGTAGTACCTCGGCTATTGAGGGGGCAAAAAGAGTGAGTTTGCTAATATAACAAGGTCCTACATAAACCCTTACAGGAATTCCTTGCCATGTCTGGTCTCTACAAATTAAAAAGTACCCTGGGGAAATTCTTTGGCTGTATCATTGTTCCAAATAGCAAATTTGCTGCCTCTCGTTTTTGCCCTTAAACTGCCCGTACGGTAATCATTCTTATTATGATACTTAAACCACTTAGAGGCGCTTGACACATTAGTCCAAAACGTCCAATTATGCTGTTTATGAAATTCAATTCCCATAAAGGCTGGTCTTCCGTTATAAAGACAGAGACTACTACATATTACACTATTATCCTAAGACTACTTCTATGATTCTTACTATGGCTACTGCCTTATGGCTACTACCTTCTACTATGTAGGGAAAATTCCCTTTATACCATCTCAAACACAGGATATGCTATCATATAAACAGAAAAGATAAATTGCATCCTATATGGTCACAAACCACAATACCCATAACACACATAGTGTAACCCTATAATTCCCCCCTTTGTTTTAATTAACGTAAGTTTGTCTATGGCATTACTAGCCATCTGTCACAGGTAGTGTAGTAAGAAATACTCATAACTAGATGTAAGAATACTCCTAATACCCATGTGCTAAACATTCTAAATGATCTATGTTATCTTGTGATTTTTCATTTCTCAGCAGTTCAGCAAATTAGTCTCAATTGCCTTGCCTCTGAAGGTTATTAATCAGAGTAATACCTTATTGAATTTTGGAATATGATACTAACACCCAGGGTCTGTAACAGCTGGCACTTTGTTTCAGTGAGGGCCAGGGGATCCCTCCTGGGTGAGGTCCCCAAGTCCACCCTGATGCCTGAGGGATTTTTTCTGCTTTTTCTCCTGAATATGTCGTACCCTGTTACCTATATTCACAAGTATTAGCATGCATACTTGTGATGCTTTAGGTGATAGTTTAGCCTGGTTTCATGGTGTTTAGGAGGCTGGTAGACTAAACACCCCTGAAGCCACGTAGAGCTAGAGACCAAACACCCTGTTTTTGTGAGCCCTCAAGGTCTCATAGTAGAATAGATTTTGTAAACTAGAAGTTAGCCCACCCAGGCCCCTTATTGGGCCCTCCTGGTAGATATGCTAATGTGTAGAGTCTTTAATTGTATACTGAATTGGGGGGAAGGGGCTTTTGCGGCGTGTTCTACCTGGACTGCAGAAGCTATCGAACGGGATCCTATTAAAATACCGAGGTAAACAACCCCCAACCCTTTCACTGTGTCTGAGCCTTTTTTTCCTAAGACCAGAAAAAAGGCATCAACCCCAAAAGGGGTGCAGCTGATATAAACACAAATTACTAAGTCAAACCCAACTTAAGTATGATTTGGATGCAGAAACACCTGGGTCTGTTGGTAGATGTCCGACCAGGGGGAGTCCAGGCTTGGCCAGAGCCAGGACTCCAACTGGAGGGATTTCTCTAACACAGATCTTATGAGAAAGCTGTTAGAAACAGCAACTAGGAAGGTTACTTAAACCTGAACGAATCATGGAGACAGTCATATAAACATAGTACAGGTTGTGCAGACTGTAAAGTAACAGACGTTGTCAGCTACTTTTAACTAAGAAGACTATGGTACCATGAACACGATAATTAAAAGAATGCACATGCATGACAGTACATACATAATCTTAACAGAACCTAATCTTTGCTTTAACATACATAGTTATGCATAACTGTAGTTAACTTTCACAGAAGTTAGTTGTAACACGTAACTCTAAGAGAACTTAATAAATCTAATAGCATTTAAACTTTAACAACATATTTATAGTTATTAATACATCAGGGGTGATCCGGAGTTATGAAGACATCAGGAGTGACAGTTTGGGAGAGTTCCAAAGACAGCGTTACGAGCTGCGAGTACACAGATTCATCCCTTCTTCGAGCAGGGATGCAGGTTTGTGGTATTGTCTCCAGGGTCACTGTACTTCAAGGTTCAACTGTAGATATAGAACTTACCACTCATTAACATAAAGTAAAAACAAGGAAAACTGGAAAACAGATTACAATTCAGTTATCCATTTCTGTCTAGTAATAAAATTCCTATTAGTAATTCACAGAGAATACTAAGGTAACTCTTTTTCTTTTTTTTTTTGTTTTTGGTTTTTTTTTTTATGATTTAGTTTCGGTTGCAGTAAACCTAGTTTACCACTCGTTTAAACCTAGTCTACCACTCAAATTACATTTCACCCAAACCGCATTACTCTGGTCCGCTCCACTCCCAACCCCGCAAACGGGGGGGCGGGGGAGGGAAAGTGCAGCTCGCGGGCAGTGGAGGCGAACTTTCTCAACCCCAGCTCCCAGTCAAAGTTTCTCAGCCGTAGTTTCCCAGGTAGTTTCTCAGGTAGGACCCTGAGTCATCCCCGGCCCCGCAGGTCTGAGTTGTCTCTGTCCCGGGGAAGCTGGAACCATCGGTGGTAGGGAAAAAGTCATCTAAGTTGTCGTTGGAAAAAACTTTTGCCGCCCGCCTGGCACGGAGAGAGGGCGATGCCGCCGCGGGGGGGGGGCAGTGGGGGAGGTGGTGGGGTAGCCGCGTGATCACTGCAGGATGGTTACCCCACTTACGGCGGCTGCAATATAGGCTGCTTTAGCTTGTTGATCAGTTCTATCTGTTAGTTCAATCATATTGACCATCGTCGCCGGTTTTGGCAATGTTCTGAGGATTTGCTGGGTTAGTTTGTTCGCGTTATCAAAGGTTAGGATTAGGAACATCTGTTCTTTCATTCCATCATCGAGGTTAGGATGTGTCTTGATGGTTTGGTGCAATTGATCAATGAATGAGGAATATCTTTCATTAGGGCCTTGTCATACATGTAAGAAGGCTTGTGGCCTACCAGGCTCAGACACGGTACTGATGGCAGTAAGAGTTTGTTCTTGAGATCTTTGTAACACTTGTACGGCGCTCTGCATTTGAAAACTCACATTTGACCAAGGTCCTTCAACTAGCAGCTGTTGCAATGTAACTCCAAACAAAGGGTCGCCTTGCTGGCGAGGTTTAGCTGTTTCTTGTACACATAGCTGTTACAATTGTCTTTCAATGATTAATGGTGCAGACGGAGACCGTATAGTTGTAGTAAGCTGTGAACAGTTACATCGCAGTAGTAGGTCATAAGTATACAAATAGTGTAATAACTGGGTGGTAAACGGCGATTGAGTGTCATGTTTAGATACTGTATGTCTGGATTTCTCAAGTAGTTTTTAGTCAAAGGCTTCTCATTGTCCCTGTCCTCCAGGTTGCAGAGTAACAGGAAGGAAGGGGCTGACCCGGCTCCCGGGGGGGTGGGAATGAGCCGTGCAGCTGCAGGGCAATTCTTTAGCCATACTTTTCCACACTTTTTAGTCGTAGTTTCTGAGGCAGGTGTTATGATCTAATTATTAAAGTTCTTTAGAGATACCTCTGCCCGAATTAAGGTACAAGCGAGACCATATGCCAATCAATAGTATGAGTTTTATTTGATAGTAAATATGAGAGAGAGAGAGAGAAGAAAAGAGAGAAAAGGGGGTGTAGGAGTGGTTTCTATGGAAACCAACTCCCAGAAGCCCTCAAAGAGGTCGTGGTGGAGCAGACCATTCCGTGGGAAAAATCCCCCACGCTCCACAGTCACGATGGTGTAGTCCCAGCCCGCCTTTGTTCCTCCCCGTTGTTATTAGTGGATAGTTAGACTGTTTGTAACGTTTAAGTATATGCCTCCTTTCTGGAAGATTCATATTCCTTGTAACTGTGATTCGTTCCCGGCCCCTGATCCCTCCCCTTCCCTATTCCGGTTGGTTGTAATCCTTAATCCCCTCCCCATCTCCGCCCTTTACCTCGTTTGTGATTGGTTGCTAGCCGATGGTAAAAGACCTTGCACTGCATCATTCGGGGCTCTTCAGCTCTGGGACGAGGAGGAATAAAAACCCTTCTGCTGCCCTACTGAGGAGTCGCTCCTTTTTTCCTCGCCGTCGACTGCGGTGTGCAGGAAATAACCTGCGACCCGCCCACGCCTCAGATCCCTGAGGAGACCGTCGCGGTCTCCCCCGTTTGGGCACCTGAGGGTTAGCCCTCTCGGCGACACTCGGGAGAGCTGAGGCAACTACCGCCCGGTGGAACCGCACTCGAGAAGCAAGGCGCAGATCATCGTCGCGCCCGCAGCGTGCCCGCAGCGCTTCGCCGCTTTTTTATAAGTGGCGCGCGCGCGGCGCCTCGCTGCCGCTTTCTTCTTTTTTTTTTTTTTTTATACGTGGCGCCCAACCCCGCGATTTCTTTGTGCATTGCGGACGACGGCTTCCCTGAAACCGGGAACGATGCAGTTGAGGGCCACGTCCCCAAAGCACTGTCCTCCGTTTTAAGAGGCCAGTCTTTGGGAGGGTCGGCGAACTCCTGACGCCGAAAATCTTGACGCTCGGGAGAACCGGACCCTCGGCGAGGACCCCGTCCTTTTACCCTTTTCGGATTTAATTTGGTAGCCGGTTCGCGAGGAGACAGTCCTCCGAACAAAAGCCTGCAGGTCGCCAGTGAGGAGCTTTGGAAGTCCTCTGGTGGTGAGTGCTGCCGCTTTTTTTCCTTCTGTTAAAAGGCGGGGAATTTCCTTTCTTTTGAAAGATGGGCAATCATTCTTCTAAAAGAGAGAGGGAGCTGGCGTTTATGTATTATAGTTTAAAGTTTAGATTATTAGAGTTCGGGGAGCCTTTTGAGAAAAAGCTTTTAAAGAAATTCCTTAAATGGGTGGTTGTTTCAGTTCCTTTTTCAAATCCGAATTCGGTTTTAGATCCTTTATTTTGGGACGATGTCAGGGAAAAGTTAACGGAATGTTTTGAGCTCGGAAATCTTTCTGTTCGGAAATTTTTTCCTTTACAAACCTTAATTTATAAAGTTTTTACTGCATGCGGGGAAAGTTCAGTCGTTTCGGGTACCCCTTCCGATCCCAAAGTCGATCCCGAAGCCCCTGCCCCTGCACCCGCGGCCCCGGAGGGAGTCTCCGCTCCGGTACCCCCGGAGCCTGAAAAACCCCGGGGAGAAATCGGGGACCCCGAACGTCCCCACCGTCGCGGAGCCCCCTCCAACCCCTTCTATCCTGACGGTGGCCACATCGGGGTAGAACCCTTCCTCACCCATTACCCCAGCCCCGCTTCCCCAGTTGCGCCGGTCGCGCGCCCCCCCCCTCCCAGTTATTCGGCGGTTCGTGAAATTAGAAGTGCGTCACGCCAAAATGGCGTCGGCGATTTTCTTGATGCGCCACAAGATGGCGGATCGACGACCCTGCCGCGAGGCAGCTCTGACTATGATTTAGGCGCGCGCGCGTGGCGAAAAGGCGCGAATCCCTTCCTTCCCGCCCCTCACCCCCCCTACCCCAGCCCTTACTCCACCCACCCCCGGTCGCGTGATTATGCGTCGGTCCCTCCCCCAGCGGCCGATGATGTAACCGCGTCGGGTCCCCTCCCCGAACCCGCCCACGAGGTCCCCCGCCCCTTAGGGCGTCCCACCTCCTACACGGTGGACTCGCCCCTTGTCCCTCCTCCCGTCCCGCCTAGACCCGTCCCCCCTCCCGACCCCGCCCCCCCTGTCACGGCGCCCGCCCCTCCACCCACCCCTCCTAGTGAAGCCACCGCCCCTCTTCCGGTTTCCCACGGTCGGGATTCCGGTTCCCACGGTCCGGGACAAAAACAAAGGGGGGCTGAGGCATGCTCAATCGAGCCTCCCTCATCACCGGTGCCGGCAATGGCTTTGCCATTAGCCGCTCCAGTCATTTACAACAGGCAACGTGGCAGTGCTAGGTGGGAACCACTACAGCAATGGGTGGTGAAAGACATATGTAAAGCTAGTCAAGAGTTCGGCAGGAACTCTCCATATTTTAAGGGTCTTATAACGGCGACTTTTGAAACATCTGTATTGGTCCCGTATGATTTGAAATTGTTAATGACTAGCCTGTTAATTGAGCCTGATTATTGGATATGGGAGCGGAGGTGGAACCGTGAGCTTCAAAAATTGTTAACTTCATATAAGAATGACCCTAATAAATCAGCATTAACGATTGAGCATCTAATGGGGGAAGGACAGTTTATAGAGGCAAGAGACCAAGCATCTAATATACCAGTAGATGCATTAAGGGACATACAGCGAGCGGCCAAAACTGTACTGTTTAACCTGTCCACTGACGCTGAACCCCCTCAAAGTTATACTTCTATTCGACAAGGGCCGCAAGAAAAGTTTGTAGTATTTGTGAATTGCCTTCGGGAAGCTATGGCGAAAGTGATCACTAACCCGATGATGTTAAAAGAGATGTTGGTAGAACTAGTGAGAGAAAACGCCAATGAAATTTGCCGTAAAGTAATCGAACTGTTACCTCTTGAGCCCCCTCCTACCATCGAGTTAATTACTGAAAGATGCTCGCAAATACGGTTCCAACCAACAGAACCCAATCCCGATGTCCAATCACCACCGCCGCCAAAGCTCAAACAGGTTCGCAATGTGCCACCTGTGGCAATGGCGGCCCAAGGGCCATGCTACAATTGTGGGAACTTGGGACACTTTGCACGGGACTGTCGCGCTCCTTTGAAAGACTCTAATTCCCAGTCTTCGAGTCGCAAGTCTCCTACAGGTGACCATTGACCTTCGTCCACTGAGTCCAGACACCATACTCAGACTCATCCCTGCCCCTGCTGCCACCAGCCGTCGGGAAACGCAGAGAGGAGGGCGGGCCAGTGCCGCGCTCCCCAAACAACAAATTAAGGGCTGACCCGACGGACCAGAAGTCCTCGACGGTATCCTACAGGAAACTGACACAATTCCATCAGCTTGCCAGATCATGTCAGGATACACCTTCCATCACACCTGAGGACTTCCGACGCTACGATGTGGTGAGTTCGTATGTTTTACATCTCACTCACACAGACCCACACCACATCGCAGTGAACCTAGTTGGCGCACCTGAGACATCCATGACAATTTTGATAGTAGGTGATTCGGTGCGGGGACCCCCTGGAATTTTTGTAATCCCAGAGGTGAAGGAGTACCATCGCAGTCGGCAGTTAGGCATTACCATCAGTCTCAACACAGCACCGTGGTTCCTGCCCAAGGGAACTTGGCTGGGCCAAGCGATAGTACTCCCAGACAACATTCCCCGTGATACATGCACCCCCTTTTGTTTGTGGACTCAGGTTGTAGGCAGAGAAAAACCTTTTATGGAGTGCAAACTCACCAACGGCACGCTATCAGCCAGTCGTCAGGGCATGCTAGACACCGGCTCCGACGTCACTATCATAGCGGAGACCGAGTGGCCCTCTGGCTGGGGCAAAAAGGACTTGGATGAATCCCTTAGGGGAGTGGGAGGCACTGTTTCAGCTAAAAGGAGCATCTCCGAAATCATCGTGGAGGGACCTGATGGACATGTGGGGACTGTCCGACCATTTATAGTACCCTCAGGGTTTACCCTGTGGGGAAGGGACTTATTAGATCAATGGGGAGCTCGGCTGGAGATCCCTCCACGGGATTTCTAGTCGGGGCCACTGCCGTGCGCGCGAGGCCCCCTGTACCATCGTTGAGATGGCTCAGTAAGACACCTATTCGTATAGAGCAGTGGCCCCTGCGTGGTGAAAAGTTAAGCGCGCTTCACCAACTAGTAGAAGAGCAGCTCCAAAAGGGTCGGCTTGCTCCATCCCACAGTCCCTGGAACTCGCCAGTCTTTGTGTTAAAGAAGCCAAAATCTAATGAATGGAGACTGCTCCATGACCTGCGAGCCATAAACGCGGTCATGGAGGAAATGGGACCTTTACAACCAGGTCTTCCATCACCCGCTATGTTGCCCAGAGGATGGCCCATTGTGATCATAGATATTAAAGACTGCTTTTTTTCTATACCACTTCACCCAGAGGATGCCCCAAAATTCGCCTTCTCTGTTCCATCGTTGAACAGAGAGGAGCCCATGAAGAGGTACCACTGGCTCGTACTCCCGCAGGGCATGAAGAACAGCCCCTCTATATGCCAGTGGTACGTCTCTGGGCTGCTCTCTCCAATTAGAAAGGCATTCCCTAGGGTGAAGCTGCTACATTACATGGACGATATTTTAGTGTGTGCCCCTGAACAAGTTATTTTAGAGCCTGCGCTGAACGAGGTTGTGAAAGCAATTCAAGGCGCGGGGATGACCATCAACCTTAAGAAGATACAACGGACGTCACCCTGGAACTACTTAGGATCCCGAATCTCAGAGTCCACCATAGAGCCACAACTGATGTCGCTTCAAGAGAAACCATCCACCTTGAGGGAGCTCCACCAGTTGTGCGGCTCAATCAACTGGGTCCGTCCCTTTTTGGGACTCAAGAACACCGACCTAGATCCGCTGTTCCAGTTGCTGTGTGGAGGCCACACCTTGGATTCACCTATCGAGCTGACTGCGGATGCCGAAGAGGCAGTGGGTAAAGTGTTGACTGCATTAGCTAGCAAGAGAGCACATAGGATTAACCCGATGCTCCCTTTTAGGTTCACCGTTTTGGGGCAGACACCTAAATATTACGGGTTAATCTTTCAGTGGGATGGGGGAGCAAAGGATCCTCTCCTGATAGTGGAATGGGTCTTTTTGCCCAATACACCATCCAAGACCATCACAAGGCCACAGGAGTTGGTGGCCGAGCTAATCACCAAAGCTCAGCAGCGACTCCGCACCTTGGCCGGATGTGATTTTACATGCATCCAAACTCCCTGGAAGAAAGACCAGTTTGAGAGTGTCTTCCAGGAGAGTGAGTGTCTGCAATTAGCCCTCGAGAACTTTTCCGGAAAAATTGGCCCTCAAAAACTCAAACATCATTTATTTAATTCGGAATTCCATTTGGCCCCAAACTTCCTTCAAAGTAAAAAGCCAATTCCAAATGCCTTAACAGTTTTTACAGACGGCTCTGGATCCTCCTGTAAGTCTGTGTTGACTTGGAAGGACCCAGTCACCTCTGAGTGGGATGAGGAGGTGCAGACAGTTGAGGGTTCTCCTCAAATTGCCGAGTTGGCAGCCGTCGTTAGGGTATTTGAGAGGTTCCAGGAGCGACCTATTAATTTGGTCACTGATTCGGCCTATGTAGCCGGAATTGTCTCAAGAGCAGAGCACTCATTATTAAGGGAAGTTAAGAACAAGAAATTGTTTGGGCTGCTTGCGTTTTTATTACAGCTCCTGTCCCACCGCAAGCATCCTTTCTTTGTGATGCATGTCAGGTCACATTCAAACCTTCCTGGTTTCATTGCGGAAGGTAACGCCAGGGCGGACGCGCTAGCGATGCCTGTGCAGGCGTGTTCTACACCTGACACAGTCACACAGGCTCGCCTTAGCCACCAATTTTTTCACCAAAACGCCTCCGCTCTGCGAAGGATGTTTCATCTATCCTTGGAGCAGGCGAGGTCAATAGTGGCCACATGTCCCTCTTGCCAAAGCCACCAAATACCATCGTTCAACTCTGGGGTAAACCCCAGAGGGCTCAATGCGAATGAGCTGTGGCAAATGGATGTCACTCACTACCCGCCATTCGGGCGTCTCAAATTTATGCATGTATCTGTGGATACCTTCTCCGGTGCAACGTTCGCTTCGCTGCACACAGGGGAGAAGGCCAGGGATGTCAGAAAACACCTTTTGTTAGCTTTCTCTGTGTTAGGAGTCCCCGCGTCGATGAAAAGCGACAACGGGCCTGCCTACACGTCGGCCAATTTTAAAAAGTTCGTCCAAGAGTGGGGAGTCAGGCACCATACCGGGATTCCCTATTCACCAACAGGACAAGCGTTGGTAGAAAGAAGACACCGGGACATCAAACGCATCCTTGAACAGCAGCAGGGAGAGACAGAGGTCAAGTCGCCCATTGAGCGCCTCTGTAAGGCTCTGTTTACTCTAAATTTTTTAAATTGTTCAGAAAGTGAGCCGACTCCCCCCGTCTTTAGGCATTTTATTAATTCTACTCGAGCGAAATTGGCAGAAAACCCAAAGGTGCTCTTCAAGGATCCGGAAAGCAAGTTGATAAAGGGACCGGTGAGACTGTTAGTATGGGGGAGAGGGTTTGGGTGTGTTTCCTCCCCAGACGGTCCACGATGGGTGCCTGCGAGAAACATCCGCCCCTACTTGGAACAAACTCCACGACAAGACAGTGACGATTCCGGGCCGTCCATCGCCTGGAAGAGGCGAAGAAAGAGACCGGACTGATCGACTCGTTTCCACCAGCTGAGAGACCCAAAGAGTGACATCAAGGAAGCCGAAGCAGCGAACGAGACCCTTCGCTGTCCCCTTCCCCTCTTCCCTATCCTACTTTTCCCTTTCCCATTTACCCCTACTCGCCTTAGTATCCCATGGGGAGAAAAATTAAGTTGGGTCTGAGGGTGGTGAGAGATGTTGAAGTCCTGTCTGTTTTTCTGACATTTGTCTTTTTACTGCAGCATCGAGAGATACCTCATGAAAACCAGAAAACCCTACCTGATGCAGTTTCTCCACGCGTTCTATCTGTGGCTGATGATGTCAACCTTTCAATGGCGAGAGTCAGGAACGTGGATAGTCCCGCAGCCCAAGGAAAATGTTTGGGTGACCCTCGCCAAGTCCCTCAAGCAAGAGAGTTTATGCCTCAACACAGATGCAGCGGAAAACCCGCTAACTACGTGCCTAGTGGGTATCCCCCTGCGAGAGGATGACACCCTTCTCGCAGGTTTTCGTCCCCACCCAATCAAGGATTGGGACGCCTGGCTCGAGACACTTAAGCGTGCACCACACGAGCCCCAAGAATTGGAGCTTTTGGGGTCTGCGGCAGCCAATTTTTGTGTAGAGCTCGGATACACTCTAACGGGTAACGAGCCTTACAGAGCTCGAATTGGAGATATCAAAAGACACGGAGTGTATCCCCTAAAAAGGTCCATCTATAACTATGGCAAATGGTGCAATCGTACCATCACCAAACCGTCCACTCCGTCGAAAGCCAGAGCGAATGCCGATCCCTTGACCCTTCCACCTGGTATATTCCTTACCTGCGGGGACCGGGTGTGGGCTGGGATACCGTCTCGTCCTGTGGGAGGGCCGTGCACGTTAGGCAAGTTAACCCTCATGGCCCCTGGCAAAACCCAAATTTTAGACTGGAAAAATTCTAAGCAGGCCCGTCAAAAAAGAGAACTTAACCATTGGGATGAAAATTGCCTATCAGAAGTTAATCATTGGAGTTTCTCAAAGAGGGTGGCTGCCTCCGTCTTTGTGCCCTGGGCGGCGGCAGCTAAGGCGCTAGGGGAGTTGGGCCATCTAGAATGTTGGCTGGGTAAACATGCCAACATGACGTCTCGTGCACTTGCCCAACTGTTACAGGACGGCGACACCACTAGGCCCGCTACGCTGCAAAATAGGGCCGCCATAGACTTCCTTCTCCTCGCCCACGGGCACGGGTGCGAGGAGTTTGAAGGTCTATGCTGCCTGAATCTAACATCCCATTCAAAGAGCATTCACTCAACTATCAAGGGTATACAAGACCAGCTGAGGGATTTGCAAGTTGAAGGCAAAGATTGGTTAAGAAATGCCTTTTCTAGCATCGGGATTTCTGGTTGGGGTTCAGAGTTATTAACATCCTTGACATGGATTCTCATTATTGTTGGTGTTGTGTGCTGCATGTTCGCTTGTTTGAAGTCCTTTTTTATTACCTTAGTCGTACCATCCTCTTTAAATAAAAGGAAACGGGGAGATGTAGGAGTGGTTTCTATGGAAACCAACTCCCA
>JAVTVJ010010766.1:0-39228 GCA_034509425.1 Eopsaltria australis | reverse complement strand
ATCTGTAATCTAAAATGATAACTACATTGATGATTGTGGCACTACAAGTGTTCTTACATGCTACTGTTCAACAAGATAGCACAGTTCAGTAACACTCACCTTCTGCCTTAGAAGTCATGAAGAGCACGCCTGCTTTTGTATGTTCAAACTAAAATGGTGAAAGTGCAAGATTTTACAGACTTTTCCTTGAAATTCAGTAAGTGTAACTAACACTATTAACATAAGAATATCAGATACACTTTTTGTTTATTGGCTTAAGTTTAATGCTAGCAGATTTGACTTGACTAAGCAATGTCTAATTATATCAAGGCTGAATGTGGACTCTCATGTCTAATTTTCATAAAAAACCTTGAATCTGAATTCCTCTAATGTTTAGTGGCAGGTTTTGAACATAAGCCAAACAGTATAACCAATGCTTTTTTTATGCAATACACCATCCACTTGTGGGGCAACAAACATCGATTTGTGTGAAGTTCAAGGGTATGTATAGTACTTCTTTCCCTTTTGTTTTCAAACTGTCTTTGGTCAAGGGGAACCTTTTCAGAGTCCACCTTTTCAGGGACATGTGGCATGGCCCAAATCTATGGCTGTGTAGTTACCAAAAGACAAGAGCACACTTGCACTTTCAACCATGTGTGCTTCTGCAGTCCAGTTTATGCTGTGAAAAATGATGCAATAATTAAACCAAGAAAATTAATATGATTTCCTGTAATACTTAACCTTTACAAATGCCAGATTTGGGGAAATCTGAAGTTGAAGCTTTTTCCCTAGACTAAAGGCACTTAGCTCCACCAATATACACTTCCAGTCAGGTAGTCCATGAACAATTAGTGTTAATACATTGTAAAGAAATTGACTTTTTGACAAGGAGAAGGGCAGCTTTATGACTCAGCTCACTTTGACATCAAGGAGACTGAAGAGAGTAACATTTATCAGAGCTGTCATTGTTAGGCTGGGATGAAGGCAGTCCTCTTAACCGGAAACTACCACATAAAACAATCTGTTAACTCATACCCAGTAGAGTACATCACAGCAAGATTTGGAGAAGAACCATTTCCTAACAATCAGTTAAATTTAACTTTGCAAGATTAGCCAATAATAAATGAATTCTAGCTAAACCAGTAAATAAATGTAATATTCAAAACAATGTTTTCCTCTTTTCATTTACATCAAGTCAGCATATTACTAAAATCTAATCATTACAAAAAAAACCTTACAGGAAGAAATAATAAAATTTGTGTTCTGTAGTTTTCTGACTTCAATGGGAGCAAGAAATCTCTTATAACCAAAGTCAGAGGAACAATAAAAGCCAAACTACTCCTACAGCTTCTTTCTGAGACCTTCCCACTTTCTTATGACTAAACCAATCACATAAAAGATCACTGTCCTGGCAAATGCTGGTGTGTATCAGCTGGTTATGTGTGAAAATTTATTTTATTTGAATAAGCTGTATTTGCATAAATGGAAAAAGTGTTTCTCCAGAATTTCAGTATGGAATTATTTACGTGTCCTGGAAGTCTCCATCTGTATTGTCTCAGGATGTGTCACTTAGGATAATGCAGGAGCCAGGAAAAGAGATGCTCTGGTGTACCTTGAAGTTACAAACAGGAAAGGTGAAGTCTGGGTCTTGGCTGTAGTGATTATGAGATGGAGTTCAGGATCTTGAAAAGAGGCAACAAAGGAAATGGCAAGATCATAACCACTGCCTTCAGGAAAGCACGTTTCGGCATCTTGAGGCATCAGCTTAGAAGAATTCCTTGGGAGACAGGCCTGGAGAGAAGGATCCAGCAGCTGATTGATTTTTAAGAATCACGTTTTCCAAGCTCAAAAATTTCCACATACAGGAAATCAAGAAATGGCAGGAGGAACTCCTGGCAGAGCTTAGACATAACAAGGAAGCACACATGAGGTGCTAGCAGGGACAAGTGAACAAGAAACACTGAGCTATTGGGATGTGGTTAAGAAAGCCAGAACCCACTTGAGTTGAATCTGGCAAGACATGCGAAGGGCTTCTAGAGGTATAGCAGCAGCAGAAGACAAGGGAAAATGTGGGCCTAGTGCTGAGTGGGGCCAGCAGGAGATCCAGTAGCAAAGGACAAGCAGGATCAGGAACATTTATACAGACGGGACATACACAAGTGTATGGGACACAATGGTATGTGCCTGCAAGGAGTGGTATGTGCTGAAGAAGCTGCTGATGTCATTGTAAGGTCATTCTTGGTAATCTTTGAATAGTCATAGTGACTGGGGGAGGTTCCAAGGACTGGAAGAAAGGGGTTACATTTGCTTTCTTAAAAAGGTTAAAAAAAGAGATCCAAGGAACTATAGGCTGGTCAGACCAGCCTCACCTCACACCCTGTGAGGTTGAGAGAGCAAATAATTCTGAAAAACATTTACATGAAGAACAAGAATGTGATTGCAAGCAGTCAGCATGGATTAATAAAGAAGAAATTAGGCCTGCCCAACCTGGCAGCCTTCTACAAAGAGATGACTGGCTCGGTGGACAAAGGGGAGAGCACTGGATACCATTGATCTTGATTTTAGCAAGGCTTTCACCATTGTATCCTGTAACATTCTCACTGATTAAGTACAAGCTAGATAACTGGACAGTGAAACTGAAAACTGGCAGAACTGTCAGGCTCAAAGTGTTGTGATCAGTCCAGGATGTACAGCTGGAGGCCCATCAAAGTCCAGCTGGAAGCTTGTTTCTAGTAATGTACACTAAGGCTTCATACTAGGTCCAATACTATATAACATCCTGATTAATTATCTGAACAATGGGGAAGAGTTTTCCCATGGCAAATTTACAGATAATTCAGACTTGGGAGTGTTTGATATGCCACAGGATCATGCTGCCATTTAGAGGGACCTCCACACACTGGAGAAAGAGGCTGACAGGAACCTCATGAAGTTCAACATAAGAAGATGTCAAGCCCCACACCTGGATTTGTAGATTCCACTCCTGGCGAAATTCAATAAATACAACTAAAATCTTCTGTGATTTTTTTTTTAAATCTGTTCTTAGGAATTTTACATTGTCAGCCACTCCATGGCCCACTTCATGGTGACCCCTATATTTTTGTGTACACTCATATATAATCCTTACATAGTCTACTGCCTCATCACAAGGCCTCTACAGGAAGTGATGGATTCAGGTTTGAACCACTTAAAAATCAGAAGGAATGTGGATTTAGGAATTACTGCACAGAGGAATGCTTTAGCTAGTGGGATTTTATGAAAAAGTTGATGCCTGTACTGAAGCTATCACCACTAAATGTCACTGCTCACTCCGGGTGTATGGACAGCCTCATCATTCCTAATGAACTGCACTGCGGGGCAGACTTTGACTCGGAGCCACTTAATCTGTACATCTCAAATGGCCTGAAGTAATATACTGTCGGGGTGTGGTACTTTGAACGCAAATCAGTGAGAGGCTCAAAGTCAGAACTACAAGTTAACAGGAAAAATGTAATAATACAAACTAAACACTGACAGTCAGAATACAACCTGACACCCTGTCGGTCAGGGTGTTGGTAGTAGTCCACTTAGAAGGTGGTTGCAGTCCTCTGGGAGTGATAAAGGTGATTCTGTTGAAGCAATGATCCTGTGAAAGGTGTAGTTCTCCTCTGAAGGTCCAGTGGTGGTGTAGAAGGATCTGGTCTTCCTCTGGGAATCCCGTGGAAAAAGCTGCCTGTGGTGCTTCAAATCTCAGTTTATATGCAGATCGGGATACATTGGTTCCTCCCCCTGGGCGGGGCATCTCACAATGGGATGATGGGCCACTAGCTGCAATGTTGGGGGTGAGTAAAGTGCTCCATCCGGCCCTAACGACCAGCCAATTAGCAAACCATTCTGCAGCCATCAGGAACACTGCCACGCCCGGCCCCAACATCCCACGAAGATGGTGATAGAATACATACTATTGTAACCTAAGATATTATCCACCCCTTATTCTATCATCATCTATGTGATACCCAAACCAATAAACCCTTTATATATATATATACATATACAATGAAACTTTACACACAGTTCTCACTTAAAATTAAGTTTCCTTGTGGTACACAATGGGTTTCCCCATCTTCCTGCATTACCCACCAAGTGTAACCAGGTTCTTGAGCAAAAACAACCCCACGGATGGGTTTGCCTTTGTTTCAGGTGGGACTAATCCAAACAGTCTTTCCTAAAATACTTTCATGTGTACCACAGGGACTCTATCTCCGTCTACTGTGTGCAAGGGTTCAGACTGGGCAGGACCAGCTCAATTGATGGAGCCTCGTGTGTTGACCATTCAGGTGGCCTTTGCTAAGTTCACTTCCCAATTTTTGAAGGTCCCTCTGCCAAGTGCCTTCAGGGTGGTCTTAAGTAGTCCGTTGCACCGTTCAACTTTCCCGGCAGCTGGTGCATGATAAGGGATATGATATATCCACTCGATGCCATGTTCTCTGGCCCAGCTGTTTATAAGGCCATTCTTGAAATGGGTCCCCTTGTCCGACTCAATTCTCTCAGGGGTGCCATGTCTCCACAAGACTTGCTTTTCCAGGCCTAAGATGGTGTTTCGGGCAGTAGCATGAGGCACAGCATAGGTCTCCAACCATCCAGTGGTTGCTTCCACCATGGTCAGCACGTAGCGCTGGCCTTGGTGGGTTTGGGGAAGGGTGATGTAGTCAATTCACCAGGCTTCCCCATACCTATACTTCGACCATCGTCCACCGTACCACAGAGGCTTCACTCGCTTGGCTTGCTTGATCATAGCGCAGGTCTCAGAGCTATGGATGACCTGTGAGATGCTGTCCATGGTCAAGTCCACCCCTCGGTCACGAGCCCATCGTTATGTTGCATCTCGTCCCTGATGACCGGAGGCATCACGGGCCCAACGAGCTAGAAATAATTCTCCCTTCTGCTGCCAGTCCAGATCCACCTGTGATACTCTCAGTTTGGCAGCTTGGTCCACCTGCTCATTGTTACGATGCTCTTCATTGGCCCAACTCTTGGGTACATGTGCATCTACGTGTCGAACCTTCACAGTCAGCCTCTCTACATGGGTAGCGATGTCCTGCCAAATCGCAGTGGCCCAGATGGGTTTCCCTCTGCGCTGCCAGTTGGCCTTTCTCCAGCGATTCAACCAACCCTACAAAGCATTAGCTACCATCCAGGAGTCAGTGTAGAGCTAGAGCCGAGGCCACTTCTCTCGCTCAGCAATATCCAAAGCCAGCTGGACAGCTTTAAGCTCTGCCACCTGACTCGATCCACCTTCTCCCTCAGTAGCTTGTGCAACTCGTCGTGTGGGGCTCCATACAGCAGCTTTCCACTTCCGGTTATTGCCCATAATTTGGCAGGAACCACCAGTGAAGAGGGCATATTGTCTTTCGCTCTCCGGTAGCTCGTTATATGGTGGGGTTTCCTCTGCACGTGTCACTTGCCCCTCCTCTTCTTCAGAAGATAATCCAAAAGTCTCACCTTCAGGCCAGTTTGTTATAATTTCCAGAATCCCAGGGCGATTGGGGTTTCCTATCCGGGCTCGCTGTGTGATCAGCGCAATCCACTTGCTCCACGTGGCATCGGTAGCATGGTGTGTGGAAGGAACCTTTCCCTTGAACATCCAACCCAGCACTGGTAGTCGGGGTGCCAGAAGCAGCTGTGCTTCAGTGCCAGTTACTTCTGAGGCAGCTCGAACTCCTTCATAAGCCGCAAGAATCTCTTTCTCGCTTGGGGTATAGCTGGCCTCAGATCCTTTGTATCCCTGACTCCAGAACCCAAGTGGTCGTCCTCGAGTCTCTTCAGGTCCCTTCTGCCACAGGCTCCAGGATGGACCATTCTCCCCAGCCGCAGTGTAGAGCACATTTTTCACATCCTGTCATGTTCTGACTGGCCCAAGGGCTACTTCGTGGGCAATCTCCTCCTTAATTTGTTCGAATGCTTGTTGTTGCTCAGGACCCTACTGGAAATCATTCTTTTTTCGTGTCACAAGATAAAGAGGGCTTACAATTGTGCTGTATTCCGGGATATGCATTCTTCAAAACCCGACAGCTCCTAGAAAAGCCTGGGTTTCCTTCTTGTTCGTAGGTGGGGACATAGCAGTGATCTTGTTGACTACTTCTGTCGGGATCTGGCGACATCCATCTTGCCACTTGACTCCTAAAAACTGGATTTCTTGAGCGGGTCCCTTAACCTTACTTCGCTTGATGGCAAAACCAGCTCTTAGGAGAATCTGGATGATCTTCTTTCCTTTCTCAAAGACTTCCTCTGCTGTGTTTCCCCATACGATAATGTCGTCGATGTACTGCAAATGTTCTGGAGCCTCACCCTTTTCCAGTGCAGCCTGGATCAGTCCATGGCAGATGGTGGGGCTGTGCTTCCACCCCTGGGGGAGTCTGTTCCAGGTGTATTGCATGCCCCTCCAGGTGAAAGCAAACTGAGGCCTGCACTCTGCTGCCAGAGGAATGGAGAAAAAGGCATTGGCAATATCGATGGTCACGTACCACTTTGCTGCCTTGGATTCTAGTTCGTACTGAAGTTCCAACATGTCTGGCACAGCAGCACTCAGTGGTGGTGTGACTTCATTCAGGCCACGATAATCCACTGTCAGTCTCCATTCTTCACTGGACTTACGCACTGGCCATATAGGGCTGTTAAAGGGTGAATGAGCTTTGCTGACCACCCCTTGGCTCTTCAGTTTACGAATCATCTCGTGGATGGGAACCATAGAGTCTCTGTCTGTGCGGTACTGCCGTCGGTGCACTGTCGCCGTGGCGATTGGTACCTGCTGTTCTTCAACTTCTAGCAGTCCCACAGCAGAGGGGTCATCTGAGAGACCAGGCAAGGTATTTAGCTGTCAGATGTCTTCTGTTTCTACTGCGGCTATCCCGAAAGCCCAACGATGTCCTTTTGGGTCTTTGAAATACCCATTTCTAAGATAGTCTATGCCCAGGATGCATGGGGGCCTCTGGGCCGGTCACGATGGGGTGTTTCTACCACTCATTCCCAGTTAAACTTACTTCAGCTTCCAATACAGTCAGCTGCTGGGATCCTCCTGTCACCCCAGAAATAGAAATAGATTCTGTTCCCACATACTTTGATGGCATCAAGGTACATTGAGCGCCGGTGTCAACCAAAGCCGTGTATCTTTGTGGGTCAGACGTGCCAGGCCATTGGATCCACACAGTCCAATAGATCCGGTTGTCCCTTTCCTCTACCTGGCTAGAGGCAGGGCCCCTCTATTCCTGATCGTGGTACATGTTGCTCTCTTCCTGTAAATATGTTCTTGAGGTCCCTTCAAGAGGATCGGTCATATCATCATTCCTATACTGTTCTGAGTTCTGTCCACAAGAGACCGGAGCAGCACTGACTCTAGGTGGGCTTTTTGTGGTAGCTGTTCCTCTTTTCAGTTCACGTACTCGGGCTGCTAAGGAAGAGGTGGGTTTTCTGTCCCACTTTCTCATGTGTTCTCCATGCTCCTGAAGGAAAAACCAGAGGTTACCTCATGGAGTGTATCTTCTTTCTCTGGCTGGGGAATGTTGGCTCCTAATAGCAGAGGCCTTTGTTGGTTCTGGCGAGATGTGGTGAATTTCTTGCTTCAGCTCCTTTCTGAGTTTCTCTTCTAAGCTCTGGACATGCTCAGCCAGCTGTGTTTCCACAGATGAGACGTGTGCGAAATGGGGCAGCGACAGTGTCCTCATAAATTCTTAGTTTGTTGACCAGTACTCCCACCTTGTCCGCTCCTTCCCTCCAGTGCAGTGTTGCTAGGTAACGGGAGTATATCTCTGGTCCGAGCCGTGCGAATCTCAACCACATCTGTGACGTGCATTGGACATCATCTGGGTTCTTAGGGAATCTCTCATCTTCTGAGAAAATGATCTCCAGCACGGCCAATTCTCTCAGGCATCGGATACCTTGTTCCATTGTGCTCCATTTTTCTTGGTGCACCTGGAGGTCTTCTTTACAAAGGTATCTGTCTTTTACGCTTGCCAGCAGTCGCCGCCAGAGGCTGAGAGTTTCTTGGGTTTTCTCGATCCTCTGGTCAATGACCACATCCTGGGTCAGGGATCCAAGTTGCCTGGCCTCACTTCCATCTAGCATGGTGTCATTGGCTGCAGCGTCCCAGATGCAAAGAAGCCAGGTCAGGATGGATTCATTTGTCTGGCGGGTGAACTCCCTCCGTAGGTCACGCGGCTCACCCAGGGATAAAGAGCGAGTGATGAGCTCTGGCTCCGTCTCTTCTGCTTGGTGCGAAGGTCCAGCCTCCTCCTCATCGGTCGCTGTGCGGGCTGATTTGCTCCTGGATTTCTTTTTCTGAAGGGGGGCAACTGCTACTGGCTTAGGCTGTTCTGGCTTGGTGATGGTTTGTGTGGAGACTGTCATTTCTTTCGGTCTCTTTTTCCTCCATGACAGTTTGTTTAGATATGGTGCCTGTTGTTCTTCTGCTTTTCTTGTCTTCATCTTGAGGATACTGTGCCGCATCGAGCATTGTTCTGACTCTAAGCATGGTGTACACAGTGCAGGCTGTACAAAGAAGACAAAGCAGAACTAACGGCAAGATTATACCATCTTTGACATCCCAAGGGAACTCAATATTTTCAAAAACTGTTGTGTCAGGTCTGAAAGGCTGAAAGAAACTATTTTCAACTCTTTCCCCTAGGGGCTGGGTGTGATTGTTGAGGAGGCCCCAGATGTAACAGCCCACACTAGGACAAGCAAACAAAATTGAGTATATATTCCAAAAGGTGTTCATTGCTTCGGAGGTTATCATGCAATAGACATAATAAATCAGTAAAGCAATTTTTATACGATACCCTGGCCTACACAGGAGCATTACCACAGGCAGGTAGTTCCCCATGTGCGGAAATATATATAGAGCAAGGTACAGGACCCATCTAAGTATGTTGAGTATCATGGCGAATAGGTGGCTTCTAGAACACAAAATTGTAATTCTGACTTTCCTCAGGGCCTGGCCTCACGTTTGGGCGCCAAAAAATGTGGTAGTTTCAAAGCAAATCAGTGAGAGGCTCAAAGTCAGAACTACAAGTTAACAGGAAAAATGTAATAATACAAACTAAACACTGACAGAGTCAGAATACAACCTGACACCCTGTCGGTCAGGGTGTTGGTAGTAGTCCACTTAGAAGGTGGTTGCAGTCCTCTGGGAGTGATAAAGGAGATTCTGTTGAAGCAATGATCCTGTGAAAGGTGTAGTTCTCCTCTGAAGGTCCAGTGGTGGTGTAGAAGGGTCTGGTCTTCCTCTGGGAATCCCGTGGAAAAAGCTGCCTGTGGTGCTTCAAATCTCAGTTTATATGCAGATCGGGATACATTGGTTCCTCCCCCTGGGCAGGGCATCTCACAAAGGGATGATGGGCCACTAGCTGCAATGTTGGGGGTGAGTAAAGTGCTCCATCCGGCCCTAAGGACCGGCCAATTAGCAAACCGTTCTGCAGCCATCAGGAACACTGCCACGCCCGGCCCCAACATCCCACGAAGATGGTGATAGAATACATACCATTGTAACCTATGACATGGGGGGCGAGAAGAGCAAGACACCGACTCAGTGTGTGTGATAACTCAAGCTCGTTTATTGTCAGACAGTGAGCATACTTATGCTTCTTCGCATGCCTAAAATAAAACTATGTGATAAGTTTTTTTCTACTATACACACAGTGGTTTTTTTTAAACAGAAATTTCACCCGGGACTTTTCTCTACTTAGAGCGCTACGTTAGTATCAGAAGGCTACAATAACAGTTTCTTCTGCCAAGTTAATCTTTCGACACCTGCAGCTTGTTTTTGGCCTTCGTGTCTCTCTTTCCCACAGCTGTCTTACGAGAATAACCTTGAGCAGAGGCCCAGCTCTCATCTAAGGGGCTTGGATTGCTCACTTATACTTTATGTCTGTGCAGCCAGAGATGGTTATTCTCCAACAACATACAGCCAGCCATATACCAAAGTGATACACAGGTGTTTGAGCCTGTTTAAATAGGCCTGGACAGAAAATAGAGTGCCTACAATATTTCAGATACCTCACTGAGTTAAATGAGTGTCCATGGATTGGTTTTTGCAAGTGTAAAACAGTCCAGGTTTGTTTTGTGTTATCTTGTATCTTCCCTTAAGGGCTCTGTAAAATTAACAAATGAAGGCTGAGAACTTTATTTTGATGTAGGTGAGAAATATTATACATACATTGCTGTTGATTAAAAGAAGTCACTGTGAAACTGCTCATTTTTACAGACATCAGTTGTCGCGTCCCGCTTGTTCGGGCCAGGCAGCTGCCCACCAGGGTTTTGAGCAGCAGCCCTTCAGCCACTACGGCTGAGTGTCCCTGGCTCAGGCAGGCACAGGTTCACCGGCGTCAGGAGTTCAGTTTCCCTTGCCACGGGCTGTGGCTCCCTGCTTGGTAGACACTGTATCCTAAAGGCTGGAAAGGCTGGGGAGGGATCTCTCGGCGCAGAGTAAAAGATACACTGTATCAAGGAGATGACAGCTCTCTGGGCATCTGAGTCCAAGAGACCCAGGGCTCAGCCTGCACCAGACTTTTATTATGTGGGTGACAACCAATTAGGTCCAAGCCCGGGGGAGAAACCAGGGAGGGACAAGGGGACAAGGGCCAACAGGGGATAGAGAGGGGAGGAGAGGGGGTAACAGACATGACTATAACATAATCAGCAACCGAACATAACCAAACTTTCTGGAACTCGGGGAAGATTGACAACTGATGGATGGGTGGTCAGTCCAATGGCCAAGGGAACATCCAGCCCCTTAGAAACCCAGCCCCACTCTGGGGCAAACCACTGCCAAACCCCACCCCAGGGGTGGCCTCAATCCTGGGATTTCCTACTCCAGGGCTTCTTAATGGGGAAGGTACTCTTCGCAGCCCCAACCACCACCACAATCAGTAACTGACACAATCAGGACTACTTCTGAGCACACTCACTCTGATCTATGAGCCACTGAATACTGTTCCACTGTCTGTTTTACACCTAGGTTTTTCACATCTAAGTTTTAGGTGTAAAACTGACAGTGAAATAGTACAGTTTATTTGTCTATGGTTGTACATTGGGAATTGTATTCAAGCATTACAATATATTCAAAATCAGAAATGGTATTTGTTTCAAGGTTAGAAATTAAATATTTATAATTTCTTACTTTACATTTGCTTCTTTTTCTGCATTAGGTCTGAGAAGTTGTTGAAAAGTTTCCTGCAGCCTGAAATGACAGAGAGCCTTGTAGAAAGGACAGCCCTATTTTACACCCAAGGAATATTGCTTAATAGGTATTAATCTGAAGAAATATACTGTATGGTAAAGTTTTTGACAGACTATCAATCTTCTGAACACCCAGAGAGCATTTTATTTTTGTCTGATCAGAAGCACCTAATGTCGCTGCACATGCTACAATGGAAATTGTAAGACAAATGCAAAGTTTTGGCATCTGTGTTACCTGTATATATCCTGTAGCATCTGGTGTGGTATTTGCCACTCTTCTAGTTTCTTGCTGCTCATCTCTGAACATAAGAGCTCGCCCACTTGTTTCTAATTCATCTTTCCTTTCTATCTGGAATGCTTCTACAGAACTTTGCACTGAAAGGACTGGAGTGCAGCTGGACATGAATTTTTTCCTCTAATTGGAAGCACACTAAAGACATCCATTTGGCATAACATCACTCTCTTCTATCCAGACAGACTTGGCTACTACCCTTACAAAAATGAAGTCACAGGAGAGGCATTCAATGGAGGACTCCCTCAAATCTCACTGCTGGAGAATCATTTAAAAAAAGCCAAAGAGGACATCCAGTTCTACATTCCTTCAGATGAACAGCTTGGATTGGCTGGCATTGACTGGGAAAACTGGAGACCTGTGTGGATAAGGAATTGGGGATCTAAAGATATTTATGGACAGGAATCCATTGAGCTAGTTCAGCAGAGAGACCTCAGTCTATCAGAAGCCAAAGCCAGAACTATAGCTAAAATGGAATTTGAATTTGCAGCAAAATCATTTATGTTGGAAACATTGAAGCTGGGCATAGAAATGAGACCAAATAATCTGTAGGGATATTACCTTTATCCAGACTGTTATAACTATGATTACAAACAAAGCCCACACAATTATATAGGAACCTGTTTAGATATTGAAATAGAAAGAAATAATGAGCTTAACTGGCTGTGGGAGAAAAGCACAGCACTTTATCCATCTATCTAGAGACAGCCTTAAAATCTTCCAGAAATGCTCAACACTTTGTTCGCAACAGAGTTCAAGAAGCCATTAGAACTTCCCATGTCTCTAATTCTAGTCATCCCCTTCCAGTTTTTGTATATACATGTCCAGTATTCACAGATGTCTATGAGGAATATCTCTCTGAGGTGAGTGAAGCTAGACCTTAAATAGTTCAAATTTATATGGCAAGAAATTACCAGGTGACACTTATTTGGCAAATATACTAACTCATATCAGAAAAAAGTATGCAATTTTTTTTCTAAAAAATTAAATTAATCCATCAAAGAAATGTGACCAAACAGAACACTTAGAGGTCTATTTTCATACCTTTCTCATTATATTTATCAAATATTGTTTTATTTTCTGAGTGGTCCTCACATGTAACAAAATACCACAAAGCTAGAAAACATATCTAGCACACTTAGTCAGAGGAAAGAAATAAGAGTGAAATCTTCCAAAGAGACTTAGTAATACTGGGCTCACCTATTGCCTGCTTTTTAGGTTACAAGAAAAAACCCCAGTAAAATGGAGTCTTACTTTCCTTTAAAAGTGTTTAAAGCTAGCAAGAAAATTCTGTCCTTAGTTGTACTCAAGTAGCTTTTAAAATGGTATTTCAGCATGTCATGGGTTAGTTAAAGTTAGGCTCTGATTAAAATCCAGTCATCTTATTGCAGTTCTGGCTATACTTTTCCCTTCACATTTTTGTAGACACCCACCCTATCAGAGATACCACCACTCTGTGGAATCTCTTCTTCGTGTTCCAGCCCATGAGGAAGGGGAAGTTAGAGTCCTGGTGATGGCATTGTATCTGGTGTCCTCCCACATTCTAGACAGAATATTAACAAGTGTTGTCCCCAGCTCTGTGGATACTTTCAGGGAGCAATGGGTGCTGTCAGGGGCCCTGCTGGGGGGGCTAATTAATAATTGAAATCCTGTAATCTTTCCATTAATTCTTTTTTTTTTTTTGTGTGTCTGTGTGTGTGTGTGTGTGTGTGTGTGTGTGTGTTGTGCCCTAGAGTAAGATGCTTTTTTATTGATTTTTTTTAGTATCATAGTCCTCTCCCATTCCATATAGGCCTTAACATTTTGCTAGGACTGGGCTAATAGCTTACCCTAAAAGGAGAACTGTGGGGAAAATTATGGGACATCACGCCAGATCAATATGATCGAAAGTGAAGCCATTTATTGTTCAACAGTGAGCATAGATATACTTTACAGTGTGCCAAAAATAAAACTACGTGATAAGTTTTACTTCTACCATACACACAGTGTTTTTCTCACACAAGGGTTTCACACAGGACTTTTCCCTAATTAGAGCACTAAGTTAGTATCAGAAGGCTACAATAAGAGTTTCTTCTGCCAAGTTAATCTTTAGACACTTAGAGCTTGTTTTCGGCTTTCATGTCTCCCTTTCCCACATCTGTCTTATGAGTAACCTTGAGCAGAGGCCTAGCTCTCGTCTATGTAGCCTGGATTGCTCACTTACACTTTGTGTCTGTGAAGCCAGAGGTAGTTATTCTCCACAAATTCCCCTTCTTTTCTTTGAGCAATCCAGACCTGGTTTACACCTTTTTCTATTGCATTTATGTTGGAGTTTGGATCTAGGTTTTTTTTTTTTTTCCCCCCCCTCAGGAATTTTTCTCCCATGGGTTGCTAAGGGACTAATGACTGGGCTAATGGCTGAGTACTTAAGAGAACAAAGCACAGGGCTAGAGCCTTTCTCCTTGGCAGGATGGGGCAGAATCCCTCACATGGAAGCAGGGCCTGACAACTCGAGATTTTGGAGACTGAGAAAAGCAAGGACGTGGGGGGAGGTCGCTCTCTTGCTTGGGACCCTCAGAGCCGAAGGGTTGGAGCTGCTGTCTGCTGAACCCACGGCCACTGAGAAGCCAGCACGGAGCTGCCAGTCTGTCTGCTGTGAGTCTTTTCTCTCTGCCCCATTGGGAGCTGCCTGCCACCAGCCTGTCTCTCCCCTGCTCCTTCACCCTGCTCCGAGTTTTTCGCTACATTGTAGCTGGGCTCCCCCTGCACACCGGGACCTCTTGCCGTCCCAGCTCCCTGTGTCCGGGGATCCTGCTGCAGCATCGACACCAGCCGCCCCCGAGGGTCTGTGAAACAAAGGCTCTCCTCCACCCCTCTCTGCCTCGGGTGGCCGCCATTGCATTGTGCTACCTGAGCTCATGCCAGAGCGCCCCCTGCAGCTGTGGGGGAATCATCACACCCAGAGCGCCCCCTGCAGGCTTTGACTGAAACTGCATCAAAAGGGAAAAGTGCCTGAGGTCAAGCAGGCTGCCACTGGGTTTCTGGTTCTGTTTGTTGGTTATCGCCATAGTTGTTGTTATTTGTTATCCTTGTTTTAGATAGCAGTAAAGAACTGTTATTCCTATTCCCATATCTTTGCCTGAGAGCCTCTTGATTTCAAATTTATAAAAATTCGGAGGGAGAGGGGTTACAGTTTCCCATCCCAAGGGAGGTTTCTGCCTTCCTTAACAGACACCTGTCCTTCAAACCAGGACAATTTATCAAACACTTAGCTACACACGGTAATACTACACCTATGATTATAATAACCACTAAAACTATCAGTCCCATCTTTACAACTTCCATTATCCATCCATTAATACCCAGACTTACTAACCAATCTCCTTGAGGCGATTCTACTACCTTAATCTTCTTCATGTTTTCCCTCAATTGTTGTAAATGAGCATGAATTGATTGAGAGTGGTCAGATAGATTCATACAGCACATTCCTTCAAATTCTTCGCAACCATGGCCCTGGGCCAGCAATAAAAATCTGTTGCGGATCTGTTTTCCAGCACTGCATGTCTAACACCCCCAACGTCTTGCAACAGCTCTGAAATTATGCTTGACGTTAGGTTTAGCTTTTTAGCTGTCCAGCAAGCTAGATGGTTTAGTTCTTGCAGTGCATTTCCAGCTGCACCTCCTGGCACAAACACTGACAACAATACTCGGGCTACTTTCCCTTGTAGTTCCACCTTATCTTTACAATTAGGATTTAATTGATCTATTGATCATTTTGTTCTAGTTCTACTGACATTTTGTAGTACCTCGGCTATTGAGGGGGCAAAAAGAGTGAGTTTGCTAATATAACAAGGTCCTACATAAACCCTTACAGGAATTCCTTGCCATGTCTGGTCTCTACAAATTAAAAAGTACCCTGGGGAAATTCTTTGGCTGTATCATTGTTCCAAATAGCAAATTTGCTGCCTCTCGTTTTTGCCCTTAAACTGCCCGTACGGTAATCATTCTTATTATGATACTTAAACCACTTAGAGGCGCTTGACACATTAGTCCAAAACGTCCAATTATGCTGTTTATGAAATTCAATTCCCATAAAGGCTGGTCTTCCGTTATAAAGACAGAGACTACTACATATTACACTATTATCCTAAGACTACTTCTATGATTCTTACTATGGCTACTGCCTTATGGCTACTACCTTCTACTATGTAGGGAAAATTCCCTTTATACCATCTCAAACACAGGATATGCTATCATATAAACAGAAAAGATAAATTGCATCCTATATGGTCACAAACCACAATACCCATAACACACATAGTGTAACCCTATAATTCCCCCCTTTGTTTTAATTAACGTAAGTTTGTCTATGGCATTACTAGCCATCTGTCACAGGTAGTGTAGTAAGAAATACTCATAACTAGATGTAAGAATACTCCTAATACCCATGTGCTAAACATTCTAAATGATCTATGTTATCTTGTGATTTTTCATTTCTCAGCAGTTCAGCAAATTAGTCTCAATTGCCTTGCCTCTGAAGGTTATTAATCAGAGTAATACCTTATTGAATTTTGGAATATGATACTAACACCCAGGGTCTGTAACAGCTGGCACTTTGTTTCAGTGAGGGCCAGGGGATCCCTCCTGGGTGAGGTCCCCAAGTCCACCCTGATGCCTGAGGGATTTTTTCTGCTTTTTCTCCTGAATATGTCGTACCCTGTTACCTATATTCACAAGTATTAGCATGCATACTTGTGATGCTTTAGGTGATAGTTTAGCCTGGTTTCATGGTGTTTAGGAGGCTGGTAGACTAAACACCCCGGAAGCCACGTAGAGCTAGAGACCAAACACCCTGTTTTTGTGAGCCCTCAAGGTCTCATAGTAGAATAGATTTTGTAAACTAGAAGTTAGCCCACCCAGGCCCCTTATTGGGCCCTCCTGGTAGATATGCTAATGTGTAGAGTCTTTAATTGTATACTGAATTGGGGGGAAGGGGCTTTTGCGGCGTGTTCTACCTGGACTGCAGAAGCTATCGAACGGGATCCTATTAAAATACCGAGGTAAACAACCCCCAACCCTTTCACTGTGTCTGAGCCTTTTTTTCCTAAGACCAGAAAAAAGGCATCAACCCCAAAAGGGGTGCAGCTGATATAAACACAAATTACTAAGTCAAACCCAACTTAAGTATGATTTGGATGCAGAAACACCTGGGTCTGTTGGTAGATGTCCGACCAGGGGGAGTCCAGGCTTGGCCAGAGCCAGGACTCCAACTGGAGGGATTTCTCTAACACAGATCTTATGAGAAAGCTGTTAGAAACAGCAACTAGGAAGGTTACTTAAACCTGAACGAATCATGGAGACAGTCATATAAACATAGTACAGGTTGTGCAGACTGTAAAGTAACAGACGTTGTCAGCTACTTTTAACTAAGAAGACTATGGTACCATGAACACGATAATTAAAAGAATGCACATGCATGACAGTACATACATAATCTTAACAGAACCTAATCTTTGCTTTAACATACATAGTTATGCATAACTGTAGTTAACTTTCACAGAAGTTAGTTGTAACACGTAACTCTAAGAGAACTTAATAAATCTAATAGCATTTAAACTTTAACAACATATTTATAGTTATTAATACATCAGGGGTGATCCGGAGTTATGAAGACATCAGGAGTGACAGTTTGGGAGAGTTCCAAAGACAGCGTTACGAGCTGCGAGTACACAGATTCATCCCTTCTTCGAGCAGGGATGCAGGTTTGTGGTATTGTCTCCAGGGTCACTGTACTTCAAGGTTCAACTGTAGATATAGAACTTACCACTCATTAACATAAAGTAAAAACAAGGAAAACTGGAAAACAGATTACAATTCAGTTATCCATTTCTGTCTAGTAATAAAATTCCTATTAGTAATTCACAGAGAATACTAAGGTAACTCTTTTTCTTTTTTTTTTTGTTTTTGGTTTTTTTTTTTATGATTTAGTTTCGGTTGCAGTAAACCTAGTTTACCACTCGTTTAAACCTAGTCTACCACTCAAATTACATTTCACCCAAACCGCATTACTCTGGTCCGCTCCACTCCCAACCCCGCAAACGGGGGGGCGGGGGAGGGAAAGTGCAGCTCGCGGGCAGTGGAGGCGAACTTTCTCAACCCCAGCTCCCAGTCAAAGTTTCTCAGCCGTAGTTTCCCAGGTAGTTTCTCAGGTAGGACCCTGAGTCATCCCCGGCCCCGCAGGTCTGAGTTGTCTCTGTCCCGGGGAAGCTGGAACCATCGGTGGTAGGGAAAAAGTCATCTAAGTTGTCGTTGGAAAAAACTTTTGCCGCCCGCCTGGCACGGAGAGAGGGCGATGCCGCCGCGGGGGGGGGGCAGTGGGGGAGGTGGTGGGGTAGCCGCGTGATCACTGCAGGATGGTTACCCCACTTACGGCGGCTGCAATATAGGCTGCTTTAGCTTGTTGATCAGTTCTATCTGTTAGTTCAATCATATTGACCATCGTCGCCGGTTTTGGCAATGTTCTGAGGATTTGCTGGGTTAGTTTGTTCGCGTTATCAAAGGTTAGGATTAGGAACATCTGTTCTTTCATTCCATCATCGAGGTTAGGATGTGTCTTGATGGTTTGGTGCAATTGATCAATGAATGAGGAATATCTTTCATTAGGGCCTTGTCATACATGTAAGAAGGCTTGTGGCCTACCAGGCTCAGACACGGTACTGATGGCAGTAAGAGTTTGTTCTTGAGATCTTTGTAACACTTGTACGGCGCTCTGCATTTGAAAACTCACATTTGACCAAGGTCCTTCAACTAGCAGCTGTTGCAATGTAACTCCAAACAAAGGGTCGCCTTGCTGGCGAGGTTTAGCTGTTTCTTGTACACATAGCTGTTACAATTGTCTTTCAATGATTAATGGTGCAGACGGAGACCGTATAGTTGTAGTAAGCTGTGAACAGTTACATCGCAGTAGTAGGTCATAAGTATACAAATAGTGTAATAACTGGGTGGTAAACGGCGATTGAGTGTCATGTTTAGATACTGTATGTCTGGATTTCTCAAGTAGTTTTTAGTCAAAGGCTTCTCATTGTCCCTGTCCTCCAGGTTGCAGAGTAACAGGAAGGAAGGGGCTGACCCGGCTCCCGGGGGGGTGGGAATGAGCCGTGCAGCTGCAGGGCAATTCTTTAGCCATACTTTTCCACACTTTTTAGTCGTAGTTTCTGAGGCAGGTGTTATGATCTAATTATTAAAGTTCTTTAGAGATACCTCTGCCCGAATTAAGGTACAAGCGAGACCATATGCCAATCAATAGTATGAGTTTTATTTGATAGTAAATATGAGAGAGAGAGAGAGAAGAAAAGAGAGAAAAGGGGGTGTAGGAGTGGTTTCTATGGAAACCAACTCCCAGAAGCCCTCAAAGAGGTCGTGGTGGAGCAGACCATTCCGTGGGAAAAATCCCCCACGCTCCACAGTCACGATGGTGTAGTCCCAGCCCGCCTTTGTTCCTCCCCGTTGTTATTAGTGGATAGTTAGACTGTTTGTAACGTTTAAGTATATGCCTCCTTTCTGGAAGATTCATATTCCTTGTAACTGTGATTCGTTCCCGGCCCCTGATCCCTCCCCTTCCCTATTCCGGTTGGTTGTAATCCTTAATCCCCTCCCCATCTCCGCCCTTTACCTCGTTTGTGATTGGTTGCTAGCCGATGGTAAAAGACCTTGCACTGCATCATTCGGGGCTCTTCAGCTCTGGGACGAGGAGGAATAAAAACCCTTCTGCTGCCCTACTGAGGAGTCGCTCCTTTTTTCCTCGCCGTCGACTGCGGTGTGCAGGAAATAACCTGCGACCCGCCCACGCCTCAGATCCCTGAGGAGACCGTCGCGGTCTCCCCCGTTTGGGCACCTGAGGGTTAGCCCTCTCGGCGACACTCGGGAGAGCTGAGGCAACTACCGCCCGGTGGAACCGCACTCGAGAAGCAAGGCGCAGATCATCGTCGCGCCCGCAGCGTGCCCGCAGCGCTTCGCCGCTTTTTTATAAGTGGCGCGCGCGCGGCGCCTCGCTGCCGCTTTCTTCTTTTTTTTTTTTTTTTATACGTGGCGCCCAACCCCGCGATTTCTTTGTGCATTGCGGACGACGGCTTCCCTGAAACCGGGAACGATGCAGTTGAGGGCCACGTCCCCAAAGCACTGTCCTCCGTTTTAAGAGGCCAGTCTTTGGGAGGGTCGGCGAACTCCTGACGCCGAAAATCTTGACGCTCGGGAGAACCGGACCCTCGGCGAGGACCCCGTCCTTTTACCCTTTTCGGATTTAATTTGGTAGCCGGTTCGCGAGGAGACAGTCCTCCGAACAAAAGCCTGCAGGTCGCCAGTGAGGAGCTTTGGAAGTCCTCTGGTGGTGAGTGCTGCCGCTTTTTTTCCTTCTGTTAAAAGGCGGGGAATTTCCTTTCTTTTGAAAGATGGGCAATCATTCTTCTAAAAGAGAGAGGGAGCTGGCGTTTATGTATTATAGTTTAAAGTTTAGATTATTAGAGTTCGGGGAGCCTTTTGAGAAAAAGCTTTTAAAGAAATTCCTTAAATGGGTGGTTGTTTCAGTTCCTTTTTCAAATCCGAATTCGGTTTTAGATCCTTTATTTTGGGACGATGTCAGGGAAAAGTTAACGGAATGTTTTGAGCTCGGAAATCTTTCTGTTCGGAAATTTTTTCCTTTACAAACCTTAATTTATAAAGTTTTTACTGCATGCGGGGAAAGTTCAGTCGTTTCGGGTACCCCTTCCGATCCCAAAGTCGATCCCGAAGCCCCTGCCCCTGCACCCGCGGCCCCGGAGGGAGTCTCCGCTCCGGTACCCCCGGAGCCTGAAAAACCCCGGGGAGAAATCGGGGACCCCGAACGTCCCCACCGTCGCGGAGCCCCCTCCAACCCCTTCTATCCTGACGGTGGCCACATCGGGGTAGAACCCTTCCTCACCCATTACCCCAGCCCCGCTTCCCCAGTTGCGCCGGTCGCGCGCCCCCCCCCTCCCAGTTATTCGGCGGTTCGTGAAATTAGAAGTGCGTCACGCCAAAATGGCGTCGGCGATTTTCTTGATGCGCCACAAGATGGCGGATCGACGACCCTGCCGCGAGGCAGCTCTGACTATGATTTAGGCGCGCGCGCGTGGCGAAAAGGCGCGAATCCCTTCCTTCCCGCCCCTCACCCCCCCTACCCCAGCCCTTACTCCACCCACCCCCGGTCGCGTGATTATGCGTCGGTCCCTCCCCCAGCGGCCGATGATGTAACCGCGTCGGGTCCCCTCCCCGAACCCGCCCACGAGGTCCCCCGCCCCTTAGGGCGTCCCACCTCCTACACGGTGGACTCGCCCCTTGTCCCTCCTCCCGTCCCGCCTAGACCCGTCCCCCCTCCCGACCCCGCCCCCCCTGTCACGGCGCCCGCCCCTCCACCCACCCCTCCTAGTGAAGCCACCGCCCCTCTTCCGGTTTCCCACGGTCGGGATTCCGGTTCCCACGGTCCGGGACAAAAACAAAGGGGGGCTGAGGCATGCTCAATCGAGCCTCCCTCATCACCGGTGCCGGCAATGGCTTTGCCATTAGCCGCTCCAGTCATTTACAACAGGCAACGTGGCAGTGCTAGGTGGGAACCACTACAGCAATGGGTGGTGAAAGACATATGTAAAGCTAGTCAAGAGTTCGGCAGGAACTCTCCATATTTTAAGGGTCTTATAACGGCGACTTTTGAAACATCTGTATTGGTCCCGTATGATTTGAAATTGTTAATGACTAGCCTGTTAATTGAGCCTGATTATTGGATATGGGAGCGGAGGTGGAACCGTGAGCTTCAAAAATTGTTAACTTCATATAAGAATGACCCTAATAAATCAGCATTAACGATTGAGCATCTAATGGGGGAAGGACAGTTTATAGAGGCAAGAGACCAAGCATCTAATATACCAGTAGATGCATTAAGGGACATACAGCGAGCGGCCAAAACTGTACTGTTTAACCTGTCCACTGACGCTGAACCCCCTCAAAGTTATACTTCTATTCGACAAGGGCCGCAAGAAAAGTTTGTAGTATTTGTGAATTGCCTTCGGGAAGCTATGGCGAAAGTGATCACTAACCCGATGATGTTAAAAGAGATGTTGGTAGAACTAGTGAGAGAAAACGCCAATGAAATTTGCCGTAAAGTAATCGAACTGTTACCTCTTGAGCCCCCTCCTACCATCGAGTTAATTACTGAAAGATGCTCGCAAATACGGTTCCAACCAACAGAACCCAATCCCGATGTCCAATCACCACCGCCGCCAAAGCTCAAACAGGTTCGCAATGTGCCACCTGTGGCAATGGCGGCCCAAGGGCCATGCTACAATTGTGGGAACTTGGGACACTTTGCACGGGACTGTCGCGCTCCTTTGAAAGACTCTAATTCCCAGTCTTCGAGTCGCAAGTCTCCTACAGGTGACCATTGACCTTCGTCCACTGAGTCCAGACACCATACTCAGACTCATCCCTGCCCCTGCTGCCACCAGCCGTCGGGAAACGCAGAGAGGAGGGCGGGCCAGTGCCGCGCTCCCCAAACAACAAATTAAGGGCTGACCCGACGGACCAGAAGTCCTCGACGGTATCCTACAGGAAACTGACACAATTCCATCAGCTTGCCAGATCATGTCAGGATACACCTTCCATCACACCTGAGGACTTCCGACGCTACGATGTGGTGAGTTCGTATGTTTTACATCTCACTCACACAGACCCACACCACATCGCAGTGAACCTAGTTGGCGCACCTGAGACATCCATGACAATTTTGATAGTAGGTGATTCGGTGCGGGGACCCCCTGGAATTTTTGTAATCCCAGAGGTGAAGGAGTACCATCGCAGTCGGCAGTTAGGCATTACCATCAGTCTCAACACAGCACCGTGGTTCCTGCCCAAGGGAACTTGGCTGGGCCAAGCGATAGTACTCCCAGACAACATTCCCCGTGATACATGCACCCCCTTTTGTTTGTGGACTCAGGTTGTAGGCAGAGAAAAACCTTTTATGGAGTGCAAACTCACCAACGGCACGCTATCAGCCAGTCGTCAGGGCATGCTAGACACCGGCTCCGACGTCACTATCATAGCGGAGACCGAGTGGCCCTCTGGCTGGGGCAAAAAGGACTTGGATGAATCCCTTAGGGGAGTGGGAGGCACTGTTTCAGCTAAAAGGAGCATCTCCGAAATCATCGTGGAGGGACCTGATGGACATGTGGGGACTGTCCGACCATTTATAGTACCCTCAGGGTTTACCCTGTGGGGAAGGGACTTATTAGATCAATGGGGAGCTCGGCTGGAGATCCCTCCACGGGATTTCTAGTCGGGGCCACTGCCGTGCGCGCGAGGCCCCCTGTACCATCGTTGAGATGGCTCAGTAAGACACCTATTCGTATAGAGCAGTGGCCCCTGCGTGGTGAAAAGTTAAGCGCGCTTCACCAACTAGTAGAAGAGCAGCTCCAAAAGGGTCGGCTTGCTCCATCCCACAGTCCCTGGAACTCGCCAGTCTTTGTGTTAAAGAAGCCAAAATCTAATGAATGGAGACTGCTCCATGACCTGCGAGCCATAAACGCGGTCATGGAGGAAATGGGACCTTTACAACCAGGTCTTCCATCACCCGCTATGTTGCCCAGAGGATGGCCCATTGTGATCATAGATATTAAAGACTGCTTTTTTTCTATACCACTTCACCCAGAGGATGCCCCAAAATTCGCCTTCTCTGTTCCATCGTTGAACAGAGAGGAGCCCATGAAGAGGTACCACTGGCTCGTACTCCCGCAGGGCATGAAGAACAGCCCCTCTATATGCCAGTGGTACGTCTCTGGGCTGCTCTCTCCAATTAGAAAGGCATTCCCTAGGGTGAAGCTGCTACATTACATGGACGATATTTTAGTGTGTGCCCCTGAACAAGTTATTTTAGAGCCTGCGCTGAACGAGGTTGTGAAAGCAATTCAAGGCGCGGGGATGACCATCAACCTTAAGAAGATACAACGGACGTCACCCTGGAACTACTTAGGATCCCGAATCTCAGAGTCCACCATAGAGCCACAACTGATGTCGCTTCAAGAGAAACCATCCACCTTGAGGGAGCTCCACCAGTTGTGCGGCTCAATCAACTGGGTCCGTCCCTTTTTGGGACTCAAGAACACCGACCTAGATCCGCTGTTCCAGTTGCTGTGTGGAGGCCACACCTTGGATTCACCTATCGAGCTGACTGCGGATGCCGAAGAGGCAGTGGGTAAAGTGTTGACTGCATTAGCTAGCAAGAGAGCACATAGGATTAACCCGATGCTCCCTTTTAGGTTCACCGTTTTGGGGCAGACACCTAAATATTACGGGTTAATCTTTCAGTGGGATGGGGGAGCAAAGGATCCTCTCCTGATAGTGGAATGGGTCTTTTTGCCCAATACACCATCCAAGACCATCACAAGGCCACAGGAGTTGGTGGCCGAGCTAATCACCAAAGCTCGGCAGCGACTCCGCACCTTGGCCGGATGTGATTTTACATGCATCCAAACTCCCTGGAAGAAAGACCAGTTTGAGAGTGTCTTCCAGGAGAGCGAGTGTCTGCAATTAGCCCTCGAGAACTTTTCCGGAAAAATTGGCCCTCAAAAACTCAAACATCATTTATTTAATTCGGAATTCCATTTGGCCCCAAACTTCCTTCAAAGTAAAAAGCCAATTCCAAATGCCTTAACAGTTTTTACAGACGGCTCTGGATCCTCCTGTAAGTCTGTGTTGACTTGGAAGGACCCAGTCACCTCTGAGTGGGATGAGGAGGTGCAGACAGTTGAGGGTTCTCCTCAAATTGCCGAGTTGGCAGCCGTCGTTAGGGTATTTGAGAGGTTCCAGGAGCGACCTATTAATTTGGTCACTGATTCGGCCTATGTAGCCGGAATTGTCTCAAGAGCAGAGCACTCATTATTAAGGGAAGTTAAGAACAAGAAATTGTTTGGGCTGCTTGCGTTTTTATTACAGCTCCTGTCCCACCGCAAGCATCCTTTCTTTGTGATGCATGTCAGGTCACATTCAAACCTTCCTGGTTTCATTGCGGAAGGTAACGCCAGGGCGGACGCGCTAGCGATGCCTGTGCAGGCGTGTTCTACACCTGACACAGTCACACAGGCTCGCCTTAGCCACCAATTTTTTCACCAAAACGCCTCCGCTCTGCGAAGGATGTTTCATCTATCCTTGGAGCAGGCGAGGTCAATAGTGGCCACATGTCCCTCTTGCCAAAGCCACCAAATACCATCGTTCAACTCTAGGGTAAACCCCAGAGGGCTCAATGCGAATGAGCTGTGGCAAATGGATGTCACTCACTACCCGCCATTCGGGCGTCTCAAATTTATGCATGTATCTGTGGATACCTTCTCCGGTGCAACGTTCGCTTCGCTGCACACAGGGGAGAAGGCCAGGGATGTCAGAAAACACCTTTTGTTAGCTTTCTCTGTGTTAGGAGTCCCCGCGTCGATGAAAAGCGACAACGGGCCTGCCTACACGTCGGCCAATTTTAAAAAGTTCGTCCAAGAGTGGGGAGTCAGGCACCATACCGGGATTCCCTATTCACCAACAGGACAAGCGTTGGTAGAAAGAAGACACCGGGACATCAAACGCATCCTTGAACAGCAGCGGGGAGAGACAGAGGTCAAGTCGCCCATTGAGCGCCTCTGTAAGGCTCTGTTTACTCTAAATTTTTTAAATTGTTCAGAAAGTGAGCCAACTCCCCCCGTCTTTAGGCATTTTATTAATTCTACTCGAGCGAAATTGGCAGAAAACCCAAAGGTGCTCTTCAAGGATCCGGAAAGCAAGTTGATAAAGGGACCGGTGAGACTGTTAGTATGGGGGAGAGGGTTTGGGTGTGTTTCCTCCCCAGACGGTCCACGATGGGTGCCTGCGAGAAACATCCGCCCCTACTTGGAACAAACTCCACGACAAGACAGTGACGATTCTGGGCCGTCCATCGCCTGGAAGAGGCGAAGAAAGAGACCGGACTGATCGACTCGTTTCCACCAGCTGAGAGACCCAAAGAGTGACATCAAGGAAGCCGAAGCAGCGAACGAGACCCTTCGCTGTCCCCTTCCCCTCTTCCCTATCCTACTTTTCCCTTTCCCATTTACCCCTACTCGCCTTAGTATCCCATGGGGAGAAAAATTAAGTTGGGTCTGAGGGTGGTGAGAGATGTTGAAGTCCTGTCTGTTTTTCTGACATTTGTCTTTTTACTGCAGCATCGAGAGATACCTCATGAAAACCAGAAAACCCTACCTGATGCAGTTTCTCCACGCGTTCTATCTGTGGCTGATGATGTCAACCTTTCAATGGCGAG
This sequence comes from Eopsaltria australis, assembly GCA_034509425.1. NCBI lineage: Eukaryota > Metazoa > Chordata > Aves > Passeriformes > Petroicidae > Eopsaltria > Eopsaltria australis. The sequence goes on along the minus strand of JAVTVJ010010766.1, from coordinate 13,426 downwards.
AGTCAGGAACGTGGATAGTCCCGCAGCCCAAGGAAAATGTTTGGGTGACCCTCGCCAAGTCCCTCAAGCAAGAGAGTTTATGCCTCAACACAGATGCAGCGGAAAACCCGCTAACTACGTGCCTAGTGGGTATCCCCCTGCGAGAGGATGACACCCTTCTCGCAGGTTTTCGTCCCCACCCAATCAAGGATTGGGACGCCTGGCTCGAGACACTTAAGCGTGCACCACACGAGCCCCAAGAATTGGAGCTTTTGGGGTCTGCGGCAGCCAATTTTTGTGTAGAGCTCGGATACACTCTAACGGGTAACGAGCCTTACAGAGCTCGAATTGGAGATATCAAAAGACACGGAGTGTATCCCCTAAAAAGGTCCATCTATAACTATGGCAAATGGTGCAATCGTACCATCACCAAACCGTCCACTCCGTCGAAAGCCAGAGCGAATGCCGATCCCTTGACCCTTCCACCTGGTATATTCCTTACCTGCGGGGACCGGGTGTGGGCTGGGATACCGTCTCGTCCTGTGGGAGGGCCGTGCACGTTAGGCAAGTTAACCCTCATGGCCCCTGGCAAAACCCAAATTTTAGACTGGAAAAATTCTAAGCAGGCCCGTCAAAAAAGAGAACTTAACCATTGGGATGAAAATTGCCTATCAGAAGTTAATCATTGGAGTTTCTCAAAGAGGGTGGCTGCCTCCGTCTTTGTGCCCTGGGCGGCGGCAGCTAAGGCGCTAGGGGAGTTGGGCCATCTAGAATGTTGGCTGGGTAAACATGCCAACATGACGTCTCGTGCACTTGCCCAACTGTTACAGGACGGCGACACCACTAGGCCCGCTACGCTGCAAAATAGGGCCGCCATAGACTTCCTTCTCCTCGCCCACGGGCACGGGTGCGAGGAGTTTGAAGGTCTATGCTGCCTGAATCTAACATCCCATTCAAAGAGCATTCACTCAACTATCAAGGGTATACAAGACCAGCTGAGGGATTTGCAAGTTGAAGGCAAAAATTGGTTAAGAAATGCCTTTTCTAGCATCAGGATTTCTGGTTGGGGTTCAGAGTTATTAACATCCTTGACATGGATTCTCATTATTGTTGCTGTTGTGTGCTGCATGTTCGCTTGTTTGAAGTCCTTTTTTATTACCTTAGTCGTACCATCCTCTTTAAATAAAAGGAAACGGGGAGATGTAGGAGTGGTTTCTATGGAAACCAACTCCCAGAAGCCCTCAAAGAAGTCGTGGTGGAGCAGACCATTCCGTGGGAAAAATCCCCCACGCTCCACAGTCACGATGGTGTAGTCCCAGCCCGCCTTTGTTCCTCCCCGTTGTTATTAGTGGATAGTTAGACTGTTTGTAACGTTTAAGTATATGCCTCCTTTCTGGACGATTCATATTCCTTGTAACTGTGATTCGTTCCCGGCCCCTGATCCCTCCCCTTCCCTATTCCGGGTGGTTGTAATCCCTAATCCCCTCCCCATCTCCGCCCTTTACCTCGTTTGTGATTGGTTGCTAGCCGATGGTAAAAGACCTTGCACTGCGTCATTCGGGGCTCTTCAGCTCTGGGACGAGGAGGAATAAAAACCCTTCTGCTGCCCTACTGAGGAGTCGCTCCTTTTTTCCTCGCCGTCGACTGCGGTGTGCAGGAAATAACCTGCGACCCGCCCACACCTCAGATCCCTGAGGAGACCGTCGCGGTCTCCACCGTTTGGGCACCTGAGGGTTAGCCCTCTCGGCGACACTCGGGAGAGCTGAGGCAACTACCGCCCGGTGGAACCGCACTCGAGAAGCAAGGCGCAGATCATCGTCGCGCCCGCAGCGCGCCCGCAGCGCTTCGCCGCTTTTTTATAAGTGGCGCGCGCGCGGCGCCTCGCTGCCGCTTTCTTTTTTTTTATAAAACACAATTATTAAAATCATGAAAGAGATCACAGAACCTCTGGATTCTCCCCTGGGGTAAGAGTCTGGGAAGGGGTGAACTTAGGGGTGGTGTTGAAGGTTGGATCTAGTTCTTTTCCTCAGGAATTTTTCTCCCATGGGTTGCTAGGACACAAATGACTGGGTACTTAAGAGAAACAAAGCACAAGGCTGTAGCCTTTCTCCGTGGCAGGGTGGGGCAAAATTGCCCCTCACGGAAGCAGAGCCTGGTAACGCGAGATTTGGAGAGACTGAAAAGCAAGGGCAGAGGGAGGTCACGCCCTCTTGCTTGGGACCCTCGGAGCTGGACGGTCGGAGCTGCTGTCTGCTGAACCCACGGCCCCTGAGAAGCCAGCGCGGAGCTGCCGGTCTGTCTGCTGTGAGTCTCTGCCCTCTGCCCCATCCGGAGCCGACCTGCCTGCCACCAGCCCGCTTTTCTCCGCTACATTGTAGCGGGGTTTTTCCCTGCACATGGAGACCCCTTACCGTCCCAGCTCCCTGTGTCCCGGGATCCTGCTGTGGCACCAACACCAGCTGCCCCTCCCGAGGGTCTGTGAAGCAAGGGCTCTCCTCCATCCCTCTGTGCCTCGGGCAGTCGCCATTCACCGTGTGCTACCTGAGCTCACGCCGGAGCGCCCCTGCAGGCACCGGGGAATCACCGCACCCAGAGCGCCCCTGCAGCCACCGGGGAATCACCGCACCCAGAGCGCCCCTGCAGGCTGTGACTGAAACTGCACCAAAGGGAAAAGGTGCCTGAAGCCGAGCAGGCTGCCACTGGGTTTCTGGTTCTGTTTGTTGGTTAACGTTATAGTTGTTGTTATTTGTTATCCTTTGTTTTAGATAGTAGTAAAGAACTGTTATTCCTATTCCCATATCTTTGCCTGAGAGCCTTTATAATAATTCGGTGGGAGAGGGGTTACAGTTTCCCATTCCAGGGGAGGCTCCTGCCTTCCTTAACAGACACCTGTCCTTCAAACCAGGACGGTTTTTGGCGCCCAACGTGGGGCACGAGGGCATCGAGGGGAAGAAGGATAACAGTTCTTGAGTAACGCAGCTTTTGTGTGCTGGATATAGGAACCTCATTAGGTTGCACCATGTGGTCTTGCTTATTCCGGTTCGTATGGCAAGTGGTCACAGCTGTTTCTCTCCCATTTGCAGCCCCATATCTAAACATGGGCCCTATAACTAAGGCTACAGTGGCTGTTATACAGTTTGTGTCATGAGTCAATAAGGTGAGGAATTCATGGATTTTCAACTTCCTCTGGAAAGCAGGCATGTGGATTCACAGCTACCACACACTAATGACATGTTTTCAGGGTTACTTTAATAATGGTACCTACTGCGAGGAAGTGACACCAAAAGAAATGTTCTCACAACCCTTCACCCAGCTCTTTGGGCCTATCCCGCCAATCTTTGAGGGGTTCAAATCTTCTCTAAATGCTAATGATACCATACAGTGGCTGGCATTGCTGATAGTCCTACTCTATTTAGCATTCAGGGATAGGGGGGGTCTGACTTGGATAACCACTCTGACATCTACCCCAGACAATAGGGATGAGGCCCCAGAACCTGACATGGCCCCAAAGACTAGGGATGCTGCCACAGAAACTGACCTGGCCCTGAAAACTAGGGATGCTGCCACAGAACCTGACACGGCCCCAGAGACTAGGGATGCTGCCACAGAACCTGACATGGCCCCAGAAACTAGGGACGTAGCCACAGAACCTGACATGGCCCCAGAAACTAGGGTCACCATCCCAGAACCTGACATTGCCCCAGACACTAGGGATGTTGCTACAGAGTCTGACCCGGTCCCACAACCCACCTCAGAAACAACCCACCCGGATTGGGTGGGAGTCCTGGTGAAAGAGATACGCGAGATGAGCCAAGTGCTGAAAGAATACATTTGCCCAGCTGGTGGGAAACCCTTCCCGTACCCCAAAGAGGGAGAGTCCAATAAAGCAGCAGAGGAACCCAGGGACGCTATCACCGCTCAGGCTCCAGTCAGATCAGAGGGGCAGCCACAGCCAGTAGCAGTTGCCCCTGTGGAAAAGAGGAAGACTAAGGTCAAACCAGAGCAGCCAGTGAGTAATGATGGGGAAGCAGGACCCTCTCAACCAGTAGGGAGGCCAAGGATTGAAATCACTACCGAGTCCCTGGGGTATGACAGTCTCCGTAATCTACAAAAAGACATTGTGCGACGGGGTAATGAGCCTTTTACAACCTGGTTACTTCGGGTCTGGGACCTTATGGGTATGGGCGTGCAGCTGGATAGTATTGAGGCAAGGCAGCTGGGACCCTTGTCCCAGGACTCAGGGGTTGATCAGGTATTCGGAAGAGATGACGGGCCCCTGTCTCTCTGAAAACGGCTTTTAATAAGTGTAAGAGAGAGGTTTGTCAACAGGGAGAGAATGCAGGAATATCATCATAGAAGACCATGGAAGACCCTTGAGGAGGGAATCCAACAGCTGAGGGAGGTGGCAATATTGGAGGTACTCTTTGGGAGGGATGGACAACATGATAATGACCCCGATAAGGTCAAGTGTAGAGGGCAAATGTTGTGGAATCTGGCAAAGCTAGGGCCCTCCCAATACACCATCTTCATTGCAACAATTAATGCTGATCACAACCGAGAGACAGTAGGTTCCATAGCCACCAAACTCAGGAATTATGATAGTATGATCAGTGGCCCAATGCAGGCTCAGGTCTCTGCTGTGGTCAAAGACCTCAGAGAGGAGATGATGAGGGAGGTGAGGGAGGAGATGAGGTTGATGAGTGCGGCACCAGTGCGAGTCACAAGCCCCAAAGTCAGAGCCCAGCGCCCCCCAGCCAGGAAGAGAGGGTACACCCCACTATCTGAGCTGTGGTTCTTCCTGTGTGACCACGGAGAAGACATGAGGAAGTGGGATAGGAAACCCACTGCTGCCCTGGCAGCACGGGTACAGCAACTCAAGGAGGGAAATACTAACCGAGGCGGGGGGTCTACTAAAGTGAAGGTAGCCTCAGCCTCCTGTGACCACGATGCCAGATATTACAGAAGGGAGGACGATCTGTTAGATCCCCTCGAGGGGACCTCTACCATGTACGCCCAAGAAAGAAATGACAACCAGAGCTAGAGGGGCCCTGCCTCTAGCCAGGAAGAGGCACGGGAAAACCGGGTCTTTTGGACGGTGTGGATCCGATGGCCTGGCACATCAGAACCACAAAAATATGAAGCGTTAGTTGATACTGGTGCGCAGTGTACCTTAATTCCATCGGGACATGTGGGGGCAGAACCTGTTTCTATTGCCGGGGTGACAGGGGGATCACAGCAATTAACTTTGTTGGAAGCCGAGGTGAGCCTGACCGGGAAGGAGTGGCAGAAACACCACATTGTGACTGGTCCAGAGGCCCCATGTATTCTGGGCATAGACTTCCTCCGGAATGGCTATTACAAAGACCCAAAGGGACTCAGGTGGGCTTTCGGAATAGCGGCTGTGGAGGCAGAGGGCATCAGGCACCTGAACACCTTGCCTGGACTATCGGAAAATCCAAATGCAGTGGGACTCCTGAGAGTAAAAGAGCAACAAGTGCCAATTGCCACCTCGACAGTGCACCGCCGGCAGTACCGGACAAATTGAGACGCCGTGATCCCCATCCACAAGATGATCCGCGACCTGGAAAGCCAAGGAGTGGTTAGTAAAGCCCACTCACCGTTCAACAGCCCCATCTGGCCTGTGCACAAGTCTGACGGGGAATGGAGATTGACTGTGGACTATCGTGGCTTGAATGAAGTGACTCCACCATTGAGTGCTGCCGTGCCAGACATGCTGGAGCTCCAGTACGAGCTGGAGTCCAAGGCAGCAAAGTGGTATGCCACCATTGACATCGCCAATGCGTTTTTCTCCATCCCTCTGGCAGCAGAGTGCAGGCCTCAGTTTGCCTTCACCTGGAGGGGTGTGCAATATACCTGGAATCGGCTACCCCAGGGGTGGAGGCACAGCCCCACGATCTGCCATGGACTGATCCAGGCTGCACTAGAAAAGGGTGAGGCTCCAGAGCATCTCCAATACATCGATGACATCATTGTGTGGGGGAACACGGCAGCAGAAGTATTTGGGAAAGGAGAGAAGATCATCATGATCCTCCTGGAAGCCGGTTTTGCCATCAAGAAAAGCAAAGTCAAGGGACCTGTTCGAGAGATCCAGTTCTTGGGGGTAAAATGGCAAGATGGACGGCGCCAGATTCCCACGGAGGTCATCAATAAGATCACTGCAATGTCTCCTCCAACTAACAAAAAGGAAACTCAAGCTTTCCTAGGGGCCATAGGTTTTTGGAGGATGCACATTCCAGAGTACAGCCAGATTGTGAGCCCTCTCTGCCTAGTCACCCTCAAGAAGAACGATTTCCACTGGGGCCCTGAACAGCAACAAGCGTTTGCCCAGATCAAGCAGATCGCTCATGCAGTAGCGCTTGGCCCAGTAAGGACGGGACCAGAGGTGAGGAATGTGCTTTACTCTGCAGCCGGGAACAAGGGCTTGTCCTGGAGCCTTTGGCAGAAGGTGCCTGGAGAGACTCGAGGCCGACCGCTGGGATTTTGGAGCCGGAGTTACAGAGGGTCTGAAGCCAACTACACCCCCACAGAGAAGGAAATCTTGGCCGCCTATGAAGGAGTTCAAGCCACCTCAGAGGTAATTGGCACTGAAGCACAACTCCTCCTGGCACCTCGACTACCAGTGCTGGGGTGGATGTTCAAAGGAAAGGCTCCCTCTACCCACCACGCCACCGATGCCACATGGAGTAAGTGGATCGCACTTATCACATAGCGCGCCCGCATTGGAAATCCGAACCGCCCTGGGATCCTAGAAATAATTACGAACTGGCCAGAAGGTGAGAGTTTTGGTCTCACTGATGAAGAGGAGCAAGAACAAGTGACCCGGGCTGAGGAGGCTCCACCATATAATCAACTGCTAGATGAAGAAAAGTGCTACGCCCTTTTCACTGATGGTTCCTGTTGCATCATAGGGATGAACCGGAAGTGGAAAGCAGCTGTGTGGAGCCCCACACGACAAGTTGCAGAAGCCACTGAAGGAGAAGGTGGGTCGAGCCAATTTGCTGAACTCAAAGCTGTTCAGCTGGCCCTGGACATTGCTGAGAGAGAGAAGTGGCCAGAGCTCTATCTCTACACCGATTCGTGGATGGTAGCCAATGCTCTATGGGGTTGGCTGGAAAGGTGGAAAAAGGCCAACTGGCAGCGTAGAGGAAAGCCAATCTGGGCAGCTGATGAATGGAAAGACATTGCCACTCGGGTAGAGAAGCTACCCGTAAAGTCCGCCATGTAGACGCCCATGTCCCTAAGAGCCGAGCTAACGAAGAACACCAGAACAACAAGCAGGTAGATCACGCCGCAAAGATTGAGGTGGCACAGATAGATTTAGACTGGCAACACAAAGGGGAGTTGTTCCTAGCCCGATGGGCCCATGATGCCTCAGGCCACCAGGGCAGAGATGCCACCTATAAGTGGGCACGAGACCGAGGGGTGGACCTAACCATAGACAGTATCTCCCAGGTGATCCATGATTGTGAGACGTGCGCCGCGATCAAACAGGCCAAGCGAGTAAAGCCTCTATGGTATGGTGGACGGTGGTCCAAATACAAGTATGGAGAGGCTTGGCAGATTGATTACATCACACTTCCCCAGACCCGCCAAGGCAAGCGCTACGTTCTCACAATGGTAGAAGCCACCACAGGATGGCTGGAGACCTACCCTGTGCCTCATGCCACTGCCCGGAACACCATCCTGGGCCTCGAAAAACAGGTTCTTTGGAGACATGGTACCCCTGAGAGAATTGAATCCGACAATGGGACTCACTTCAAAAATAGCCTTATAAACACCTGGGCTAGGGAACATGGCATCGAGTGGGTGTACCATATCCCTTATCATGCACCAGCAGCTGGGAAAGTTGAACGGTACAATAGCCTGCTCAAAACCACCTTGAAAGCACTGGGTGGGGGGACGTTCAAGAACTGGGAGACTAATTTGGCAAAGGCCACATGGTTAGTGAACACCCGAGGTTCCTCCAGCCGGGCCGGGCCTGCCCACTCTGACCCCTTGCAAACAACAGATAGAGATAAAGTTCCAGTAGTACACATGAGAGGCATGCTGGGAAAGACTGTTTGGGTAAACTCTGCCTCAAGTAAAGACAATCCCATCCGGGGGGTTGTCTTTGCTCAGGGATCAGGCTGCACCTGGTAGGTGATGCAAAGGGATGGAGAGACCCGATGCATACCTCAAGGAGATCTTGTTTTAAGGTGAACTACTTATAACACCGTGCTTGTATCTGTATCTGCATGTATGTATATACCTCGAAAGTTTAAATTTGATGTAAGGTGTTTGCATGGGAAAAAAAATTTGGGGTGGAGAATGTTGAAGGTTGGATCTGGTTCTTTTCCTCAGGAATTTTTCTCCCATGGGTTGCTAGGACACAAATGACTGGGTACTTAAGAGAAACAAAGCACAAGGCTGTAGCCTTTCTCCTTGGCAGGGTGGGGCAAAATTGCCCCTCATAGAAGCAGAGCCTGGTAACGCGAGATTTGGAGAGACTGAAAAGCAAGGGCAGGGGGGAGGTCACGCCTCTCTTGCTCGGGACCCTCGGAGCTGGACGGTCGGAGCTGCTGTCTGCTGAACCCACGGCCCCCTGAGAAGCCAGCGCGGAGCTGCCGGTCTGTCTGCTGTGAGTCTCTGCCCTCTGCCCCATCCGGAGCCGACCTGCCTGCCACCAACCCGCTCTGAGTTTTCTCCGCTACATTGTAGCGGGGTTTTTCCCTGCACGTAGAGACCCCTTACCGTCCCAGCTCTCTGTGTCTGGGGATCCTGCTGTGGCACCAACACCAGCTGCCCCTCCCGAGGGTCTGTGGAGCAAGGGCTCTCCTCCATCCCTCCGTGCTTCGGGCAGTCGCCATTGCCGTGTGCTATCTGAGCTCACGCCGGAGCACCTCCTGCAGCCACCGGGGAATCACCGCCCCCAGAGCGCCCCTGCAGGCTGTGACTGGAACTGCACCAAAGAGAAAAGGTGCCTGAAGCCGAGCAGGCTGCCACTGAGTTTCTGGTTCTGTTTGTTGGTTAACGTTATAGTTGTTGTCATTTGTTATCCTTGTTTTAGATAGTAGTAAAGAACTGTTATTCCTATTCCCATATCTTTGCCTGAGAGCCTCTTGATTTCAAATTTATAATAATTCGGAGGGAGAGGGGTTACAGTTTCCCATCCCAAGGGAGGCTCCTGCCTTCCTTAACAGACACCTGTCCTTCAAACCAGGACAGATTTTGGCGCCCAATGTGGGGCACGAGGGCATCGAGAGGAAAAAGGATAACAGTTCTTGAGTAACGCAGTTTTTGTGTGCTGGATATAGGAATCTCATTAGGTTGCACCATGTGGTCTAGCTTATTCCGGTTCGTATGGCAAGTGGTCACAGCTGTTTCTCTCCCATTTGCAGCCCCATATCTAAACATGGGCCCTATAACTAAGGCTACAGTGGCTGTTATACAGTTTGTGTCATGGGTCACTAAGGTGAGGAATTCATGGATTTTCAACTTCCTCTGGAAGGCAGGCATGTGGATTCACAGCTACCACACACTAATGACATGTTTTCAGGGTTACTTTAATAATGGTACCTACTGCGAGGAAGTGACACCAAAAGAACTGTTCTCACAACCCTTCACCCAGCTCTTTGGGCCTATCCCGCCAATCTTTGAGGGGTTCAAATCTTCTCTAGATGCTAATGATACCATACAGTGGCTGGTGTTGCTGATAGGCCTGCTCTATTTAGCATTCAGGGATAAGGGGGTCTGACTTGGATAGCCACTCTGACATCTACCCCAGACAATAGGGATGGGGCCCCAGAACCTGACATGGCCCCAAAGACTAGGGATGCTGCCACAGAAACTGACCTGGCCCCGGAAACTAGGGATGCTGCCACAGAACCTGACACGGCCCCAGAGACTAGGGATGCTGCCACAGAACCTGACACGGCCCCAGAGACTAGGGACACCATCCCAGAACCTGACATGGCCCCAGAAACTAGGGACACCATCCCAGAACCTGACATTGCCCCAGACACTAGGGATGTTGCTACAGAGTCTGACCCGGTCCCACAACCCACCTCAGAAACAACCCACCCGGATTGGGTGGGAGTCCTGGTGAAAGAGATACGCGAGATGAGCCAAGTGCTGAAGGAATATACTTGCCCAGCTGGTGGGAAACCCTTCCCGTACCCCAAAGAGGGAGAGTCTAATGAGGCAGCAGAGGAACCCAGGGACGCTATCACCGCTCAGGCTCCAGTCAGATCAGAAGGGCAGCCACAGCCAGTAGCAGTTGCCCCTGTGGAAAAGAGGAAGACTAAGGTCAAACCAGAGCAGCCAGTGAGTAATGATGGGGAAGCAGGGCCCTCTCAACCAGTAGGGAGGCCAAGGATTGAAATCACTACTGAGTCCCTGGGGTATGACAGTCTCCGTAATCTACGAAAAGACATTGTGCGACGGGGTCGTGAGCCTTTTACAACCTGGTTACTTCGGGTCTGGGACCTTGTGGGTATGGGCGTGCAGCTGGATAGTATTGAGGCAAGGCAGATGGGACCCTTGTCCCAGGACTTAGGGGTTGATCAGGTACTCGGAAGAGATGACGGGCCTCTGTGTCTCTCTGGGAACGGCTTTTAATAAGTGTAAGAGAGAGGTTTGTCAACAGGGAGAGAATGCAGGAATATCATCATAGAAGACCATGGAAGACCCTTGAGGAGGGAATCCAACAGCTGAGGAAGGTGGCAGTATTGGAGGTACTCTTTGGGAGGGATGGACAACATGATAACGACCCCGACAAGGTCAAGTGTACAGGGCAAATGTTGTGGAACCTGGCGAAGCTAGGGCCCTCCCAATACACCATCTTCATTGCAACAATTAATGCTGATGACAACCGAGAGACAGTGGGCTCCATAGCCACCAAACTCAGGAATTATGATAGTATGATCAGTGGCCCAATGCAAGCTCAGGTCTCTGCTGTGGTCAAAGACCTCAGAGAGGAGATGATGAGGGAGGTGAGGGAGGAGATGAGGTTGATGAGTGTGGCACCAGTGCGAGTCACAAGCCCCAAAGTCAGAGCCCAGCACCCCCCAGCCAGGGAGAGAGGGTACACCCCACGATCTGAGCTGTGGTTCTTCCTGTGTGATCACGGAGAAGACATGAGGAAGTGGGATAGGAAACCCACTGCTACCCTGGCAGCACGGGTACAGCAACTCAAGGAGGGGAATACTAACCGAGGCGAGGGGTCTACTAAAGTGAAGGTAGCCTCAGCCTCCCGTGACCGAGATGCCAGATATTACAGAAGAGAGGACGATCTCTTAGATCCCCTCGAGGGGACCTCTACCATGTACGCCCAAGAAAGAAATGACAACCAGAGCGAGAGGGGCCCTGCCTCTAGCCAGGAAGAGGCACGGGAAAACCGGGTCTTTTGGACAGTGTAAATCCGATGGCCTGGCACATCAGAGCCACAAAAATATGAAGCGTTAGTTGATACTGGTGCGCAGTGTACCTTAATTCCATTGAGACATGTGGGGGCAGAACCTGTTTCTATTGCCGGGGTGACAGGGGGATCACAGCAATTAACTTTGTTGGAAGCCGAGGTGAGCCTGACCGGGAAGGAGTGGCAGAAACACCCCATGGTGACTGGTCCAGAGGCCCCATGTATTCTGGGCATAGACTTCCTCCGGAATGGCTATTACAAAGACCCAAAGGGACTCAGGTGGGCTTTCGGAATAGCGGCTGTGGAGGCAGAGGGCATCAGGCAACTGAACACCTTGCCTGGACTATGAGAAAATCCAAATGCAGTGGGACTCCTGAGAGTAAAAGAGCAACAAGTGCCAATTGCCACCTCGACAGTGCACCGCCGGCAGTACCGGACGAATCGAGACGCCGTGATCCCCATCCACAAGATGATCCGCGACCTGGAAAGCCAAGGAGTGGGTAGTAAAGCCCACTCACCCTTCAACAGCCCCATCTGGCCTGTGCGCAAGTCTGACGGGGAATGGAGATTGTCTGTGGACTATCGTGGCTTGAATGAAGTGACTCCACCATTGAGTGCTGCCGTGCCAGACATGCTGGAGCTCCAGTACGAGCTGGAGTCCAAGGCAGCAAAATGGTATGCCACCATTGACATCGCCAATGCGTTTTTCTCCATCCCTCTGGCAGCGGAGTGCAGGCCTCAGTTCGCCTTCACCTGGAGGAATGTGCAATATACCTGGAATCGGTTACCCCAGGGGTGGAGGCACAGCCCCACGATCTGCCATAGACTGATCCAGGCTGCACTGGAAAAGGGTGAGGCTCCAGAGCATCTCCAATACATTGATGACATCATTGTGTGGGGGAACACGGCAGCAGAGGTATTTGAGAAAGGAGAGAAGATCATCATGATCCTCCTGGAAGCCGGTTTTGCCACCAAGAAAAGCAAAGTCAAGGGACCTGCTCGAGAGATCCAGTTCCTGGGGGTAAAATGGCAAGATGGACAGCGCCAGATTCCCACGGAGGTCATCAATAAGATCACTGCGATGTCTCCGCCGACTAACAAAAAGGAAACTCAAGCTTTCCTAGGGGCCATAGGCTTTTGGAGGATGCACATTCCAGAGTACAGCCAGATTGTGAGCCCTCTCTACCTGGTTACCCGCAAGAAGAACGATTTCCACTGGGGCCCTGAACAGCAACAAGCGTTTGCCCAGATCAAGCAGGAGATCGCTCACGCGGTAGCGCTTGGCCCAGTAAGGACGGGACCAGAGGTGAGGAATGTGCTTTACTCTGCAGCTGGGAACAAGGGCTTGTCCTGGAGCCTTTGGCAGAAGGTGCCTGGAGAGACTCGAGGCCGACCGCTGGGATTCTGGAGCCGGAGTTACAGAGGGTCTGAAGCCAACTACACCCCCACCGAGAAGGAAATCTTGGCCGCCTATGAAGGAGTTCAAGCCGCCTCGGAGGTAATTGGCACTGAAGCACAACTCCTCCTGGCACCTCGACTACCAGTGCTGGGGTGGATGTTTAAAGGAAAGGCTCCCTCTACCCACCACGCCACCGACGCCACATGGAGTAAGTGGATTGCACTTATCACACAGCGCGCCCGCATTGGAAATCCGAACCGCCCTAGGATCCTGGAAATAATTACGAACTGGCCAGAAGTTGAGAGCTTTGGTCTCACTGATGAAGAGGAGCAAGAACAAGTGACCCGGGCTGAGGAGGCTCCGCCATACAATCAACTGCTAGATGAAGAAAAGTGCTACGCCCTTTTCACTGATGGTTCCTGTCGCATCATAGGGATGAACCGGAAGTGGAAAGCAGCTGTGTGGAGCCCCACACGACCAGTTGCAGAAGCCACTGAAGGAGAAGGTGGGTCGAGCCAATTTGCTGAACTCAAAGCTGTTCAGCTGGCCCTGGACATTGCTGAGAGAGAGAAGTGGCCAAAGCTCTATCTCTACACTGATTCGTAGATAGTAGCCAATGCTCTATGGGGTTG
>JAVTVJ010010765.1:0-71062 GCA_034509425.1 Eopsaltria australis | reverse complement strand
GATGGCCATGGAAGTGCCCTGAGTGCACATTCAGAGGCACCTTCGTGGCTTGTCAGGCCACGACACTGAAACTAAATTGGCAACGTGGCTTCTTTGGATGACATTTTGTCCTTTGAAATATCTGCACCAACTGGTCTGGAGCTGCTTTCTGAGCCCACCCCTTGGGGACAGCTGTGAGGGGCTGAGGGCTGGCTTGAAGCAGGTTCTGGGAGCAGCCCTCCAGCCTCACCTGCACAGCAGGCACTGCCACAGTCCCTAGAGATCACATCACCTTCCCTGCACCCACCTTTTAGACGTGCTTTAAATGTCAGCTGGTGCTGATCTCCCCCTTGGAGCCCTGTGAACCAAGACTGGTTTAGTTCCTATGGGGAATTTCTTTCCTGCAGCGCGTGGGATTTCCCGCTGCCTCCTGTGATGGGGATGCTCGGGGAGTGCTGGCCTTTGGGGGCAGCTGCCTGGGCAGGGGCTGAGCTCGGGGCCCTGTTGGGCCCGTGGCCCCCAGCAGCAGCAGCCACGGGGTCCAACGCCCAGTACAGCCTGCACTGCCCCTGCAGGTGTCACCTGAGCAGGGGACAGGGGCCAGTGACCGCTGCTAGCAGCAGAAACCCGGGCAGGATGAGGAACCTCTCGCTGGGCTTGAACAATCTGGGCACAGGGCAATGCAAAGCTGGGGGGGGGAAGCAAAGCCCAGAGCCTTTGGAGGCTCCAAGCCTTAAACATCACGCTCTGCAGCACCCCAGATCCAGGTCCCACAGTTGCCAAGGCTGTCATGGCCTTCAGAGCATGAACAGGGATCGTGCATCCCTGTGGGCTCTGGGCTCAGGAGTCTCTGTGGCTCCAGCAGGACGGCTGGCAGAAGGTTTCCTGCTTTGGTGGCATTGCTGCAGGGCCCGCTCCTGTCAGAGCCCCCTCTCTGCTGGGGACAGCTTTGCTCTTGGGGACGCCGCTCTGCAGCAGCCCAGGAACACGAGCAGTGCCCAGTGCCGCGAGTGCTGTCAGTGGGGTCCCCCTGTGCACAGGGACCCCCAGTCCCGGGGCAGCCATGCCAGCACCCGCAGGGACCTGCAGCCCCGGGAACCCGGAGCAAGTGGAAACCACAACTGTGCATATGCTGCTTGTGGCTAAAGGAATTGCAGAGACGTGGTGTTTTAAAAAGTATTTACCAAACATCAGCAAAACCTATGGTTTACAGAACATCTTCTATTACAACAATCCTTATCACAACAATTCTTATAAAAACAACAATCCTTATCACAACAATTCTTATAAAAACAACAATCCTTATAACAACAATTCTTATAACAACAATTCTTATAAAAACAAAAATCCTTATAACAATTCTTATAACAACAATTGTTATAACAACAATTCTTATAAAAACAACAATCCTTATAACAACGACAATGCTTGTAAAAACAACAATCCATAGAACATATATACATGGGTGCCTATAGACTAACAATCTTCAAAACATTTTTACAGAAAACCACTAACATATAGAACGTATTTACAGAGGAGTCACACTTGTGGCCATCATCCCTGTCAGTCCTGGAAGAAAGAAAGCAGCGTGGTCAGGTCCAAGGCAGGCTGGGTGTGGTGTTTGTCCCCTCTGGGCTGGGTGTCCCTTGGCAGGGCCACCCAGCCCAGTTCCAGTCTGGCAGCAGGGGACAAACTGCCTGCGGGCGCGGCATGGGGAGGATGTGCCTGTAATGCTGCTGGAGGACCCATACTTATTCTGGAATCCTGGGCTTCTCCTCATCCTTCTCATCTACATCCATGTCCTCGAGGTCATCCTTCTCATCAACTTCCATGTCCTCGAGATCGTCCTTCTCATCTACGTCCATGTCCTCGAGGTCATCCTCATCTACCTCCATGTCCGCGATGTCGTCCTTCTCATCTACCTCCATGTCCTCGATGTCGTCCTTCTCATCAACTTCCATATCCTCCATGTCGTCCTTCTCATCAACCTCCATATCCTCGATGTCGTCCTTCTCATCTACCTCCATGTCCTCGATGTCGTCCTTCTCATCTACCTCCATGTCCTCGATGTCGTCCTTCTCATCTACCTCCATATCCTCGATGTCGTCCTTCTCATCTACCTCCATATCCTCGATGTCGTTCTCCACATTGACCTCCGTATCCTCAACAGACTCTTCCACAGGCACCTCCATCATCTCCTCCATACCCGGCTCCATGTGGTCCACAGTGTCTCCGTCAGGCTGCATCAGGGAACACAACCTCTCTGTGGGGTCCCTGTCCCACACTACCCCACAGGGCTGCAGCCCCCCTGGGCAGCTGGGGGGTGCCCAGCTCCATGGAGTGGCACTGTACCTCCAGTGGGACAGGAATGCAGTTCTGCTGGGATGGGACCCTCACTGCACGCAGCAGGACAGGTGTGATCAGCAGGACGGGTGTGAGCAGCAGGAAAGGTGCGAGCAGCAGGAACATCTTGGCACCAAGGGACAGAGCACAGAGGGAGTCAGAACTGACCGTTGGCAGCAGCTGAAGTGGCAGTTGTGCTTCTGGTCAGGTGCTGGACTCTCCACCTGGAACATTCCAGGAATTGTTACATCACGGAAGGTTCAGGGCCATTCCACAGTGGGAGACGGGGATGGTAGAATGATCAAATCCTTGAATGGTTTGGCTTGGAAGGAACCCTAAAGATCATGTGGTTCCAACCTGAGCAACCTCCCACCACACCAGGTTGCTCTGGACCCTATCCAGCCTGGCCTTAGATGATCCCAGGGATGGTCCCCCTGTGCCAGGAACCAGCACCCTTATAGTAAAGAACTTCCTCCCATCATCAGATCTATTCCAGCGGTCTTTCATTTTTATCCCATTACTCCTTGTCCTGTCACTGCACTTCCTGAGGAAGAGTCTCTCTCACACTTCACTGTAGCCCCTTCACAGCCTGGCAAGGTGCTCTGAGGTCTCCACACAAGCTTCTCCTCTCCAGCCTCAACAGCCCCAACAGCTGCAACTTTCTCAGCCTTTCCCCACAGGGTAGGTGCTCCAGTGCCCTCAGCAACTTCATGGCCTCCTCTGGCACTCAGCAGCTTCCCTGGGAACAACAGGGGACATCAGCCCTGGGGGTGTCCAACAACCCATGCAAGACACTGGCCTTGGGAATTGCCAAAGGCTGGCAGCTCTGCGGTTCTCAAAGTTATGAAGAGAGGAGGAGAAAATGAACAGGAGCAGGGCAGCGAGCCTGAACCCCAGAGAAGGAAAGCTCGTGATCCTGGGTGCCCGTGTAGTGCTTGTGGATGGTTTAATGGTAGCCCTGGTATCTCTTCCAAGGCTGTGGGGATGTTTGTGGTGGAAGAAGTCCAGAAGAACATTTCTGATCACCAATGTGTAGGAGATGATCTTTGGCAGAGGTAGAGGTTGAATTTTCCTGGGAAGGAGATGATGATTCCGTTTCTGGAAAGGGAAGCTGAGCAAAGTGCTGCCAGATCTTGGTGTTTCTGCGGGTGCTGGCATGGCCATCCTGGGGCTTCCTGTGCACAAGGGGCTCCCACTGCTGCCAATGCCAGCACTGGCTGTGTTCCTGGGCTGGGGCAGAGCAGTGTCGCCAAGAGCAAAGCTGTCACTAGCACAGAGAAGGGTGAGACATGAGTGGCCCCTGCAGCGATGCCACCAGAGCCTGCTCAGTGACTCGTGCTCAGGGCATGGAGATGTCCTTCAGCTTCACAATGCCTCAGCTGCACTTGCCTTCTTTCTGTGCAACAGTGATTGTGGCCCAGATCAACACTCCTCGAACCAACACAATGTGTTTTCTAGAATTTCTGTGTCATTTCTGTGTGGCTTTACCCTTGCCCTGACTCTGTGCACAGTGCTCCCAGTTGCTGCCAAAGCTGCAGCAGTGCTCTGAAATAACGGGACCTTTGTTTGTAGGTCAGTGTCCTGGCTTAGGCAGGAGGGGTCAAAATCTAGGACGTGATCTATGGTGCAGGAAGGAATAGAACTCCCTTCCTGGGAGAGAGAGCCAATAATCAGGTTGTTTTAAGGATTGATATGTAGGTGAACCAATTAAAAAGTTGATCCGCCTTCGGGGCAAAAACCATCTAGAAGCAGAGACCCTCTGAGGCTCTTCCTCTTTGGACCTGCTGCTGTGTGGAGAGGAGCATCTCCTGCTTCTCTCGCTGGTAAGGCCCCAGCCCCCCCACTCCTTCCAAGGAGGGAGGGGGGGGAGGGGGGAAGGGAGGTTTATGGCAGCCGTGCCGCTGCAGCCGGGAATGGGGGAGGAAACGGCTGGAATTTTCAGCAGATCCAGCTCAGCCGCTGTGTCAGCTACACCAGACAGGGCCAGGCCCCTGCTCCGGGCCAGGCAAGGACCGGGCCGGCTCCATCCAGCTCGGGCCAGGCCCTGCCCTGTCACCCCGGGCCCAGATGGCCCCAGCAGGCTGAGCCAGCTGCGCAGAGCCGGGCACAGAGACTCTGAGAGCTTCTGCCATGCAGCTGGGACCTGTTCAAACAGCCCGGCAGGGAGCACGGGATCCTCACACTGCCAGAGAGAGAGAGACTGAGATTAACTCTCTCCATGCCTGGACTAAACTTACAGACACCCATCCTTCCTGGCAGAGAGAGGAACGAGTGAGGACATCTACAGAAATGCAGCATAGAGACTTTCCAGTCAGTGATGAAAACAGAACTGATAGCTAGAAGGAGGAGCATGAGAAGTGCTTCAAGAGGGAAGCTGAAAACTCTTTTGGAGAACCATGGTTGGGGACTGAGCTAACAAATTCCCTGTGATAGATGAAGATACAGTCCTAAAGGGGGATGTGAGGTTCTCATTGCAGCCAATGAACTGAAATCCCTGGGTAAAGACCAGTAGGTGTTGAAAAAGTACAGCCTGATGAGAAACTTGAACCAAGAGAGAGGAGAGGCTGTGACCCAGAGCCCTGGTCCCGGGGGGAATGCTAGAGAACCTGAGTTGTCAGGAGAACCTGTGTTGCTACGCACAGAAGAAGGGCTTTTCTTTGTTGCTGCACTTGAACTGTGTTGGGAAATGGCCATTTCTGGCTGCACAGACATAAGGTATAAGTGAGCAATCCAGGCTCCATAGACAAGAGTTAGGCCTCTGCTCAAGGCTGTTCTCAAAACAACTGTGGGAGAGGGAGACATGAGAGCTGTAAACAAGGTGCAGGTGTCTAGAGATTAGCTTGGCAGAAGAAACTGTTGATGTTACTGCCTTCTGATACCAGTTTGTGTGTTAATTAGATTAGAGAAAGATCCCGTGTGAAACTTCTGTAAGTGAATAATATTTTGAGCACGTAAGGTAGTATAAGTATGTGCACTGTCTGACAATAAACGAGCTTGATTTATGAATCACATTGGATCGTCGTCTTGCTCCTCTCGCCGACAAATGGTGACCCCGACGTGCGGGACGAAGACGCGCGGGACCGGACTGGCGGGATCAGGAAAGCACCGGTAGCAGCGACCGGGGAGCGAAGATCTATACCCTTTGCGCGGCGAAGGGGGGATCCGATCGCTTGGACCTCGGAGAGGGGTCCGCCGCCCGAGAACGGCTATACTCGGAAAGGCTGCGTGGCGATCGCGATCGGCGCATAGACGCGGCGCGGAAAGACACGGAGGGGCCGGTGCGGAGGGACGCGGAGGCCACTGCGATCAGCCTGGAGAGGTTAACCAGCTGGACGGATATGGATTCGCAGGTAGCCGTAGATTTGTTAACACGCTTTTTGGAAAAGCGGGGAGTTAGCAAAGACACCTTAAAGCAGGTGACAGGATTAGTTACGTTAGGAGTAGAAAAGGGTTGCTTCAGGGACCCTAATACGATCTTTGACCTGTCTGAATGGCGGAAATATGGGGATCAGTTGTTTGAGGGAATTCTAGACAGCGACAAAGCATGCGCGAAACTTGGGAAGCCCTGGAGGGAGGTAACGACCTGTTTACAGAGGTACCAGACTGAGAAAAAAGTTGCTGCTGCCGCCATGGAAAAGTTAGAAGGGGTGACTGAAGGGAGCGGGGGGACCCCGGGAGGGGAGCACCCTATCCCGGGAATGCTCGGCATTGGTAACGAACCGCCCAGCCTGCCGGCAGTAGGGAGGTGTGTGCTGCGGGGGGTGCACGGCTCGCCGCCCGAGCACGGCGTTGCCCCGGAGGCGGCCGCTGTTTGCGCGGAGCAATCGGCCGCCCCGGCGCCCGCGCCGCCGGAGCCGGAGGAGGGGTGTCCGCCCCTCCCCTGTGCACCGGCCGAACCCCAGGAGGAAGATCAGCCGGCTTTGCCCCCACCCCGGGTGACTGTATCCCTTCTCGCCCGATGCGAGGGGGCAGTGTCCCTTTTCGCCAGGAGCAGCCGCCTGCGCGCCAGCCGCCTGCGCTCCCCCCCTCGCTGGGTGGAGGCTGTGTTCCTTTTCGCGCGGGGGAAGGGAGACGCAGAATTAGCTGGGCGAAAGTAGAACAGAAAGCTTTGGAAGAGGGCGATGAAAAACTAGCTCAGGACGTTAGAACTTTAAGCCGAGGAGAAGCGGCGTTTCCAGTGCTCTTTGAGTCCCTGCAGGATGACAGGGTATCCGCAGCTATCACAGCTGGGGTGCCGCAGTGGAGGCGAGGGGCACTGTTACGCCAGTGTGTTTTAGAAAATTGTAATCGGCAGACGCTGCCCGCAGACACCTCCATTCAGGTCATGTTAGAAAGGATGAGCCGAGTGCCGGTGGGAATGCAGGCATTTATAGCAGAAATAGTCACCGCCATGGGAGACAAAAGAGGTGAAATGATAGCCCCTGCCAGACGCAGGCCCTTAGCACAGAGGCGGGAGGGTCGCGCCTAGGCAGAGAACCCCGGTGCTTCAGGTCTGGGGAAGAGGACGGAAGGGATGGAGATAGATGAAGGACAGCTGACAGTCCAGGACCTCTTCTAACTTATACTCTCTGTGAGAGAATTGAACTGTGATAATTCCGCTATTTGGAATCTCCTAAAATGGACTTGAGACTGTAGATTAACCCTGAGAGCGAGAGTGGCCTTTCAAATACCCGGCTGAGAGACAATTAAAAAGGGCGCTGTGAGACATGTTCAGTGATAACCGGACAGCCGCCCCCGAGACTGTGAAAACAGCTTTGCAATCGGACTCGCTTCTACAATCCGTCAGGGAAAAAGGGACAGAAAAGTGGTGAAAGTGATGTACTGGAAAAATTTCTACATGTTTAAAAGGTTAGAGAGCTCGACCCGCGAGCCTCCAACGGCGCCCCCCCCCATGCCACATCCCCCAGAATTGGGGGGAGATGGCCAGAAGGAGCAAATTGCTGCCTGGGAACAGGGGCTGGACATCAGAGAACAGAGCCTCCAGCTCCTGACCATCATGGCTGACTGAATCCTTCTCGCTTTTCTGTTTATTCATCTCTATCTGAATCCGAGGAAGTTACTGCTCCTCAAAGTCGTTGAGAACTTTCAGGACCTCTCCTTTTTTCTTCTTTAGCTGCAGATGCATCTCCTAGAACACTGCTTCCAGAGTTCCAGGGAAAGGTGTCCTCCCGCCCCCCCCCCCCTCGCAGCAGTTTCGGATTTCTCCTCGCAGCGGTTTCGGATTTCTCCCCGCGGCCGCTGCAGTAAGCGGCGGCTCCTGCCCGGCGGTCCCTGCCCTCGGCTCCTGCCCTCGGCTCCTGCCCTCGGCTCCTGCCCTCGGCTCCTGCCCTCGGCTCCGGCGGCATCTCAGTGCGCCGGGGGTGGGAGGCTGTGGAGCCGGCAGCGGTGGTGACACGGCGCGGCAACAGCCACGGTTTTTCTGTGCGCCGGGCGGGCAGCGAGGAACCTCTTTTCCCAGCATCGACTGAGTAACAACAGTTTTCCCTAGCCACCGGGACCGCGCGCAGCTCGCCTGCTGGCACCGGAAAACGGGAAGGAGAGCGCGGCCGCCCGCCGAGCTCCAACAGTACCGGCCCAGCACTGCCTGCGCCTGCGCCCTCGACCGCCGGTGCTCCTGAGTCAACCCCTGGGTGCACTTTTAATAGGTCGTTTTTTTTCTGCAAGTATCAAAGACTGTTCATATTGTCTCGTATACTTGCTGCTGACTTTACTGGTGGAATTTGTGTTAACAAGAAGAAATCTGGGAAATCTAGGTTGCTACAAGACTTGCACTTAGTCAGTGCAAAAAGAAAAAGGGGGAGAAAGGGAGGACGGAGAGAGTGAGAGTGCTGGAGTGACTGTTTACAAGCATCCAGCCCACACAACAATTCAGCAAAAACAAAGGATTGAAAACGTGGCAGAACTGATCCAGAGGGGACGCAGCAGAATTGTACACCTAACAGGCCGGTGCCAAAGCGCAGCCGAGGCCGAGCAGAATAAGGAAGTTTGGGCGAAATGTAAACTGATTAATAAGCTAGAAGAAACATTTGAATAAATAACATGTGCAAACTTGCAGACTATATATTAGGAAATGTTTAAGTCAGATTTTCCTTGAAAGACTCTTGAAAGTTAAAGTTAAGTAGTGTATCTTTTATCAAAAAAAAAAAAAAAAAAAAAAAGTAAGACAAGAAGATTGCTTGTTGGAGCAAAACTGAGCAGTTTGTTTCTTATAGTGATAGTATTAGAATAAGATTTCAAATATTTCTGTCTTGATTTTTTTTTCATTCTGCAAAATCCTGCATGTTTTAGAGTGGTAAGCCTTAGTAGCAGAATTTGTCAGGAAATGTATACCTTTGTATTGTTTGTTAATTAATGATGGGAATTGTCTTGCTAGATAGAAATGAATGACTGGAATTTTAATCTGTTCTTACTGTTTTTCCTGTTTTACTTTGTTTCAGTGAGTGTTTGAATTTTATACCTACAGCTGAACTTAGAAGTACAGTGATCTCGGAGAAGATGGAGCAAAGAAAGGATGGATCTGTGTGCTTGCAGCTTGCAACACTGTTTTCAAACATATCCCAAGCGATCACCCCTGGTGTATTAGTACTTATAAATATATTGTTAAAGTTTAAATGCTATTAGGTTTGTTAAGTTCTCTTACAGTTAAGTATTACAACTAGATTTTATAAGAGTTAACTACAACTATACATAGCTATGTGTGTTATAGCAAGGATTAGGTTCTGTTAAGATTACGTACGTAAACTCATGCATATGCAATCTTTTAATTATCATGTTCATGGTACCATGGTCTTTTTAGTCAAAAGTAGTTGACAACGTCTACTATTTTACGGTCTGCACAACCTGTGTTATGTTTATGTAACTGTCTCTATTATTTGCTCAGATTTAAGTAACCTTCTTAGTTGTTGTTTCTAACAGTTTTCTCATAAGATCTGTGTTAGGGAAATCCCTCCAGTTGGAGTCCTGGCCCTGGCCAAGCCTTGACTCTCCCTGGTCGGACATCTACCAATGGACCCAGGTGTTTCTGCATCCAAATCGTATTTAAGTCGGGTTTGACTTAATAATTGGAATTTATATCAGCTGGATCCCTTTTGGGGTGGACTTGGAGACCCTATCCGGAAGGGCTTTCCATGTCTTCACTGAAACAAGGCAGCTGTTGCAGACCCTGGATGTTAGCATAGTATTCTAGACTTCAGTAAGGTATTACCCTGATTAACAGCCTTCAGAGACGAAGCAATTGAGACTAATTCACAAGATCACCTTAGAATGTTTGGCACATAGGTGTTGGAAGTATTCTTATGTCTAGTTATGTGTGTTTCTTACTGCGCTACCTCTGACAAATGGCTGGTAATGCCATAAACAAACTCATACTGATTAAAACAGAAAGGGGAATTGTAAGGTTGCAAGTATGTGTGTTAAATCACGAAAAAGACACAGATAATTGTACACTTAAAGTATGCCTTTAAGAGCCTGGTTAACAAGCTTAAGTTTTAAAGACTGATTAGTGAACTTTGTAAAAATGGAATTGATAGGTTTAGTAATTATTATAATCATAAGTGTATTATTGCCATGTGTAGTTAAGTATTTGATGAATACAGTAGAAGAAAAAAAAAGGTGTAAACCAGGCCTGGATTGCTCAAAGAAAAGAAGGGGGATATGTTGGAAAATGGCCATCTCTAAGTGAGCAATCCAGGCCCCTCAGATGAAAGCAAGGCCGGAGAAGCTCATGGTACCTTTCACCAAAATGCGAAGGGACTTTTTCGCCAGTTTAGGATGACCATGCGGGAAGCGGGGGGCGTTGTGGGGGCCTGCCCCGGCTGTAGCCGCCATGGCCCAGGGCTGGGCTTGGTGTGGGTCCCCGGGGCTTGGGCCCGTGTGAACTCTATCCTTTCAGTGTATGGAGACACTCGTGTATGGTGCAATTATACCTCCCCCAACATTTCCCATTCTACTAATCAACCCTTGAAATTACCTAGTGGCGTGTGTTTCATTTGTGGAGATCGAGCCTGGCCAGGTATCCCCTCCAAAATAAAAGGGGGACCCTGTTCTCTTGGAAGGTTGACATTGCTGACCCCCAACACCTCGATGATTCTTAATAAGCTTCGACATCACCATCTCAGGCGCTTGAAACGCTTTGTACACGGCTTTACTGCTGATTGCAAATCTAATGTCGAGTTTTGGTCGCCTCCTGCTATTATTGCAGCCTCCTTCCTTGCTCCAGGAGTGGCCTCGGCTGGGGCCTTGGCCCAATTGAACAAACTAGGTTGTTGGCTCTCCAAACAAACAAACGCTACATCTAAAGCAATTTCAGATTTGTTGCTTGATGTAGATTCGGTGAGACACGCCACGTTGCAAAATAGAGCCGCAATAGACTTTTTATTGTTGGCACAAGGACATGGGTGTGAAGAATTTGAGGGAATGTGTTGCATGAATCTCTCTGATCATTCTAATTCAATACATGCACAATTAAAAACTTTGACTCAGCTCACCCAGCAATTTCAAGTGAGCAATGACTTAGGAATAGCTAAGTGGTTGTCCTCATTGGGCATAACAGGTTGGATCCAAACCTTGTTATTTGAAGGCCTTCGGTTGTGTGTTGTTGTTATTGTGTTTATAATAATTGTTAAGATTGTGTATAGCTGTTTAATGAAACAAGTAACCAAAGTGACCCACAACGTTTTGCTTGCAAAAGAAGAACAAGGAAGAATTGTTGAAAAATGGCTCCATGACCAGGGCCATGGGTCGCTAGAGGGCTTGTGCAAAGAAGACCCAGTGTAACTGGGAAAAGACTGAAGTAGATAATAAGAGTAACATTGCCTTTAAGAAATTGATTGACTGATATAAGTTTTAAAATAGATGATGAATGAAGTTTATTAAGATAAGATTGATAGTTTTAATAGTTATTACAATCATAAGAGTAAAAGTGCCATAAGTTCAGTTAAGTTTAAGTGTTGCTAAATTTAAGTGATGTTAGGTTAAAGTTATTGATTTTAAATTCTGTTAAGCTCTCTTAAGGTTAGGTTCTGTTAAATTTAAGTTCTGCTAAATATAAGTGTTAAGTTCAAGTGAAGTTAAGTTTAAGTGATTATAGGTAAGTTTTAAGGACTGTTAAAGTTAAGTGCTGTAAAGTTTCATTTCTGTTAAGTTCAAGTGTCAATTAGTTTATAATGTTAAGTATTTGATAAATAATAGAAAAATGTAAACATGGTCTGGATTGCTCAAAGAAAAGAAGGGGGATATGTTGGGAAATGGCCATTTCTGGCTGCACAGACATAAGGTATAAGTGAGCAATCCAGACTCCATAGATAAGTGTTAGGCCTCTGCTCAAGGCTGTTCTCAAAACAACTGTGGGAAAGGGAGACATGAGAGCTGTAAACAAGGTGCAGGTGTCTAGAGATTAGCTAGGCAGAAGAAACTGTTGATGTTATTGCCTTCTGATACCAGTTTGTGTTTTAATTAGATTAGAGAAAGATCCCGTGTGAAACTTCTGTAAGTGAATAATATTTTGAGCACGTAAGGTAGTATAAGTATGTGCACTGTCTGACAATAAACGAGCTTGATTTATGAACCACATTGGATCGTCGTCTTGCTCCTCTCGCCGACAGGATGTCTCCATGGAGCTGCTGGCATTGTCAGTGACATCCTGGCTCTTTGGCACTCTGAGGGCTCCCGGGATGTCACTCTGCAGCCCCTGTGAATGTCTGTGACATCCCAGCTGTTGAGGAGTCTGGGCATAGCTGGCATGTCTGCATGGATCCCCTGTGAGTGTCGGTGACATGCCGGCTCTTTGGCAGCCTGGGAACTGCTGGCATGACCCCATGGAGCAGCTGTGAGTGTCTGTGACATCCCTGCTCTTTGGAAGACAGGGTAAGGCAGGGATGTGCGCATGGGGCCCCTTTGGGTAACTGTGACATGCTGTCTCTTTGCCAGCCTGGGGACTCCTGCGATGTCCCCATGGAGGCCCTGTGAGTGTCTTTGACATCCCTGCTCTTTGGCCTTGTGGGGATTGCAGGCATAAGGCCGTTGAAGCCTTGCGAGTGTCTGTGAGGTGCTGGGTCTTTGGCTGCCTGGAAAGTCCAGGGATGTCACCATGGAATCCCTTGGAATTTCTGTGACATCTTAGCTCCTTGGAAATCTGGGGACTGCTGGGGTATCAGCATGGAAGCCGCGTGAAAGTCTGTGACATCTGGGCTCTTAGGCAGGCAGGGATCACATGGGCTGTGGCTATGGAGCCCATGTGAGTTTCTGTGGCATGGCAGGTTTTTAAAAGCTTGGGGACTCCTGGGATTTCACCATGGAGCCGCTGTGAGTGTCTGTGACATCGTGGCTCTTTGGGAGCCTGGACACTCCTGGGATGTCACTCTTGAGCACCTGTGAGTGTGTGTGACATGCTGGCTCTTTGGCAGTCTGTGGATTCATGGGGTGTCTGCATGGAGCTCCTGCTAGTGTGTGTTGCATCCTGGCTCTTTGTCACTCTGGGGGCTCCTGGGATGGCAGTCTGGAGCCCCTGTGAATGTCTGTGACTTTCCGTCTCTTGGGGAGCCTGGGGATACGTGGGATGAGTGCATGGATCCCCTGTGAGTGTGTGTGACATGCCAGCTCTTTGGCAGCTTTGGAAATCCTGGCATTTCTGTGTGGAGCCCCTGTGAGTGTCCGTGACATGACCAAGGTCTTTGGCAGCTTGGGGACCCCTGGGATGTGTGCATGGAGCCCCTGTGAGTGTGTGTGGCATCTCTGGTGTTTGGCACTCTAGGGATTCCCGGGATGTCCCCATGGGACCCGTGTGAGTGTCTGTGACATGCTGGCTCTTTGTCAGCCTCGGGTCTCCTGGGAAGTCGCCATGGAACTGTTGTGAGTGTCTGTGATATCCCAGTTGCTTGGAAGCCCGGGGTCTCCTGGGATGTTGCCATTGATCAGCTGTGAATGTTTGTGACATCCCGGCTCTTTGGGTGATTGGGGACAGTAGGGAAGTCCCGATGGAGCCCCTGTGAGTGTCTGTGACATCGTGGCTTTTTGAGAGCCTGTGGACTCGTAGGATGTCAGTCTGGAGCCCCTGTGAGTGTCTGTGACATCGAGGCTGTTTGAGAGCCTGTGTGGACTCTCGTGGGATGTCAGTCTGGAGCCCTGTGAGTGTCTGGCGGCATCCCAGCTGTTGAGGAGTCTGGGCATGGCTGGCATGTCTGCATGGATCCCCTGTGAGTGTCGGTGACATGCCGGCTCTTTGGCAGCCTGGGCACTGCTGGCATGACCCCATGGAGCAGCTGTGAGTGTCTGTGACATCCCTGCTCTTTGGAAGACAGGGTAAGGCAGGGATGTCCGCATGGGGCCCCTTTGGGTAACTTTGACATGCTGTCTCTTTGGCAGCCTGGGGACTCCTGCGATGTCCCCATGGAGGCCCTGTGAGTGTCTTTGACATCCCTGCTCTTTGGCCTTGTGGGGATTGCGGGCATAAGTCCGTTGAAGCCTTGCGAGTTTCTGTGAGGTCCTGGCTCTTTGGCTGCCTGGAAAGTCCGGGGATGTCACCATGGAATCCCTTGGAATTTCTGTGACATCTTAGCTCCTTGGAAATCTGGGGACTGCTGGGGTATCAGCATGGACGCCGCGTGAAAGTCTGTGACATCTGGGCTCTTAGGCCGGCAGGGATCACATGGGATGTGGCTATGGAGCCCATGTGAGTTTCTGTGGCATGGCAGGTTTTTGGAAGCTTGGGGACTCCTGGGATTTCACCATGGAGCCGCTGTGAGTGTCTGTGACATGGCCGCTCTTAGAGAGCCTGAGAACACCTTGGATTTCTCCATGTGGCTACTGTGAGTGTGCATGGAGCCCCTGTGAGTGTGTGTGGCATCTCTGGTGTTTGGCACTCTGGGGATTCCCGGGATGTCCCCATGGAACCCGTGTGAGTTTCTGTGACATGCTGGCTCTTTGTCAGCCTTGGGTCTCCTGGGAAGTCGCCATGGAACTGTTGTGAGTGTCTGTGATATCCCAGTTGCTTGGAAGCCCGGGGTCTCCTGGGATGTCGCCATTGAACAGCTGTGAATGTTTGTGACATCCCGGCTCTTTGGGTGATTGGGAACAGTAGGGAAGTCCCGATGGAGCCCCTGTGCGTGTCTGTGACATCGTGGCTGTTTGAGAGCCTGTGGACTTGTGGGATGTCAGTCTGGAGCCCCTGTGAGTGTCTGTGACATGCCGGTGCTTTGGCAGCCTGTGGATTCGAAGCATGTCTCCATGGAGCTGCTGCCATTGTCTGTGACATGCTGTCTCTTTGGCAGCCTGGGGACTCCTGCAATGTCCCCATGGAGGCCCTGTGAGTGTCTTTGACATCCCTGCTCTTTGGCCTTGTGGGGATTGCGGGCATAAGGCCGTTGAAGCCTTGCGAGTGTCTGTGCTGTGCTGGCTCTTTGGCTGCCTGGAAAGTCCGGGGATGTCACCATGGAATCCCTTGGAATTTCTGTGACATCTTAGCTCCTTGGAAATCTGGGGACTGCTGGGGTATCAGCATGGAAGCCGCGTGAAAGTCTGTGTTAGGCAGGCAGGGATCACATGGGATGTGGCTATGGAGCCCATGTGAGTTTCTGTGGCCTGGCAGGTTTTTGGAAGCTTGGGGACTCCTGGGATTTCACCATGGAGCCGCTGTGAGTGTCTGTGACATGGCAGCTCTTAGAGAGCCTGAGAACACCTTGGATGTCTCCATGTGGCTGCTGTGAGTGTCTGTGACATCGTGGCTCTTTGGGAGCCTGGACACTCCTGGGATGTCACTCTTGAGCACCTGTGAGTGTGTGTGACATGCCGGCTCTTTGGCAGTCTGTGGATTCATGGGGTGTCTGCATGGTGGTCCTGCTAGTGTGTGTTGCATCCTGGCTGTTTGTCTCTCTGGGGGCTCCTGGGATGGCAGTGAGGAGCCCCTGTGAATGTCTGTGACTTTCCGTCTCTTGGGGAGCCTAGGGATACGTGGGATGTGTGCATGGATCCCCTGTGAGTGTGAGTGACATGCCAGCTCTTTGGCAGCTTGGGGACCCCTGGGATGTGTGCATGGAGCCCCTGTGAGTGTGTGTGGCATCTCTGGTGTTTGGCACTCTGGGGATTCCCGGGATGTCACGATGGAACCCGTGTGAGTTTCTGTGACATGCTGGCTCTTTGTCAGCCTTGGGTCTCCTGGGAAGTTGCCATGGAACTGTTGTGAGTGTCTGTGATATTCCAGTTTCTTGGAAGCCCGGGGTCTCCTGGGATGTCGCCATTGATCAGCTGTGAATGTTTGTGACATCCCGGCTCTTTGGGTGACTGGGGACAGCTGGAAAGTCCCGATGGAGCCCCTGTGAGTGTCTGTGACATCATGGCTCTTTGAGAACCTGTGGACTCGTGGGATGTCAGTCTGGAGCCCCTGGCGAGGTGTCTGTGACATCATTGGCTGTTTGAGGCCTGTGGACTTGTGGGATGTCAGTCCTGGAGCCCCTGTGAGGTGTCTGTGACATGTGCGGTGCTGGCAACCTGTGGAGTTAGAGGGATGTCTCTCCCATGTTTGGTGCATTGTCTGTGACATGCTGGCTCTTTGGCGCTCTGGGGGCTCCTGGGATGTCACTCTGCAGCCCCTGTGAATGTCTGTGACATCCCAGCTGTTGAGGAGTCTGGGCATAGCTGGCATGTCTGCATGGATCCCCTGTGAGTGTCGGTGACATGCCGGCTCTTTGGCAGCCTGGGCACTGCTGGCATGACCTGATGGAGCAGCTGTGAGTGTCTGTGACATCCCTGCTCTTTGGAAGACAGGGTAAGGCAGGGATGTCCGCATGGGGCCCTGTCGTGGTTTTAGTTCGCTTATTTAGGTTTGTGGCTAAATGCTAGCACACTTACTTAAATTTACTTGATTGCTTGTTGTGAGATAAGGATTAGGAGTAGGCAAAGCAGGCTCAAACTTTATAAAGTACAAAGAAGTTTTATTAATATATCTAAGACAAAGGGAAAAAAGAAAAAAAAACTTCAAGAAAAAACTAGAACAAACTCTTCAGACTACCCCTCTTTCCCCACTCTCTATTTCATTCTCCCTGACAACATACAAAAGACAACACTTTGACTTCCAGTCAGTTTACCACCTCAGAAACAGCTCTTGTTCCAGTTCATTTAGGGAGAGAAGTTTCTTTTGCTTACACCATGGATCTTCTGTAAGAAAAATACAGTTTTTATGGGTCTTCTGCCTCACCATTAACCGCCGCCCGGAGTAAAGTCCAACTTAATGGTGGATCTCTCCCACACCAGTAGCCTTCCCACAGCCACTATGGTGGGTTATGAACAGTCCACAGGGTACTTGTTTTAAGGATGCCCAGTTCAATTGCAGCAACAAAGAAAATCCTTTCTTCTGTGCTTAGCAACACAGGTTCTCCTGACAACTCAGGTTCTCTAGCATTCTCCCCGGGACCAGGGCTCTGGGTCACAGCCTCTCCTCTCTCTTGGTTCTAGTTTCTCATCAGGCTGTACTTTTTCAACACTTACTTGTCTGTACTTAGGTATTTCAGTTCATTGGCTGCAATAAGAACCTCACATCCCCCTTTGGACTATATCTTCATATATTACAGAGAATTTATTAGCTCAGTCCCCAACCATGGTTCTCCAAAAGAGTTTTCAGCTTCACTTTTGAAGCAACTTCTCATGCACCTCCCTCTAGGTATCAGTTCTGCTTTCCTCACTGACTGTAAAGTCTCTGCGCTGCACTATGTAGATGTCTTCACTCGTTCCTCTCTCTGCGAGGAAGGATGGATGTCTGTGAGTTTAGTCCAGGCATGGAGAGAGTTAATCTCTGTCTCTCTCTCTCCGGCAGTGTGAGGATCACGTGCTCTTTGCCGGGCTGCTTGAACAGGTCCGAGCTGGATGCCAGACGCTCTCAAGAGTCTTTGCCTGGCTCTGCCAAGCTGGCTCGGCCTGGTGGGGCCATCTGGGCCCGGGGTGACAGGGCAGGGTCTGGCCCGAGCTGGATGGAGTCCGACCCGGTCCTTGCCTGGCCCGGCTCTCCCTGTAGTGTAGCTGACACACCGGCTGAGCTGGATTTGCTGAAAATTCCAATCGTTTCCTCCCCCATGCCTGCCCGGCTGCAGCGGCACGGCTGCCGTAAAACCTCCCTTCCCCCCCCCATCCCTCCTTTGGGGGCGGGGGGGGGGGGAAGCGCTTGGGCCTTACCAGCGAGAGAAGCAGGAGCTGCTCCTCTCTACACAGCAGCAGCAGGTCCAAAGAGGAAGAGCGTCAGAGAGTCTCTGCTTATATATGGTTTTTTCCTTGAAGGCGGACCAACTTTTTAATTGGTTTACCTACCTATCAATTCTTAAAACTACCTGACTATTGGCTCTCTCTCTCGCAGGAAGGAAGTTGTATGCCTTCCTGCATTCCTGCAGCACAGAGGACTTCCTAGATTTTGACCCCTCTGGCCTAACCCAGGACAGGCCCCTTTGGGTAACTGTGACATGCTGTCTCTTTGGCAGCTTGGGGACTCCTGCGATGTCCCCATGGAGGCCCTGTGAGTGTCTTTGACATCCCTGCTCTTTGGCCTTGTGGGGATTGCGGGCATAAAGCCGTTGAAGCCTTGCGAGTGTCTGTGCTGTGCTGGCTCTTTGGCTGCCTGGAAAGTCCGGGGATGTCACCATGGGATCCCTTGGAATTTCTGTGACATCTTAGCTCCTTGGAAATCTGGGGACTGCTGGGGTATCAGCATGGAAGCCGCGTGAAAGTCTGTGACATCTGGGCTCTTAGGCAGGCAGGGATCACATGGGATGTGGCTATGGAGCCCATGTGAGTTTCTGTGGCATGGCAGGTTTTTGGAAGCTTGGGGACTCCTGGGATTTCACCATGGAGCCGCTGTGAGTGTCTGTGACATCGTGGCTCTTTGGGAGCCTGGACACTCCTGGGATGTCACTCTTGAGCACCTGTGAGTGTGTGTGACATGCCGGCTCTTTGGCAGTCTGTGGATTCATGGGGTGTCTGCATGGAGCTCCTGCTAGTGTGTGTTGCATCCTGGCTCTTTGTCACTCTGGGGGCTCCTGGGATGGCAGTCTGGAGCCCCTGTGAATGTCTGTGACTTCCCGTCTCTTGGGGAGCCTGGGGATACGTGGGATGTGTGCATGGATCCCCTGTGAGTGTGTGTGACATGCCAGCTCTTTGGCAGCTTGGGGACCCCTGGGATGTGTGCATGGAGCCCCTGTGAGTGCGTGTGGCATCTCTGGTGTTTGGCACTCTGGGGATTCCCGGGATGTCCCGATGGAACCCGTGTGAGTTTCTGTGACATGCTGGCTCTTTGTCAGCCTTGGGTCTCCTGGGAAGTCGCCATGGAACTGTTGTGAGTGTCTGTGATATCCCAGTTGCTTGGAAGCCCGGGGTCTCCTGGGATGTCGCCATTGATCAGCTGTGAATGTTTGTGACATCCCGGCTCTTTGGGTGACTGGGGACAGCTGGGAAGTCCCGATGGAGCCCCTGTGAGTGTCTGTGACATCGTGGCTGTTTGAGAGCCTGTGGACTCGTGGGATGTCAGTCTGGAGCCCCTGTGAGTGTCTGTGACATGCCGGTGCTTTGGCAGCCTGTGGATTCGAGGGATGTCTCCATGGAGCTGCTGGCATTGTCTGTGACATCCTGGCTCTTTGGCACTCTGGGGGCTCCTGGGATGTCACTCTGCAGCCCCTGTGAATGTCTGTGACATCCCAGCTGTTGAGGAGTCTGGGCATAGCTGGCATGTCTGCATGGATCCCCTGTGAGTGTCGGTGACATGCCGGCTCTTTGGCAGCCTGGGAACTGCTGGCATGACCTGATGGAGCAGCTGTGAGTGTCTGTGACATCCCTGCTCTTTGGAAGACAGGGTAAGGCAGGGATGTGCGCATGGGGCCCCTTTGGGTAACTGTGACATGCTGTCTCTTTGGCAGCCTGGGGACTCCTGCGATGTCCCCATGGAGGCCCTGTGAGTGTCTTTGGCATCCCTGCTCTTTGGCCTTGTGGGGATTGCGGGCATAAGGCCGTTGAAGCCTTGCGAGTGTCTGTGAGGTGCTGGCTCTTTGGCTGCCTGGAAAGTCCGGGGATGTCACCATGGAATCCCTGGAATTTCTGTGACATCTTAGCTCCTTGGAAATCTGGGGACTGCTGGGGTATCAGCATGGAAGCCGCGTGAAAGTCTGTGACATCTGGGCTCTTAGGCAGGCAGGGATCACATGGGATGTGGCTATGGAGCCCATGTGAGTTTCTGTGGCATGGCAGGTTTTTGGAAGCTTGGGGACTCCTGGGATTTCACCATGGAGCCGCTGTGAGTGTCTGTGACATCGTGGCTCTTTGGGAGCCTGGACACTCCTGGGATGTCACTCTTGAGCACCTGTGAGTGTGTGTGTCATGATGGCTCTTTGTCAGCCTTGGGTCCCCTGGGACGTCGCCATGGAACTGTTGTGAGTGTCTGTGATATCCCAGTTTCTTGGAAGCCCGGGGTCTCCTGGGATTTCTCCATTGATCAGCTGTGAATATTTGTGACATCCTGGCTCTTTGGGTGACAGGGGACACCAGAGAAGTCCCAATGGAGCCCCTGTGGGTGTCTGTGACATTGTGGCTGTTTGAGAGCCTGTGGACTCCTGGGATTTCAGTCTGGAGAGGCTACTTAAACCTGATCCAATCATGTAGACACTTCCACAAAGATAATACAGGTTGTGCGGATATCTACAGAAAGACACAGGAAAGTCTGTAAAGCATCAGACTTTGTTATGCATAACTGTGCTTCTACAGAGCTTAATCTTATCATATTACAGAAATACAGTGAATTCACCTTATAACATTCTTGTATTAATAACATATGAAATGCAGTGAATTCACAAGATAGTATTATAGTATTAATAACATCTATAGAGTTATTAACACGTCCGGAGTATGTAATATTCGAGAGTAATGTTTAAGAATAATATTAAAAATAATGCGCATTATAAAATAGAATGAATTCACATGATAATATGAATCACAGATTTCTGGGCATTAGTGAATTCACTTATAATATTAATAACACGTTTATAGTTCCTAATACATAGCAGTATTAATACATTCACATGACAACATTAATAACACATTGGTAGTGAATGCACATTTTACCATGATAATATCAAGAACATCTACAGAATGATTCCATTCACATTATAACATTATAGTATCATGTTAGAGTTCTTACAATCACATTAGAATATCAACAACACATCCAGAGTTATTAATACAGCAGGAGTTCTAACTCACGAGTCATTCAAAGAAAGCAACAAGAAAAATAGCAAAACTAGATTGCAATCCAGTTAACAGTTTCGTATCCACTTCTACAATTTCCATCAGAAATCACATAGAGTTGAGAGAAAATACAAAGGCAACTCGTTGTGTTTCTACCATTCAGTTTACAACTCAGTTTACAATTCGCCCAAATGCCGCTGCTCCGCTCCACTCCCAACCCCGCCCCTTCCCTCCCCCTCCAGTACAGAAATGGGGCGGGGAAAGGGAACTACAAGCGGCGGGGGAAGGAGGGAGGAGGCAGGCACAGTAGACAAGGGCAGAAAGGCAGGTCTTGTAGAAAAGGGGAGAGCGGGGGGGCTCGGCCCGGCCCGGTCGCAGGGGAGGTGCAGTTGACGCAGGCGCGGGGAACTTCTTCAGCCGTACTTCTTGGAAAACTTGAGAGAGGGGGGGACCGGCCCAGGTACGGGAGCAGGAGAAGGGGCGCGGCTGGCCCCGGGCTATCCTGGAGCTTGCCGTTCATCACGTCCGCGTCCTCCTTGTTGCCGCAGCTCCGAGCCGTCTTGTTAAGTCCTTGCAAGGGAAAATTTTTCGCCGCCACGCTCCCACCGCCCCTCCTCTGCCGTCGCTAGGCTTTTGCTAAGGAAAAGCTGCCACTGCGCGCTGTCCCAACGCCGCCGCTTGGGGAAGGGGGGGGTGGGGAGGAGCCGCCGCGCCGCGCTCTGTGCAGCCGCCGCGGGGAGAAGCTGAAGCCGCCGCAGGGCGTGGCAGGGCTGCAGCCTCACGGCCTCTAGGGCTCTCTGCTCCTCCTGCAAAGCCTCCGTGACCGCCCGTCATCACCTCACAGAGCGGCATGACGGCCAAATCACACTCTCCTCTGCTGCATCCAAAGTCAGTCGCCGAGTGACAAGAGCTCACAGCGTCCTTGAAGACAGGCTGTTGCAGGGTTCTGCGGGGGCAGGGCTGTGCTGGGCTGTGTGGGCTACGCGTGTGTGCGTGTGTGTGCGTGTGTGTGTGTGTGTGTGTGTGTGCAGGGGGTATGTGTGTGCTGGTAGTGTGTGCTGGCTACGTGCCTGTGTAGCGCAGCTCTGTGTGTGTGTGTGTGTGCCGAGGTTTGGGGAGTAGGTGGGGGGGCAGGCTATGGCTATGCTACGTCACTGCCAAGCAGGTGCGGGACTGAGAGAAGTAAGATGAATATGTCTGTCCAAAGAGACCGTCTGCATCCACTTGTAGACACGGCTAGGAAGGCAAGGAAGAGAAGAAGCTGTTAGTTGGAGCAAATGTTCCTAATCACCACAGCCTGGTGCTCAGGCAAGGCAATGTTCTATTCCTGAAGCTAGAGCAAGAGGCCAAAGACTTCATAGAATGAGTTTCTTTTTCTTTCTTTTCTATAACACAACGGGGTGCATCTTAGAGTGAAGCATATGGAGCAGGCACTTCAGCAAGTCTGTACCTTCACAATACCTCCGCAAGTGGGGAAAAAGAAGAGGGTGATGTGGCCGGGAGCCTAGGATAAAAAGGGGGGTGCATCTGCCAGCAACTGCAGAGAGGCCAGGGCAAATGGCCCATGGCCTGTCCCTTGATTGCAATCAAATGCCAGGACCTTTCTGTCTCCTTTTTAGACATCAAGCTCTGGCACGGTGGATTAATTTTCCTAACAATTTGGGGACTCTTGTGGCATCCTTCCAGCATCCAGGGGCAGCAGGCAGCAAGCGGAGCTGGAGGCACCCCTCAGCCATTTTCGGTGATCAAGTCCCCTTGGTGCTGACCAGCACGGGGTGATTGTTTGCATGCCTGACACTGTGGACGAGAGAGATGAGTGGCAGAGCAGTGTAGTCCACTACGAGTCCTCAGGGAGAGAGCACTGTAAATGTCAGTGGTGAGTGCAAGAACATCTTTGTGGAGTAGACGTGAGAGGGCATGCACGCAGCATAGCACAGGTGAAGCTGGGAAACGGGTCCCAGCAAAAGGGAGGATGATGCCAAAGGAGCTGTGAAGAGAGTCGCTGGCGAGAATGCTGAGGTAGTGTGCACACTGTGCCAGAGGTCATTAAGGCCAATCCATGGCCGGGGCTGCCAATGAAGGGAAGTCGAGAAAGGCTCTCAAGCATCCAGAGCTGGGCTGGCCAATAAGCGGAATGTCAAGAGAGGCTCTTGACAATCCATGGCCCAAGGTGGGGCCAACAAGGCCAGTCAAGAAGGGCTCTGAGCAACAGGGGATGGGTGGTGTTGGTATGTTGGGAAAGGATTGGTTGAAGGGGAGAGTGGAGGAATGTGCTTGAGGCAATGTTGCCAACGGAGAGGGGAGTTCAAACAAGGGCCTGCCTCTGGCCCGGCCTTTGGCAGGATTGCCGTGGGCAGCAGTCCAAAATCCCCTGTGACACACAAGTTGTTCAGAATGACCAATTAGGTCTATTAAACACCAAATGACTTCTTTAATAGTCCCAATTGAGCAGACAGAAAGACTTCAAGACATTTACTTACTGCACAGGATAAAGCAGGAAACACTACGAGCAGAGAAGCCAATTCCGTGCACAAGTCAGGTACCTGTATTTTTAGCGCTAGCAAAGAAATGGTATGGATTAGCATTCACTGGATCCTAGCATCCAACTTGGCATGTGGCATTGATAGGATCCTTCCTCTCCATTTCTGGCAAGGTATCTAGGAAGATGCGGCCAAGCTTGGTAGGAGAAGCCTTGCTCCTTTCCAGGGAGTACCTTTGAAATGCAGCAATTTCTCTTGCTTCCTAATTGCAAGTAGAATTTAGTGGGAAGGCATTTGCTGGCTACCTTGGCAATTGAAAAGAGCATTGTAAAAAGTGATAGAGAAGCTAAGAGTCTTGTGACTTTGTGGCGTGCCTCTGAGAAGGCCTATGCTGCAGTAATGCCACAGGTGTGGGCAGCTGCAGGCAAGTAGGAAAAAAGAGCTCTGGAGCCTGTCCAAAGTACTTTGAAGCAAGCAGGAGAAGTGATGTGTAAAAAGTGATGTCTCTTTTGAAGGGAGAGAAAGAAGGCTTCCAGCCTGTTCCTGCGTTCCTGCTAAAGGCAGCTCTTTTGGAGGCATGGATGTCTTCCTAGAACCCAGCTGTCCTGCCAGTTAGGAAAGTGGGTGAACGGGCATCAGTAGAAAAGCAGAATTTTCAAGTGTTAGGGGAGAAAAAGAAAGCAGATGCAGTGAGGCTCCTGCCCACAGCCTTGCAGACAGGGAAAAAGAATTGCAATTCCTGGTGGATGTTAAACAGGACCATAGGAAAAGAATTTTAGTAGAGGAAGAAAGGCAAAGAGGACAGCCTGTTGCCTACTTTTCGAAGATGTTGCAGCCAGTGGCCAGAGGTTTCTTGTCTGCAGAATTGTGCAGCCATGGCTTGAAGGGGAAGTGAAGGCCAAAAAGTGATGTCAGGAGAATCTCTTAGTATTCAAGTCTGACATGCAATTCAAGTTTTGTTAAGGGAAAAAGCCTCTAAGTAGATGTCCAGTGCTGGGTTCTTAAAGTCTAAAAACGTCTTGAATGGAAGAGAAAGATTTAGGATTGAGGAGGGAGCCTCCTGTTTGAAGAGTCCTGCACAGGGGGGCCAGGAAGAAAGCCGTGAGTGCATTCAAGTGCCACATCTGCAGAGGCGGGCTAAGGAGCATTTATGCGACACTGCCTGGCCTAGGAGAGCAAATGTCCTTCTAGATGGCTCTTCAAGGGTAGTAGAAGGGAAGTGAGGTACAGGAGACACTATTATGAAGGGAAAGGCAGATGGGGGGGAAATTTTCGGAATGGGCAGCGTGCTGCGTGCCTTTGGGCTGTGACACAAAGGCTTGCCCTTTTCCCTGTGAAAAAGAAACTCTGTTCCCCAGATCCTTGATGTCAGTTTGGAGGAGGGTTTTGGCACTCCAAGGGCTGCCAGTGTCCTAGCTGGTGGCAGCATGGCTGTGGGAGAAATGCAGCTCTGTGTGGAATCTTTGGAGGCGGCAGCCAGCTGCCAGACAGGGAGCCTTTGACATGAAAGATGGTCTTTGCCATGTGAAAGAAAAGTCAGTGCCCCAGATTGCTGATGTCAGTTCAAGGGAGGAATTTGTCACTCCAAGGGCAACCAGAGTCCTAGGTGGTGGCAGCTTGAGTCTGGGAGAAATGCAGCTGTGGGCAGAGTTTTAGGAGGCGGCAGCCAGCTCTGAGACACAGGCCTTGGAAATGAAGGGTAGCCCTCTTCCCTGTGAAAGATAACTCAGCTCCCCAGTTTCTTGATGTCGACTTGGCGGAGGGTTGTGGCACTCCAAGGGTAGCCAGAGTCCAAGCTGGTGGCAGCTTGGGTCTGGGAGAAATCCTGTTCCGTGCAGAATTTTAGGAGTCGGCACCCCACTCCCAGCAACAGGGTCATGGAAAGGAAGGCTGGCAGCACCTGACTCAACCTCACCCCACCCTGCCCAGACCCGCTCTGCCCCCTCATCAAATTTCATCACATCCCTTTCCATCCTATCTTGATCATGCCATGCCATGCCATGCCATGCCATGCCATGCCAACCCATCCCATCCTAACCCATCTTCCCATCCCACCCCATCTTCCCATCCCAATTTTCCATCCCATCCCATCCCATCCCATCCCGCCCCGTCCCGTCCCGTCCCACCCCGTCCTGTCCAGTCCCGTCCCGTCCCATCCCATCTAATCCAATCCCATCCCACCTAATCCCATCTAATCCCATCCCATCCCATCCCACCTAATCCCATCTAATCCCATCCCATCCCATCGCATCCCATCCCATCCCATCGCATTCCATCCCATCCCACCCCATCCCGTCCCGTCCTGTCCCGTCCCGTCCCTTCCCGTCTCATCCCCTCTCATCCCACCCCATCCCGTCCCGTCCCATCCCATCCCATCCCATCCCATCCCATCCCATCCCATCCCATCCTAGGCCATCTCATCCCATCCCATTCCATCCCTTCCCATCCCATCCCGTCCCGTCCCATCCCATCCCGTCCCATTCCATCCCATCCCATCCCATAGCATTCCATCCCATCCCATCCCATCCCATCCCATCCCATCCCATCCCATCCCATCCCATCCCATCCCATAGTAAGGCATCAGTTTATAGGATCCCTCTTGTCCGCTACAAAAACCAACTAATTTCAACAGTGCTTACAAAAATGCAAGAGTTCCTCAAAGCCATTAAGATGTTTACAGACCTGCTCTTTGCTCCAGAAACTCGGGAAATTATTGACGTTACAATGTCCGCCTTCCGAGCACGCTTTCAGACACTGCAGTGCCTGCTGGATCTTCACAGGCTGCCAGATGTGGCACACAGCTTCAAGGGCGCTCCCATTTTCTGCAGTCCCAGGGATCCCTTGAGGACACACCATATGGGGCCAATATCACAAAGCAGGTCTTCAGCTATATTAACCGCAAGTGAATGAGGACCACCTCCACAAATGGAGACCTTGAAGTCTATGTTCTGCTTTTAATCCTATTGAAATACAACTATAGAGGGAAGCTCAAAGAAACATTAAGTGCTCCACTTGCTAACAAAATCACAATTCGCAGCCACACAGATGCTTGCTTGCTTCTGTAGCAGGAGTATGCTATGCACTTTTAGAAAGTCAAGCTAAAACATATTTTACTACAAGTAGGAAAAGGAGTCAAGAGAAAATTCAAACTTCCTCTTTAAGCAAAGGTTTCATCAAATAATAACATCCAGGATCAAATACAAACAAAGGAGAGGAGTAAGTGTCATGTTTTTTCCCTTCACACATGCAAGCGTAGACCAAACCTTTTTTTTTCCTGGCACTTCTATTTGCCAGGTTTAGACTGACTTGAAATGGTCTAAGACAACTTTTCTAAGATTTCCATACTGAAACCTGACAAAGACATTTTCAAACGTCTCAAATACATCCAAAAGCTCCAGCAAACAAGCAAGCAAACACGGGCTCTTATTGTCAGCATGTACCAGAAAGTTTGGAAGCAATCTTCTGCAGGTCAGATGGGTGCTCAAACATTATTGACCTCTTCAAGAATTCTTTCATCCCTGCCTCTTTCAATAGACAAAGAAAAACAAATCCCTTTTCCACATTTATGCAGAAAAAAGATCAAATCCAAGTTTTGGATCTGGTTGTCTTCCTACTACCATCAGCAGAAGTTTGACCATTTGTGGTCTGGACTCCAGACCACAGCATCAGGTTGCTGAATACACCAACACATCCCATTCCATCGTAAAAGGACTGAATGACCTTTCAGGCACCACTTTGAAGAATTTCAGCACCTTCTACTCTCATCAAATGAAAGCACCTTCACGTGGAGCAGATGGAAGGCCGTGAGTGAAATTAAAGCCATACTCCCACTGCAATAGATAATATACACCGACTCATCTTCCTGATCCCCTAACTCCATCTAGTCTTGCAATGGAACAAACTTGTATGAGTCTATTTCCAACTGTTCTTTTAAAAGGGCTTCAAAAGTTTAAAGCTGTGTAGAAACCTGGTCCCTTAATATTTGTTGGTTGAGCAATGCAATTGTTTAAATCGCATTGAATCTGAATTTTCCTAACAGGTTTTTTTTTCCCCTCCATGCTTTATCATAACATCAGAGGGCAAGAAATTATCTTCCAGCTTACAAAATCTCCTAGTTACTTTCCCCCTTCCTGCATCAGGCAAAATGGAGGATTGTTAAGGTTTTTTTAACCAAATATTCTTCGAGGCAGGAAAAATGAAGAAGAGAAACAGTGCTGGTTTTGGGCACAGGTTCTTTGTACACTATTCTGGAAATAAAAAAACCCAACACCCACCATTCCCCCCCACCAATAAAAAACCAAAACAAACCCACATGCCTTACAAAACCAACCTGCAGAATGTTCAGTATTTCAAATGAGAACAAGCATAGAGGGGACATCAAAAGATGGCTCCTCCTTAACCATTTGTGCACGCAGTGCTCTTCAATCAACTCCTACATTCTCCTACAACAAACAGCTGTCTTCAGAACTCCCTGTTCTCTAGTCAAACCTTTCTGGGATGCTACTGTACATTGCCTTAGCACGTGCTTCACTAGTCACTTAAATCACAGGATAACTTGACTAAACCATCAGTGGTAACTTTGCAGCTCTTCAAACTGCTTGAAAACTGAAACCTTGCACAAGGTTCAGACAAAGGAAAATCCAAAAAATGGACAGCATCTCCCTGCTGCTGCTACTGGAAGCCTTCAAGTCCACCACTGCAGTCTAAAACCTACACTGATCATCTGAGTATTGCAGAAGTTCTTCAAGGAAGACAAGAACAAGGCTAGGGCACGCACACCAACACTGATCAAAAGCACTTGATGCTCATGGAGAAAAATAAAGAACCTTTACTTTCCTAAAGACAAGGTGACTCCTGCTAGCAGGAAAAAAATCGGATGTTCTGCAAAACCTATTTTCAGGCTTTTGCTAACGTCACAGGACTGAGGAATACAGAAAGACCTGTCCCAATTTGGCAGAATGCCGCATCAACTGCTACACTTTCTTCACCAACCCCGCACCTACCATCATCTCCAAATACTGACCACGAGCAGCTCTGGCTGCTACAAAGCCCCATTTACCTAAGAAAAGAGCAACTCTGCAAGCAGTTGGCAAAGATGAACAACTTAGCATTACTGTGGCCGATTACATGCTCTGACCTTTTTTGCTTTCAGCTATGGATCTTCTACCTCCGAGCGTCGCACTGAAAAGCTCCTTGCCATTGAGCTCTTGCACCACCTCCGCCAGCTTCGCTGCCAAACTCTTCGGCACCACCGCAAGGTACCTGAAATCGGGAGCCAAAAAGAGGTCATCAGTGAAGGCAAGTTGCTCCCACATTCAGCGTCCCTTATGTCTCTCTCCCAGGATGGGGGAGAAAATGTCTCGGCAGAGCGCATCACTGGGCGGCAGCGGCCGGCAAGGTATGGAGCGCGCGCTGCCGGCTCGCTGCCGCCAGCGCCGCTGCGGGAACGGCCGATTGACTGCAATGGGCCACGTGTGGCACGGAGGGCAGTGGGGCAAAGGCGGGCACGCCTCATAGCCCCCGGAAGGCCGGCCTCTGCTCCCCGCTCGGACCCCCACTCGGACCACCGCACGGGCAGTGCCAGGAGCCTCTCGCTGCAGCCGCCTCCGGCCGCATGCCAGAGCGCGCACTGCCCGGCCGGCGCCGCCGCTCCGCGGGCTCACACGGCACCCGCCGGGCCGCTGCTGGGGGCAGGCGCCAAGCGACAGGAAGCAGATGCGCACAGCACCACGGCCGCCCCGCCCCGCCCGCGGCCCCTCTCTCCTCGCGTGGGCCCGCCTCGCCTGCCCCGCAACGCCTGTGCTCCGCGCCACGCGGCACATGCGCCACCAATTCCGGCTGAGCCGCTGGCGAAGCCGGAGCACGGCCCTGCCGGGACAGCCTCGGCGGCTGCTGGCTTCCGGCGGCACCGAGCAGCCGGTGAGCGCTGCCGCTTGGGAGTGCGCCCGGCAGAGGGGTGAGCGAAAGGAGAGATGGAGGCGGTGCCAGCGGGCGGTGTCACACGGCCAATCCTGCCGCAGCCACCCCTTCCACCCCCCCTCGGCTGCTGTTGATAGGGGCCCTGGCCGTGCCCGTGCCAGCAGCGACGTGGCTTTGCAACTGGGGGGGTCGGGGGGTGGGGGGAGGGGGGAGGAGGGGGGGAATGACGGGGGGAGGCAGGGGCACACTGACACCCTGCAGCAAGTCCCTCCTGCTGGCAAAACTCATCCACATTCCACTTGTTTATGGCCAAAGAGAAGAACAGACTAGTCCCCTAACTATTTCAAGAAGGAGACAGGCCATGGGCCATTTGCCCTGGGCTCTCTCTAATCCTGCCGCCTTGTAGCCTCCTTCATATCCTAAGTTCCCGACTGCATCTCCCTCTCCCTTTTCCCCACTGCCTGAGCTGATCGCTTACGGGATGCCGCACTCCAATATCTCCTCTATTTGGTTACATTAAAGAAAGAAAGAAAGAAGAAACTCATCCTCGTTCTATTCAGTTTTGTCCTCTTGCTCTACCTTCAGGAATTTAACAGTGCCTTGCCTGAGCAACAGTCTGTGGTGATTAGTAGCATTTGCAACAACTAACAGCTTCTTCTCTTCCTTGCCTGTCTATGGCTTCCTAGCCCTGTCTGCAAGCGGATTCCCACGGTCTCTTTGGACAGACATATTCATCTTACTTCTCTCAGTCCCACACCTGCTTGGCGGTGGCGTGGGTCCCCCTGGCACCACACCCCAACCCCCCCACCTACTCACCAAACCTCTGCACACACACACACACACACCTGCGCTACACAGGCACGAAGCCCGCACACCCCTGCCCCCGCACAACCCTGCAAACACACACCACCCCACACCCACTCCCACACGCGCTGCACTGCACGCAGCCGCCCCACCCTCACTGCCACGGCCGTCTGGCAGTGCTCACTGCTGACACGCTTCGCCATGCATTGCATTGCTTTGCTATCCGATCTGTAGCCTCGTCTCAGCCTTCCATCCCTGCAGTGCCTTGCATTGACTTGCTCACTCATCCCTCTCGTGACCTCCCTTTTGATTTGTCCAGGTCCAGCTTTTCATTTCCTTCTCCTTCTAGGACTCTCATTGCCTTACGAAGCTTCTTCCTTTTGCCCCTGCATCGTTCCCTTGCTTTGCATTATGTTGCTCGCCCCTCCCCCACTTGGAACTCCAGACGCCTTTTTCATGCCATTTCTGAGCCTTGCCCTCCTGCCCTCTCTCATTCACCTATGATTGTCAAAGCTCTCATGTACCGCCAGTGTTTCAGGAGCACTTGAGAAGAAGCCCAGGGGAAGTCCCATGCTGCCAGACTCATCTTTCTTTGCAGCTTTTGTCCTTGCATGGCTTGAATTTTGGAGGGGCAATTCACATGTCACTCTTGGGAGACCAGAAGGAGAGTTTTTCTGCACATGAAGGAAAGCAGGCAAATTAAACCCAGTAATTTAGGTGCAGATTAGAGATGGTCCATGCGGGACCAAGGGTGGAGAAAGCAGCTTGTCCTGGCTCCTTTCGTGCAACAGCAATCCCTGATTGTGCCTCTCTCCTAACTTGCCTTGCAGTGGCAACCAAAGCGTTGCCTTGCTTTGCCCTGCTAACCCTCCTTAGCCTTGCATTCCCTTGCATGCCCATGCCCCACCCTTGACCTGCCGACTGCTTTCCCGCAGAGCCTTGCCTTGACTAGCCTTTCCTGTTTCTGCCTGGCTTACCCATCGCTGGAGTTACCTTCCTACGGCCAAACTTGCCTAGAACTTCTGGGCCTTCTGTTGCCTACCACTGCATTTGCTTTCCCCTCACTGCTCTGGCCTCGCCTACCATTCCCTTGACTTGTCT
Source organism: Eopsaltria australis (assembly GCA_034509425.1). NCBI lineage: Eukaryota > Metazoa > Chordata > Aves > Passeriformes > Petroicidae > Eopsaltria > Eopsaltria australis. The sequence goes on along the minus strand of JAVTVJ010010765.1, from coordinate 40,229 downwards.
CCAATCGCCTGCACTTGGTTTGCATTGCCTTGCCTGCATGGAAGGCAAGCTAAAGGGTGGTAGGCAAGGCAAAGCAGAGCAAGGAAGTCATAGGCAGGGCAGGCTAAGACAGACGTGGGCAAGGGAAGCAAAGTAAGGGTAGGTGAGGAAAAACCAGGCAAGGTACTGGAGGCAAGGCAAGGGCAAGGGACTTGGAGTGCCTTTCTTTGGGAAACAGAGGACATAGTGCCAGTGTTGCTGGAGCAGATGTTATGATATCACGGGGTGGAAGAGTCCGGCAAGATTCTTCTGTCCTGACACCTTCTAGGTAGGTGCAATTGTTGGCCATTCAATACTGCATGTGGATCAGTCCCTGGATGCTTTGTATCTTGGAGGAGGCCGTGCCATTTCTTTGGATTACCACTCTTTGGTAAAGAAAGCAAGTTTAAACGTGCACACTGGGTGGCCTCAACGAATGAAGAGGCTTTTGCCAATAGGCAGTTCTCCGGCTTTGAGCTGCTGAACTGTCAGTGCAAAGGCAGATGCCAGGCTGTTGAGCATTTTGTCCTGGGAGCTTTAGTGTGTCAGCAGTCCCTGGTGCTGTTCCGTTTGCATCCTGACTCTGTGAGAGTGAAGGCTTCGGAAGGTAGCTAGAGCTGAGGAAGGAAAGTGCTGCGAGCAGGGTGTGTGCTGCTAGCTTGATGGGTGCAGTTGAAGTTGCAGGCAGCAAGGGCATTCTTAGCTGGCACTTCTGCCAGCTCTGTTTTTGCCAGATGTTTTCAAGTGGGCAGATTCAGCTAGAGTGGAAAGCATGTAGGGCAAAGGAGTTCGTCTTGCCATTTGAGTGCGGTGCAAAGAAGGCTCCGCACTTGGGAGAGGAAGATCAGGCAAATCTTTTCGCGCTGGCAACAGGACGCTTGAGAGCAGGGACGTTTCCAAGGCGGCTCTAGCCTCGGAGTGGTTTCGAGCTGCCCTCGGAGCGTTTCCTTCTTTTGCGAGTCGACAGCGCCATCATGTGGCTTTGGCCTGCAAACGCAACATTGGCAGGGCAAGAAATACACAGGCCCGCTCCTCTTGCAGTCTGCACACTGCGCAAAGACGCAAAGAAGCCCGGTTCCCTGCGGCTTCACTCTTCGCCCTATGTGACTTGGACAGAACTGAAACTCAGCGACGGCATTCAGCTTTGCCGCTTTTCGCCATCTCTGCTGCACGCATCCGCAGTGTGCTATGGATGGTTTTCCCTCAGCTCCTGGTACAGTGAGACTCTCTTCTTCACAGATTGTGAGCTGTGCCAGGAAAGAAGCACTTGCAGCATTAGTCTTTCAACGTCTGACACTTTCAAAGCAGCACCACAAAGCTGGGTGACGGGAAGGGGCGAGGAAACAGGCGTTTTAATCCTGGGTCCTTTTCCTCGGCCAGACGGCCATCCGGATCTTTGGTCATTGCGAGGCTAGAATGTATGCGGCGCTACTTCGCCATGACAAGGGCAGTGCCAAGATCACCAGGCTGGGACGGGGCTTTGCAGGCGGTAAAGGAAAGAGGAGTGTTCCTGAAAAGTGGTGCAAATATGAGTTTGCTCAAGTTGCAGGGGAGAGCTGCAGGCAGCCTTGTTATCCTGGCACAGGTCTCTGAGTGAGCCGTAGTCGAAAAGCTTTCCCTTGAGATTCAGACGGCGAGAGGCGCAATACAGGCTGAGAAGAGAAGTGCGCTGTCAGAGTGTCTTTCGGCTGAAGCAAGGCTTAGCAGCGCTTGGCTGCCGGCACAGTATTCTGTGCGAGAAATAGAGGACTATTCTCCGCACCGAGAGAAAGAAATTGCTGTGGCTCACACAAGGCGAAGAAGGAAGCTGCACGGTACAGGGCTTTGTGTGTGCAGCGTACTGACGGCCGGCCAGCCAAATTCTCTTTGGCAGTGCTAAGGAAAAAGATCAGCTAGAGCTGTTTTCTCCGCTACCTCTCTCTTCCAGCCCCTCTGGGGAAACAGCTGCTCCTGCCTTTATGCTCTGAGAGGCAAAGAACACAATGACAGATGCAGAGGAGAAGGGAAGGAAAGAGTGCACCGTGTGAGCTTCATGTAGCTTACGTGGGGCAAGGGGAAAGTGCATCCCTCCTGCAAACTGACATCAAAAAACTAGGAGGCAGAGTTCTCTTTCTCAGAGAAAAGGGACACTTTTCAGAGCCCGGCACTAAGGCACTGTGCTCCCTGACGCCTCCGGAAATACTGCACGGATCAAGATTCCTCACAGACCCAAGCTGCCACCAACAAGGGCTCTGGCTGCCCTTGCAGGGCCAATACCCTCCTCCAAAGTGACATCATGAATGTGGGAGACTGAGTTTCCTTTCCCGTGGAAAAGTGCCATCGTTTTTATCGAAGGCCCCATGTCTGGGAGTCGACTGACGCCTCTTGAAATTCCAAACGGAGCTGGATCCCTTGCAGACCCAAGCTGCCGCAGACAAGGACTCTGGCTGCACTTGCAGGGCCAAAGCCCTCCTCCAAACTGACATCAAGAAACTGGGGGGCAGAGTTCTCTTTCTCAGAGAAAAGGGACACTATTTCTGTCCCGGTCCTTGAGGCACTCTGCTCCCGGACGCCTCCCGAAATTCCACACAGATCAAGATTCCTCCCAGACCCAAGCTGCCACCGACAAGGACTCTGGCTGCCCATGCAGGGCCAAAACCCTCCCCCAAACTGACATCCAGAAACATGGAGGCAGAGTTCTCTTTCTCAGAGAAAAGGGACACTTTTTGTGTCCCGGCCCTAAGGCACACTGCTCCCTGATGCCTCCTGAAATTCAGAACGGATCAAGATTCCTCGCAGAGGCAAGCTGCCGCAGAGAAGGACTCTGGCTGCCCTTGCAGTGCCAAAACCCTCCTCCAAACTGACATCAAGAAACTGGGAGGCGGAGTTTTCTTTCATGTGGAAAAGTGCCATCATTTGTATCGAAGGCCCCATGTCTGGGAATCGAGTGCCACCTGCTGAAATTCCACACGGAGGTGGATTCCTTGCAGACCCAAGCTGCCACCAACAAGGACCCTGGCTGCCCTTGCAGGGCCAAAACCCTCCTCCAAACTGACATCAAGAAACTGGGAGGTAGAGTTCTCTTTCTCAGAGAAAAGGGACACTTTTCTTGTCCTGGCCCTAAGGCACTGTGCTCCCTGCCGCCTCCTGAAATTCTGCACGGAGCTGGATTCCTCGCAGACCCAAGCTGCCACCGACAAGGACTCTGGCTGCCTTTGTAGGGCTAAATGCCTCCTCCAAACTGACATCATGAATCTGGGGGCCTAAGTTTTCTTTCACGTGGAAAAGCGCCATCGTTTGACGCCGCCTGAAATTCCGCATGGATCAAGATTCTTCGCAGACCCAAGCTGCCACCAACAAGGACTCTGGCTGCCCTTGCAGGGCCAAAACCCTCCTCTAAATTGACATCAAGAAACTGGGGGTCAGAGTTCTCTTTCTCAGGGAAAAGGGACACTCTTCGTGTCCCGGCCCTAAGGCACTGTGCTCCCTGCTGCGACCTGAAATTCTGCACGGATCAAGATTCCTCGCAGACCCAAGGTGCCACTGACAAGGACTGTGGGTGCAATTTTGACCCAAAATTTTCTCTGCATTTTTGACTTAAATATGACTCAAAAATGGCAGAAAAATTAACCACAAATGCCCCAAAAATGCCCCTAATAATGACCCAAAAATGGCCCCAAACATTATCCGAAAATGGTCCAAAAATCACTCAAGAATGACTCAAAAATGGCACAAAAATTAGCCACAAATGACCCAAAAAATTGCCCCAAAAATGATCCCAAAAAAGGCCCCAAAAATGACCCAAAAATGGCCCCAAAAATTACTTAGAATTTGCATTAAAAATGACTCAAAATTGACTTCAGAAATCGCCTAAAAATTGCCCCAAAAAGAGCCCAAAAACTACCCAAAAAAAAGACCAAAAAATGACCCCATAATGGCCGCAATAATAGCCCAAAAATGACCCAAAAAATGCCCAAGGCTGGCCCCAAAAATGATCCAAGTGACTCAAAAATGCTCTAAAAGGGCTCCCAAAATGACACAAAAAGGGCCCCAAGACGGTCCCCAAAGATGACCCATAAGTGAGTCAAAAATGGCACAAAAATTATCCACAAATCACCCAAAAATGCCCCCAAAATTGACAAAAAAATTGACCAAAAAATGACCAAAAAATTACGCAAAAAAGACACAATATATGGCATACAATGGTCCCAAAAATGGCACAAAAATGATCCAAAAAATGGCCCAAAATTGACCCAAAAATGACCAAAAACTTAACACAAAAATGACAAAAAAATGACACAATAATGACCCAATAATGACCCAAAAATGGCTGAAAATTTCCCCAGAAGTGACCCAAAAATGTCCCAAAATGGCCCAAAAGTGACCCACAATTGGCCCAAAAATGACCCAAAAATGACACAAAAATAACCCAAGAATAAACCAAAAATAACCCAAGAATAAACCAAAAATAACTTAAAATTGACACAAAAGTAGACAAAAAATTAACCAAAAATGACCCAAAAAAGGCACAAAAATGGCCCCAAAAATGACCCCAAAAGGCCCAAAAATGGCCTGAAAAATGTCCCGAAATGTCCCAAAATGACTCAAAAATGACCCAAAAATGGCCCAAACATCCCCCTAAAATGACACAAAAATGACCCCAAAATGCCCCCAAAAATGACCCAAAAAATAGCCCCAAAAATTGCTGCAAAAATGACTCAAAAATTCACCAAATATTGACCCCAAAAATTGACCATAAAGTGCCTGAAAATGACCCAAGAATGAACCAAAAATGTCCCAAATACAACCCAAAATTGACCCAAAAATGACTCAAAAATGCCCTCAATAAATGACCCAAAAATGGCCCAAAACTGGCCCCAAGAAATGGTCCCAAGAAATGGTCCCAAGAAATGGTCCCAAGAAATGGTCCCAAGAAATGGCCCCAAAAATTACCCAAATGACACAAAAATGGCTCAAAAATGACCCAAAAATGCCCACAATAATGTCCTAAAATGACCCCAAAATGGCCGCAGTCATAGCCCAAAAATGGCCGCAGCAATAGCCCAAAAATGGCCCAACAAAGGCCCAAAAAAGGCCCAAATACGACCCTAAAATTTCCCCAAAAATAATCCTAAAATGACCCAAAAATGGCTCAAAAATTGCCACGAAAATTGCCCCAAAAATGACCCAAAAATTGCTCTAAAAATGACTCAAAATTGGCCCCAAAAATTGCCTAAAAATGCCCTAAAACGACCCAAAAAAAGGACCAAAAAATGTCCCAAAAATGGCTGCAGTAATAGCCCAAAAATGACCCAAAAAAGGCCCAAAAACGGCCCCCAAAATGCCTTAAAAGGGCCCCAAAAATGACCCAAAACGGCTTCAAAAATTACCCAAAAATGGCCCGGAAAATACCCCAGAAATTAACTAGAAACCGCTTGAAATTCTCCCTAAAATGACCCAAAAATATCCCCCAAAATGACCCAAAAAAACCCCAAAAATGACCCAAAAATGGGCCAAAAATGGGCCCAAAAGATGACCCAAAAATGCCCCAAAAAAGGCCTGAAAATCTCCCATAATTGACCAAAAAATGGCCCCAAAATGGCCCCTAAATGGCCCCAAACATGACTCAAAAAAGTCCCAAAAATGACCCCAAAATGGCCCAAAATTCCCCCGAAGATGACCCAAAATTCCCCCAAAGATGACCCAAAAAATAAAGGTCAGCATCTCTGTTTCTTGATGTCAGTTTGGAGGAGGCATTTGGCACTCCATGGGCAGCCAGATCCTAGTTCTTGGCAGCTTGGGTCTTGGAGAAATCCTGCTCTGTGCCAAATTTTAGGATCTGGCAAATTACTAGTAGCCACTGCATAATGGCCACGAACACTGGCCCTTTCCCCAGAGAAAGAAAACTCTGTCCCCCAGATCCTTGATGTCAGTTTGGAGGAGGCGTTTGGCACTCCAAGGGCAGCCAGAGTCCTAGTTGGTGGCAGCTTGGGTCTGGGATAAATCCTCCTCCGTACTGAATTTTTGGGGCTCATTAATGCTTCAAGGTACTCAGGGTTAATTTAAGTACTTATTTTTGCCTTGGAGTCTCTGAGAGCTCTGTGCAATCTTGGCCTTCAATTATCTGGTTTAATGAGTCCCTTGAGAGTTGTGTATGGACACTCAGTGGGGCTTATTAATGCTCTGAGATACTCAAGGTGTTTAAGGTACTTTGGATTTTCCTTTCCACACTGAGTCTCTGAGAGGTTTTTGTGCAATCCTGGCCTCCAATTCTCTCCTCCACAGAGTCCATGAGGAGCCTGTGCTGGGGATGGACCTCAGTGGGAACCATTAATGCCTTGAGACACTTTGGGTTTTTCTTCTTACTTTGATTCCTCGAGAGGTTTGTGCAATTTCCTCTCAGGCCCTGAGGTTCAAGGTCTCAGCTCCAAATGCACCACGGAGCTAATTAGGATCAAGCAAGTCCTGACAAAGCATGGCTCTGCCTTAATTTTCCTCTGCTCTGGTTCAGTTCATTAGGAAGCTTTCTTCTTTTAGTTAAGGAGAAATATTTCAAATAGCTTCTAATAAATACACATTCCTATTTTAAAGGTGTATTTTTCTCTGTAGAGAAGAGGTGATTGCAGCATTCAGTGACTGATATTGGTCCAGAGTCTCTCCTCAGGAGGTGTGGCCTGGTCAGAGAAGCTGTGCCTTGAGGTCTGAACCAGTGTGGAGAACCTTGCTCCACATTCCCCAACCCCATCCTGTCTCTCCTCACTCACCTGGGACCTGCTTTGCTTGGAGAACTGGCTGCACCCAGGCAAAGAGGGATTTTTCTTCCTTTTCTTTTTTTTTTTTTTTTGCAATTTAAAACTCTGAAGTCTCCCCATTGAAAAGACACCCTTCCCAAGTGTGTGCCAAGCACAAACTAGCTCCAAGGAGGTTCCTCTCCCCAAGGCAGAACCAAGGCAGAACCAAGGAATGTTTTCAACCTTTCAACGCTTTGGTTCCACAAGGCCTTGCTGTGTCACAATGGATATTTCGTTCCATGAGGCCCCACAGTGTCACAGGGGGTTCCATTTGTCCCCCAAGTGTTTCAGGGGTCTCCTTTTCCTGCAGCAACCAGCAGCAAACCCCACTGCCAGGGCCAAATGCCTGGCAAGGAGGAGCAAGGGGGGACATCTGCAGTGATGGATTTTGCCTTCCCAGGTGACAGGGACATGGGGTGGGGCCCTGCTGTCCTGGAGATGGCTGAGCACCAGCCTGCCCATGGGAAGGGTAAGAGACAAAAACCTCTGTCCATGGAACTACAGCAGCAGAGAGGGCAGGCACATGGCTGGGTTTAAAAGAATGGCACCAGCACAGGAAACATAATTGTAGGACATTTTCTTGGAAGCTGACATTTCTTCAGGGAATTCTTTTATATAGGGATGGACCAGTGTGGAGAATAACTATCTCTGGCTGCATGGACACAAAGTATAAGTGAGCAATCCAGGCCCCTTAGATGAGAGCTAGGCCTCTGCTCATGGTTAGTCGTAAGACAGCTGTGGGAAAGGGAGATATGAAAGGCGAAAACAAGCTGTAGGTGTCTAAAGATTACCTTGGCAGAAGAAACTGTTATTGTAGCCTTCTGAGACTAACTTAGTGCTCTAATTAGAGAAAAGTCCTGTGTGAAACTTCTGTATGAGAACAAACACTGTGTGTATGGTAGAAGAAAAACTTATCACGCAGTTTTATTTTTGGCACTCTGTAAAGTATAAGTATGCTCAGTGTCGGACAATAAACGGCATCACTTTCGATCACATTGCTCTGGCGTGATGTCCCATCATTTTCCCCACAGACCAGCAAATAGCAAATGTAACAGTTTCAGCTTTCTGTGTGCCCTGAGAACAGCGGGAATCTTTTCAGCAGTGTGTGTTGTTCCATGCCTTGCTCAGGGCCAGGATGTCAGATCTTTCAGCAGGCTCCACTCTCCTGGGGGCCTTCTCTTCACAGGTCGGCTCTAAAATCAGAATAAAACAGCAGCATGAGGCACAGCACAAAGGAAGCACCGGGCCGATCACTTGGAACACCGCCCTGGCAGTGACATTTTCCGAGTGCTCCTTAGCACCCCAGGTGCTAAGCACAAGATCCACAGGCAGCGCCGAGCAACATCTTGAGCCCAGCAGGGCCTTGGAGGAGGCGGGGGTGAGCCCTGGGCCGGCTTCCAAAGGGACTTGGGGGCTGGGGGCGATGGCACCGAGTGCCCTGCCCGTGTCCCCCTGGGCTTTGTGGCACCACAGGGAAGGAGCCTGGGGGTGGGGTTCAGGCCCTGCTGCCACAAGGGCGCTGCCGAGGGCTCCCCGCCTGCCAGGGTGGTGCTGAGGGAGCAGCACCGCCATTGCTGCCGCCCTCAGGGGCTCTGAGGGGAGTGCGGCTCCCACCAGCCCTGCTCGGCTGTGGGGAAAGACCGAGAGAGTAATAAGAGAGAGTAAAGAGAGAATAAAGAGACAGTTAATAAAGAGAATAAAGTCAGGGAGAGTAAAGCAAGAATAAAGACAGAGTAAAGACAGAATAAAGAAGAAGAAAGAAGATTGGAATTGAGCAATTTTTGGGTGGGATTGAGTTTTTTTGAGGTGGAATTGGATCATTTTGGGTTATGGTTTAGTTAGTTTTAGTGGGATTGGGTTGTTTTGAGGTGACAGATCAATCTCTCTTGGCTTTTAGAGTGCAAAGAGATGGAGAACACTCCCTCAAATCCTCCCACAACACAAAAATCCTCCACAATATGTCCTTGAACCCTGATTTCCCCCAAATACCAGTAAAATAGAAAGGATTGACATGTCTTTGATAAATTGCTTTGTTTTTACCCCAATTTGGGGCGATTTAAGGGATGAAAATAAATCCCATTAAAATTAGGGCCAAAACAAAAGCAACACCAGCCAGGGGTCATCCCAATGTGAATCAGGGGGAATGTGGGTCACCAGCGCTCTTTCTAAAGTGACTCCTCCAATGGGGGATGGAGTTCGAGCAGCACACAAAGCTCTTTCCACAGCTGGGGCACTCACAGGAGTTCCCGGTGGCTCCTTTGGTGTTGGGTCAAGTTACAGCTGTGTGAGGAGCTTTTGCCACATGAGACACTTGATGCGGATGCGCTGGCGGGTGATGAGGTAGGAGTTGTGATTGAAGCCCTTCCCGCAGACAAGGCAGCAGAAGGGCCTCTCATCTGTGTGAATCCGCTGATGCTTGAGGAGATTGGAGCTGTTCCGGAACCTCTTCCCACACTCAGGACATTCATAGGACCTCTCCCCAGTGTGGATGTGCTGGTGGAAGATCAGGTTGGAGCTGCTGCTGAAGCTCTTCCCACATTCCAAGCACTTGTGGGGCTGTTCTCCAGTGTGGATTCTCTGGTGCACGATCAGGTCAGAGCTCTGGCTGAAGCTCATCCCAGAGTTCCCACAATTGCAGGGCTTCTCCCCATCATGAAGCTGCTCATGGACCACCAGGTTGGAGTTCCAGCTGAAGCTCTGGCCACCTTCCTGGCACAGGGTGGGCCTTTCCTCCTTGGATCACCCTGGGCTGACTTTGAAGCCCGTCCTCCTGTGGGATCTCTGGGGTTTTTCCTCCCCGTTGGATTCCTGTACCGTGGAGCCACAAAAAACAGCCTCTTCTACAAGGTTCTGCTGGGGAGATTTGTCCTCCCTGGTCTCCATCCTCAGCTCGTTCTTTGGGGGAGGAAGGACAAGGAGAGGATGGGATTTGCCTCCGTGCCAGAGGGAAGGGGAAGGAGATCCCCTCAATGCGTCCCAGGCAGGATGGCATCGGCAGTGGGGTTGTCCTGCAGCTGGGGGTGATGCTGGGCTGGGAGATTGTCCTAGGTTAGTCAGGAGGTATCAAAATCTAGAAAGTGACCTACGCTACAGGAAGTGATACAACTTCCTTCCTGAGAGAGAGAGCCAATAACCAGGTAGTTTTAAGGCTTGATATGTAGGTAAACCAATTAAAACTTGATTCCGCCTTCGAGGAAAAATCATATATAAGCAGAGAACCTCTGAGCCTCTTTCACTTTTGGCCTGCTCCTGTGTAGAGAGGAGCATCTCCCTGCTTCTCTCCCCCGTAAGGCCCCCGCCTCCTTCCAAAGGAGGGACAGGGGGGTGGGGAAGGAAGGTTTAGAGCGGCCATGCAGCTGCAGTTGGGCATGGGGGAGGAACTGGTCGGAGTTTTCGGCAGAAACAGTTCAGCCAAGCCGACATGCTAACTACGGTACGCAGCACCAGGCTCCGCAGCTCCGAACTCCGCTCTGTTGCCCCAGGCCAAAGTGACTCAGCTCCACTGGTGTCTTAGGTTACAATAGTATGTATTCTATCACCATCTTCGTGGGATGTTGGGGGCTGGGCGTGGCAGTGTTCCTGATGGCTGCAGAATGGTGTGCTAATGGGCCAGTCGTTAAGGCCAGATGGGCATTTCACTCACCCCAAACATAGTGCAGATAGTGACTCATCATCCCATTGTGAGATGTCCGGCCCAAGGGGAGGAGCCAATGTATCCCGATCTGCATACAAACTCAGATCTGAAGCACCATAGGCAGCTTTTTCCACGGGATTCCCTGAGGAAGACCAGACCCTTCTACACCACCACTGGACCTTCAGAGAAGAACTACACCTTTCACAGGATCATTGCTTCAACAAAGCGCATCTACTCCCACTGACCTTCAGACCGACTGTCATTCTGACTCCAGTACTACATTTTTTTTCCTATTAAATTGTAGTTCTGACTTTGAGCCTCTCACTGATTTGTTTTTCAAACTACCACATTTTTTGGCGCCCAAACGTGAGGCCAGGCCCTGAGGAAAGTCAGAATTACAATTTTGTGTTCTAGAAGCCACCTATTCACCATGATACTCAACATACTTACATGTGTCCTGTACCTTGCTCTGTATATATTTCCGCAGACAGGGAATTACCTGCCTGTGGTAATGCTCCTGTGTAGGCCGGGGTATCGTATAAAAATTGCTTTATTAGTTTACTATGTCTATTGCATGATAACCTCCGAGGCAATGAACACCATTCGGAATATATACTCAATTTTGTTTGCTTGTCCTAGTGTGGGCTGTTACATCTGGGGCCTCCTCAACAATCACACCCAGCCCCTAGGGGAAAGAGTAGAGAGTGGTTTCTTTCAGCCTTTCAGACCTGACACAACAGTTTTTGAAAATATTGAGTTCCCTTTGGATGTCAAAGATAGTATAATCTTGCTGTCAGTTCTGTTTTCTTTTCTCTCTATGACCTGCACTGTGTACACCATGCTTAGAGTCAGAACAATGCTCGATGCTGCACAGTATCCTCAGGATAAGGACAAGAAAAGCAGCAGAACAACAGGCATCATATCTAAACAAACTGTCATAGAGGAAAAAGAGACTGAAAGAAACGACAGCGTCTCCACACAAGCCATCACCAAGCCAGAACAGCCTAAGCCAGTAGCAGTTGCCCCCCTTCAGAAAAAGAAAACCAGGAGCAAATCAGCCCGCACAGTGACCGATGAGGAGGAGGCTGGACCTTCGCACCAAGCAGAAGAGACAGAGCCAGAGATCATCACTCGCTCTTTATCCCTGGGTGAGTTGCGTGACCTACGGAGGGAGTTCACCCGCCAGACAAATGAATCCATCCTGACCTGGCTGCTTCGCATCTGGGACGCTGCAGCCAATGACACCATGCTAGATGGAAGTGAGGCCCAACTTGGATCCCTGACCCATGTGGTCTAGATGGAAGTGAGGCCAGACAACTTGGATCCCTGACCCAGGATGTGGTCATTGACCAGGGGATCGGGAAAACCCAAGAAACTCTCAGCCTCTGGCGGCGACTGCTGGCAAGTGTAAGGGACAGATACCTTTGTAAAGAAGACCTCCAGGTGCACCAAGGAAAATGGAGCACAATGGAACAAGGTATCCGATGCCTGAGAGAATTGGCCGTGCTGGAGATCATTTTCTCAGAAGATGAGAGATTCCCTAAGAACCCAGATGATGTCCAATGCACGTCACAGATGTGGCTGAGATTCACACGGCTTGGACCAGAGATATACTCCCGTTACCTAGCAACACTGCAATGGAGGGAAGGAGCGGACAAGGTGGGAGTACTGGTCAACAAACTAAAAATTTATGAGGACACTGTCACTGCCCCATTTCGCACCCATGTCTCATCTGTGGAAACACAGCTGGCTGAGCACGTCCGGAACTTGGAAGAGAAACTCAGAAAGGAGCTGAAGCAAGAAATTCACCACATCTCACCAGAACCAACAAGGGTCTCTGCTATTAAGAGCCAACATTCTCCAGCCAGAGAGAGAAGATACACTCCACGAGGTAACCTCTAGTTTTTCCTTCAGGAGCATGGAGAAGACATGAGAAAATGGGACAAAAAACCCACCTCTTCCTTAGCAGCCCGAGTACGTGAACTGAAAAGAGGAACAGCTACCACAAGGAGCCCACCTAGAGTCAACGCTGCTCCGGTCTCTTGTGGACAGAACTCAGAACAGTATAGAAATGATGATATGACCGATCCTCTTGAAGGGACCTCAAGAACATATTTACAAGAAGAGAGCAACGTGTACCACGATCAGGAAAAGAGGGGCCCTGCCTCTAGCCAGGTAGAGGAAAGGGACAACCGGATCTATTGGACTGTGTGGATCCGATGGCCTGGCACATCTGACCCACAAAGATACACGGCTTTGGTTGACACCGGCGCTCAATGTACCCTGATGCCATCAAGGTACGTGGGAACAGAATCTATTTCTATTTCTGGGGTGACAGGAGGATCCCAGCAGCTGACTGTATTGGAAGCTGAAGTGAGTTTAACTGGGAATGAGTGGCAGAAACACCCCATCGTGACCGGCCCAGAGGCCCCATGCATCCTGGGCATAGACTATCTTAGAAATGGGTATTTCAAAGACCCAAAAGGACATCGTTGGGCTTTCGGGATAGCCGCAGTAGAAACAGAAGACATCCAACAGCTAAATACCTTGCCTTGTCTCTCAGATGACCCCTCTGCTGTGGGACTGCTAGAAGTTGAAGAACAGCAGGTACCAATCGCCACGGCGACAGTGCACCATCGGCAGTACCGCACAGACAGAGACTCTGTGGTTCCCATCCACGAGATGATTCGTAAACTGGAGAGCCAAGGGGTGGTCAGCAAAGCTCATTCACCCTTTAACAGCCCTATATGGCCAGTGCGTAAGTCCAGTGGAGAATGGAGACTGACAGTGGATTATCGTGGCCTGAATGAGGTCACACCACCACTGAGTGCTGCTGTGCCAGACATGTTGGAACTTCAGTATGAACTGGAATCCAAGGCAGCAAAGTGGTACGCGACCATCGATATTGCCAATGCCTTTTTCTCCATCCCTCTGGCAGCAGAGTGCAGGCCTCAGTTTGCTTTCACCTGGAGAGGAGTGCAGTACACCTGGAACAGACTCCCCCAGGGGTGGAAGCACAGCCCCACCATCTACCATGGACTGATCCAGGCTGCACTGGAAAAGGGTGAGGCTCCAGAACATTTGCAGTACATCGACGACATTATCGTATGGGGGAACACAGCAGAGGAAGTCTTTGAGAAAGGAAAGAAGATCATCCAGATTCTCCTAAGAACTGGTTTTGCCATCAAGCGAAGTAAGGTTAAGAGACCCGCTCAAGAAATCCAGTTCTTAGGAGTCAAGTGGCAAGATAGACGTCGCCAGATCCCAACAGAAGTAGTCAACAAGATCACTGCTATGTCCCCACCTACGAACAAGAAGGAAACCCAGGCTTTTCTAAGAGCTGTCGGGTTTTGGAGAATGCATATCCCGGAATACAGCACAATTGTAAGCCCTCTTTACCTCGTGACACGAAAAAAAATGATTTCCAGTGGGGTCCTGAGCAACAACAAGCATTCAAACAAATTAAGCAGGAGATTGCCCATGCAGTAGCCCTTAGGCCAGTCAGAACAGGACAGGATGTAAAAAATGTGCTCTACACTGCGGCCGAGGAGAATGGTCCATCCTGGAGCCTGTGGCAGAAGGGACCTGAAGAGGCTCGAGGACGACCACTTGGGTTCTGGAGTCAGGGACACAAAGGATCTGAGGCCAGCTATACCCCAACCGAGAAAGAGATTCTTGCGGCTTATGAAGGAGTTCGAGCTGCCTCGGAAGTAATTGGCACTGAAGCACAGCTGCTTCTGGCACCCCGACTACCAGTGCTGGGTTGGATGTTCAAGGGAAGGCTTCCTTCCACACATCATGCCACCGACGCCACGTGGAGCAAGTGGATTGCGCTGATCACACAGCGAGCCCGGATAGGAAACCCTAATCGCCCTGGGATTCTGGAAATTATAACAAACTGGCCTGAAGGTGAGACTTTTGGATTATCTTCTGAAGAACAGGAGGGGCAAGTGACACATGCTGAGGAAGCCCCACCATATAACGAGCTACCGGAGAGTGAAAGACGATATGCCCTCTTCACTGATGGTTCCTGCCGAATTGTAGGTGCTAACCGGAAGTGGAAAGCTGCTGTATGGAGCCCCACACGACGAGTTGCACAAGCTACTGAGGGAGAAGGTGGATCGAGTCAGGTCGCAGAGCTTAAAGCCGTCCAGCTGGCTTTGGATATTGCTGAGCGAGAGAAGTGGCCTTGGCTCTATCTCTACACTGACTCCTGGATGGTAGCTAACGCTTTGTGGGGTTGGTTGAATCGCTGGAGAAAGGCCAACTGGCAGCGCAGAGGGAAACCCATCTGGGCCGCTGAGATTTGGCAGGACATCGCTACCCGTGTAGAGAGGCTGACTGTGAAGGTTCGACACGTGGATGCACACGTACCCAAGAGTCGGGCCAATGAAGAGCATCGTAACAACGAGCAAGTGGACCGAGCTGCCAGACTGAGAGTACCACAGGTAGATCTGGACTGGCAGCACAAGGGAGAATTCTTTCTAGCTCGTTGGGCCCATGATGCCTCTGGTCATCAGGGACGAGATGCAACGTACCGATAGGCTCGTGACCGAGGGGTGGACTTGACCATGGACAGCATCTCACAGGTCATCCATGGCTGCGAGACCTGCGCTATGATCAAGCAGGCCAAGCGGGTGAAGCCTCTGTGGTACGGTAGACGATGGTCGAAGTATAGGTATGAGGAAGCCTGGCAAATTGACTACATCACCCTTCCCCAAACCCGCCAAGGCAAGCGCTACGTGCTGACCATGGTGGAAGCAACCACTGGATGGTTGGAGACCTACGCTGTGCCTCATGCTACTACCCGAAACACCATCTTAGGCCTGGAAAAGCAAGTCTTGGGGAGACATGGCACCCCTGAGAGAATTGAGTCGGACAATGGGACCCATTTCAAGAATGGCCTTATAAACAGCTGGGCCAGAGAACATGGCATCGAGTGGATATATCATATCCCTTATCATGCACCAGCTGCCGGGAAAGTTGAACGGTGCAACGGACTGCTTAAGACCACCCTGAAGGCACTTGGCAGGGGGACCTTCAAAAATTAGGAAGTGAACTTAGCAAAGGCCACCTGGATGGTCAACACACGAGGCTCCATCAATCGAGCTGGTCCTGCCCAGGCTGAACCCTTGCACACAGTGGATGGAGACAGAGTCCCTGTGGTACACATGAGAGGTATTTTAGGAAAGACTGTTTAGATTAGTCCCACCTCAGACAAAGGCAAACCTATCCGCGGGGTTGTTTTTGCTCAAGGACCTGGTTACACTTGGTGAGTAATGCAGAAAGATGAGGAAACCCATTGTGTACCACAAGGAAACTTAATTTTAAGTGAGAACTGTGTGTAAAGTTTCATTATATATGTATAAAGGGGAGTACTGGTTTAGGTATCACATAGATGGTGATAGAATAAGGGGTGGATAATGTCTTAGGTTACAATGGTATGTATTCTATCACCATCTTTGTGAGATGTTGGGGGCTGGGCGTGGCAGTGTTCCTGATGGCTGCAGAATGGTGTGCTAATGGGCCAGTCGTTAAGGCCAGATGGGCATTTCACTCACCCCAAACATAGTGCAGATAGTGACTCATCATCCCATTGTGAGATGTCCGGCCCAAGGGGAGGAGCCAATGTATCCTGATCTGCATACAAACTCAGATCTGAAGCACCATAGGCAGCTTTTTCCACGGGATTCCCTGAGGAAGACCAGACCCTTCTACACCACCACTGGACCTTCAGAGGAGAACTACACCTTTCACAGGATCATTGCTTCAACAAAAGCGCATCTATCACTCCCAGAAGACTGCAGCCACCTTCTAAGTAGACTACTACCAACACCCTGACCGACAGGGTGTCAGGTTGTATTCTGACTCTGTCAGTAGTTTCCTTTTTTTTTGTATTACTACATTTTTTTTCCTATTAAATTGTAGTTCTGACTTTGAGCCTCTCACTGATTTGTTTTTCAAACTACCACAACCGGTCAGTTCCGTGGCATGGCTCAACATGGGAGGGAGAAAAGGCTCAGACTGGACCCCTCCTGCAACTCAGATGTGGCCCCGCCAGGCCCCACAGGGCTCAGGAGTGCCTTGCCAGTCAGCTCTGAAATGCATCTTGGCACAGGAGGGAGAAAAGGCTCAGACTGGGCCCCTCCTATAGCTCAGACGCGGCTCCATTGGCTCCTTGCAACTCAGCACGGAAGAGAGAGAACTCGGAGCCGGCCCTCTTACAGCTTGGACGCGGCCTTGCTGGTCGAACCTGCGCGCAGTCTGGCGTAGGAGACGGCTTAAGCTCCTTCCCTCCCCCCACTCCTCTACAGCCTGGGCGCAGCCCCTGTGACTTAGACGCAGCTCGGATAGAAAAACGGCACAAATAAACTCTGCTCCCTCAGCTCAGACGCAGACATACTACACTTAAATCATGCAGACAAAAGTCACGTGACCATCACCCAGCCAAAAGACAAATTAACTGTTTTCTTCCCAATATCAGGATGGGACATGAGGGCATTCATTTCCCCCCCACACACAGAAAAAGCACAGGAATGAAGGCACCTACAAAAGGTACAGCATAGAGACTTTAGGTTAATGAATGTAACCAAGACCTATATTCAAAGAAGAAACAGATGAGGAGTACTTTAAAGCTGAAAATTCTTTTGTAAAAAAACATGTTGATAAACTCAGCTGTAATATACCCTGTAATATATGAACAATGGTCTAAAAGAGGTGAAACAAGGGGGATGTAATGCTCTCGGTTGTAAGCAGTGAGCTAAGACTCTTGTGCATAAAATTTCCTTGCCCCAGGAATAGTAGAAGAAGACTTGTGTTACCAATAATGAAGAAAGAGGATTTCGTTGCCACTGTAATAGAAATGTTCACCCTCAAAAAAGCACCTCAGTGATCATCTTATGTCCATTGGTAGTAGCCCTGGGAAAGCTACTGAAGTAGGAAGGGGTCCAGAGAAGCAAATCTTTTCCTTTGGGGGGGGTTGCTTGCTGGGAGGCTGATAACCATGGAAACTATATTTCCTATGAGGAGTCAACATGATAAAACAAAAGAAAGCTTCTCTCTCTACATGAATTAAGAAAAGAACAATTTTTTCCAGAGGTGGTTTTTTAACTACAGGTCGAAGTGTTACCTTTTGTATGGTCAGTAGGAAAGAAATGAAAGGGGTGGGGGGGGAGAAAGGTGTTCTAAAGGTTTTGTTCTGATTCCTGATTATTATTACTCCTGTTTTAAGTCTGTTAATAAATTCTTTTTATATCATTTAAAGTATAAGCCTGCTTTGCCTACTATTAATCCTTATCTCACAACAAAATCAAGTAATTGTGGCTACAAAGTTAATGTTTCTACCTAGTTTCGATCCCCTAAACCTCTAAACTGCAACAGAGATGGAGCACGGGAGAGGGGGAAAGGGACACTGACGTCCTCCTCACCTGCCTGGGTGTCCCAGGACATCTTCCTCTTCCCCACAGCCTCCTCCTCCATCTGGCCAGGGGTTTGGAATGGGAAATCCTTGTTTGGGGAAAAAAGCTGGTTGTGAGTGTGTTGGTTGGCGGCTATCGCCTGCCCAAGTCCATCTCTAGAAGTCACTCAGCATTTGGTGTCCATAAAAGCCTCCTGGACACAAAAATTCAGCCCAGAAAACCACCAAACTTTGTGACACAGCCCCATAAATCCCAAAATATCAAGTTTCAGCCCAGAAGATCCTGATCTACACCCAAAATTCCAAGATTAAGCAAAAAAAATCCTTCCAAGAGTTTCCCCTCTGTTAACTCCACTTCGGACTTGTCTGCATCCAACCTCTTGGGGCATCTGGGGATCCCGCGTGTATTGGGCTTCCCCCATATCTGGGTTTCCTGCTTTCTCCGGGCTGTTGGTGGTCCTGGGAATCCCAGGGGCTCCCCCATTTTGTGCTCCCCACTTTGGTGTCCAACGGGTCCCTGGTTTCCCCACCCTCCTTTCTCCCCCCTCTCTCCAGGCTGCCGGGGGTCCCCCAGCTCTGGTGTTGCCCCTCTCCGCCCTCCACCCTCTGAGGGTCCTGGGCTTCCCCCACCCCTGGCTCTACTGGGGATTCCCAAAACCGGTGTCCCCCCTAATGCCAGTACCAGGCGACTACCACGTGGCTCTGGTGCCTGACCCACTGGGACCTCCCCAAAAACCCCTCCCAGGGCTGCCCCCATATCCCCTCAAGGGGCATTTACAGCTCAGCTTTGAAATCCTGCAAGATCTAAACACCCCCCTCAAAAAAAATCCTCCCAGGAACCCCCCAAGATGTTTGGGGTGAGCTTCCCCTCCCCTGGCACCTGTGGAATGTGGTGGGGTCGATGCACCTGGGGTCAAGGGGGCTGCAGATACTGGAAGTGGTGGAACCTCGTGGCGTCTCCTCTCCCTGCTCTTCCTCCTTCTTCTGAATAATGCCACCTCCTTCTCCTCCTGCTTTCAACCTTTCATGTGCTCCTTCTTCATCCCCCCTCCTTCATCCTTTCTCCTCCTTCCTCCAGGACCAGTGACACCCTTGGTCCTCTGTTCCCTCCAAACCCCTTGCACTCCACAGGAGGAGTGGGGATGGAGCCGGGACACGTCAGGAGGGGCAGCTTGGGGCTCTCTGCTGTGCCCATCCACTGGGGGAAACCCAGGAAGAGGAAAAGAGGGAAAACTGGTGGGTGGAGATAAAAATTTGGAGATTGTGGTCACCCTGGGTGGGGACATCCACCCCTCTGGTCTCATCTCAGGAGCCTGGAGATTTTTGAGTGAGGAATGCAGAGACTGATGAGGGATCCCAAGGGATTTTAGGGGCAGCATGAGGGCTGGTGTGAGCCCCTTGCTGGGGGGTCAGGCTGGAGACCCCGTAGTGTTCCCAGAACCCCAAGCTGGAGTTGTCATCACCTTGTGCTTCAGGTGGTGGTTCTGGGGGGAGCTCGGCTCCTTGGGGCTCTTCCTGCAGCTGGAACACTTGTAGGGACCCTCCTTCAGGTGGGCCCTACAGGTGTTCCAGAGGCTTGGGGCTCACGGTCAAGCCCTTCCCATAGTCTGGGCATCCTCAGGGTCTCCCTAGTGGGGATCCCCTGGTGCCTGATGAGGTTGGAGCTCCTACCAAAGCTTTTCCTGCACTCCTGGACCATGTAGGGTCTCTCTCCTATGAGATGGGACCTCTGGGCAAAGCTTGGACAGACACAGGAGTTCTCCCCCACTCAGATCCTGTGCTGGGAGATCAGCTCCATGCTCCAGCCAAAGCTCTTCCCACAGGGGATCGGTCTCTTGCCATGATGGCAACTTTGGTGTTCTCCACACCCCTCCCACTTTGTCTGGAGGTCCCACCCCCCCCATTTTCCCCCTTCTCCACCCTTTTCCCATCATCCCCCAATGCTCATCAACCAACCGACCCCACTAAGATGAAGGATCCCACTCCCTTTTTCCTCCCCTCATCCCCCTCCTTTCTCATCTTCCCCCAAAGCCTCAGTGCCCCAAGCGCTTGGTCTAGGGCTCACAGTCCCCTCTCCCACTCAATCTGGGGAGTCTAACCCCCCTTTCACTGCTCTTCCCCTCTTTCCAAAGGGTCCCTCCTTTTCCACTCCTCCCCTCTCCCGAGGCCTCCTCACCCGTGGCCAGGGGGGTTCCCAACTCCACCAGTGCCACCAATCCGGCCCCAGCTGCCCGCACACGCCCCATCTCCAGAGCCGGGCGGTGCCCACAGCCCCAAAGCAGCCGCGCTGTGCCCTGGGGGGTCCCCAAAGCGGCCCCGCCCCGCTGGTACTGGGAGCACCAGAGCAGAGCAGAGCGGAGCGCGGGCGGGCGCCATCAGCCGTACCTGGGCAGGGTCGGGCCCCGCGGGGCTCCCTCCGCACTCGGCCCCGCGGGGACAGTGCGGGGGGCCCGGCCTGGGGGCTCCCCACCTCTCCCTCCCCAGATTCCGCTCCCGGGGGACGCTGGGGGCGAGAGGGGGCGTAAGGGGGGTTCAGAGGTGCCGGAGCCACGGGTCCCCCGCTGCCAGCACCACCTCCCTCAGGACTGGGGGTGCCCCAAAACTCCCTCAGAGGTGAGGATACCCCGCAAGCCCCTAAGGAGATATCTGGGGCTTGGTTCTGGAGTACTCCAAGGTCCAAAAATCACCCCCACCCACAAAAAAAAAGAACCTCAGGGACCGTCCAGGAAATCTGGGGCGAGCTCCCTCTCCCCAGTCACCTGTGGGCTGGGGGGCGATGGTCCCAGGGCCGCGGGGACTGCAGATACAGAGAGCGATGAAAGCATGTGGTAGCTCCTCTTCCTGATTCTCTTTCTGCTCCTCCTCTTCCTCTATCCCTCCTCTTCCTCCCGTTTCTCCTCCTTCTTTGTCCCTCCCCACCTTTCCCTTTCCTCTCCTCCCCTTTCCCATCGCTCCCCTGACCCATAGAGCCCAGGTGAGTCCTGTCCCTGCATGGTCACAGAGGTTAGATGGACACTGATGGTTTCTCTGCCAGGTTCTCTCAGCCCAGCCCTGCTGGGTTCAGCTGCAGCCCAGGGAACATCAAACCAGAGCCACCAGCGAGGCCTGGGAGCTGCTGTGTGAGATCAGCTCCTGTAGGGATCCGCAGTGTCTGGGTGTCTCTGGAGCTCTGAATCTGATCCTGGCCTGGCAGAGCACACAAACAGCCCCGTTCTTCACTGACTCTGCTTTGGCTTGGCCTGAAATCCTCCCGAGGTCCCTCCCAGAGGAGTCCCTGTGCATCTCCCTCCCCCATGGCTCTGCCCTTCCTGCTCCAGCACCTGTGGGGCAGCTGGGCTGGGGCAGTGCAGGGACAGGGCTGATTCTGAAAGGGGCCACGACGCCACTTACCAGGAGGTGACAGCAAGGACAGTTTGCAAAAGGGAAATGTAGATATGGGGACTTTGTTGTTTTTCGGAAGGGAAAGCTTGGCTGGAGCACATGAAGAGGATGAAAGACAAAGGGAGTTGCTGAAACAGGGGATGTCCAACCTGGAGATGAGGGAGGATTTTTCCGTGGTTGCAGGGCTGGTGCAGAGCAGGGTGGCCCTGAGCCTGGCTGGCCTCCCTGTGTGCCAGGGCTGGTCAGGTTGTGTAACAGAGCTGCCCCAGAATCAGAGCCCAGCTGGGGCCTCTCCCACCTGCCTCACTCGGTCACCTCTCCAAGGATGGAATTCCGGTTGTGGGGGTTCTCTGATGTGGTGGGTGACCTCACAACACTTCTGGCCACAATATCCGCTGAGGGCCAGCCAGGCTGCTGCAGGGGGAGTGACCTCACAGCCATCACCATTACAGCCCTGTCTCCTGGGCCTGGCTTCCCCCTTTCCTCTGTCCCTGCCTTGTCTCTGCTGGGATGAGCAGTTTTGTCATTCATATCTTGTCCCCAAGGTGCTGGGGCCAATTGCTTCCCACTCAGGCTCCTGGAGCAGAAGTGGCTTTTGCAGAGCCCAGCCAGAAATCACACCCTGAAGCAGTGGCTCTGCAGACATCCTACCTCGATCTAGCCTGGACTTCTTTGTGCAAAAGTGCTCTTTCCCCTTCGGGGTCTTTGGGTTTTCAGTCTCTGTCCTTGTCGATGGTCGTGAGGCAGATGAGGGATTTCCGCACAGTCTCTTACAACTTATTAACTGGTTTTGCTTTAATATAATTGCTTCAATATTGCTTCCTGTTTAACCCTGAGTGTCCCTCAGAAGAACAGGGCATCTTCACGCCGTTCCACAAGCTCAGGATTCTCATTTCATGAGGTATCTGGGATGCAAATGGCCTTGTAAGAAAGAAAAAAGCAGAGGGAATAGACTAGAAATTATTAGAAAAAATTACCATTCTTACAGACAAACTTCACCAAATCATTCACTGCGCTTCTCCTTTTCAGATTCTTTCAGTTGTCTACTCTGAGAGGTCCAGCTTGTTCTGGTGCTTATCATGAATGGATTGTGCTCTTGATTTATACCAGCACAAGAGATGTAGAACGATCTAAACTGAAAACAGAAACAAACTCCCTCTCTCAGCCCATTTTCATGTTCTAGGTAGCTTCCAGGTGTCCATGGAAATGTGTGAATGATTATCACACAACTCTCCTTTTCTGGCTGCAGGCTTTGGAGATTCTTTCTCTAAATTCAGTCAGGGTTGCATTCCCGAACAATTCCTGGTACCACCTCCTGTTTTCTTAGATTAGAAGAGAAACGGTGAAACCCTTGCCAATGCCATAGCTCCCTAGCCCACCAGGAAAAGAAAGCACAAATTGTAAAGTTATCCAAATATTTGTCCTGCTTTGCTGCAAAAGTCATGCTGCACACACAGCGTGCAAGCCAGGAGAAGCTGCACTTGGTGGCACATCTTGTGACAGAAGCTGCACCTCCTCCTCCAGGAAAGATTCTTGAAAAGAGCAGACAGGACTGTGCAGAAGATTCCTGGAAAACTGAAACAGCTTTCAAGAAGTGAAATGAAAATGGAAAGAAACACACCAAGATGTTTTCCTCTATTTATTTCTATGCTCCTCGTTTCCATGTTGCACTACTTGTCCATCCTATTAATTCCAGATGGATCTCACCTCTAAGTTTTATGTCTTAGTGAGTTTTAGACACTCTAAAATACCATGAGCTACATCCAGTCTGCTACATCCCTGTTTTTGTTGGAAAGCAGTGCTAGAGACATAAGTGCAGTGCTTGGGTCGGGTACGAATCCTACAGCCAGTGTCTGACCCTCGGCAGGGACAATGCACAGCAGCAACCGAGGGAACTCCTCTGCCCCTGTGCAGGAGTCAGGACTCTGGATCTGGGCTCAGCACGGCAAAGTTCCCGTGTTCGGACAGACTCAGGGGCTGCCCCCGGGGCGCGCGGGGCTCGGCCGTGGGGCGTGTGGGGCGAGCGTGGAACGGACACGCGGACAAACTGCCCCGGGGCTTCAGTTGCAGCGGCAGCAGCGAAATCACAAGCGACTCTGCAGACTCTCTCCGTTTCC
Organism: Eopsaltria australis; assembly: GCA_034509425.1. Classification (NCBI taxonomy): domain Eukaryota; kingdom Metazoa; phylum Chordata; class Aves; order Passeriformes; family Petroicidae; genus Eopsaltria; species Eopsaltria australis. The sequence goes on along the minus strand of JAVTVJ010010765.1, from coordinate 16,892 downwards.
TAATTCTTACTCCTCCTTTCCCTCTCCCGCTGTCCCGCACCTTCTCCCCGCCTCCCTTTCCCGGTGTCCCCCTCCTCTCCCCCTCTCCCTCTCCCCCTGCCTGGCCGGGCCATGCCCCCTCCCCGCCCCCGGTCCCGGGCGGTACTGCCCCCTCCCCGCCCCCGGGCGTCCCGCCGCGGCCTCGCCTCCGCCCGGCTCTCGCCGTGCTGGCTATGGCGCTGCTGGCCGGGCATCAGTGCCTGGGGCTGGGGCGGCATCACAGCCCTTCGGCTCCGCCTGACCCGACGCCGGCTCCGGCTTCGGCTCCGGCCCCGGCTCCGGCTCCGGCCCCGGCCCCGACCCCGTCGCGGGGTCCGGCCCCGACCCCGGCCCCGGCTGCTCCCGGGGCCCGCGGAGGACACACGCGGCGCGGCCGCTCCCGCCGCCTCCGCTGCGGCTTCCCCGGCCCGAGCTCCGCCGCTCGGCAGCGCGGCCGCTGGCCCCGAACCGCCGGGGGCCGGGGCGGGTGGGGATTCCCGGCCCGGGACGCTCGGGGGGCGCTCGGGGGCCGTGTCCGGCCCCGGGCCGAGCGCTGACGGCCCCGTGTCGCCCGCAGGGAGGGCGCAGGAGGCCCTGCAGGAGCGGTACCGGCTGGGTTCGCTGCTGGGCAGCGGCGGCTTCGGCAGCGTCTGCTCGGGGACGCGGCTCTCGGACGGCGCCCTGGTGAGTGGCGGGGCCGGCGGCGGGCGCAGGAGGAGGGGGCGCAGGAGGAGGAGGAGGAAGAGGATGGGGCTGGGCAGGGCGGGCGACGAGCTCAGCCCGCTGCTCCCCTTGCTCGCAGGTGGCCATCAAATGTGTGTCGCGGGATCGCATCCGTGACTGGGGCGAGCTGGTGAGTGAGCGGGGCCAGCGGCAGAAGCCGGGGCCTGCCGGGCGGCAAGGAGCCGGGGCCCGGCAGGGTAGGAGCCGCCGGGAGCCCTGCAGGGAGAGCGAGTGGCGCAGGGCATCCCGGGCTGGGTGAGGGGTTCTTGAGCCCTGGCACGGCCTCAGTCTCACTGACGGCATGGTGCTCCTCCCGCAGCCCGACGGCGCCCGTGCGCCCCTGGAGATCGTGCTGCTGACCAAGGTGTCCTCTGGCTGTGCTGGTGTCATCCAGCTCCTGGAGTGGCTTGAGCTCCCCGACAGCTTCGTGTTGGTGCTGGAGCGTCCGGAGCGGTGTCAGGACCTCTCGGGTTTCCTGGCGGAGCGGAGGTTCCTGGCGGAGGAGGAGGCGCGGGGGCTGTTCCGCCAGGTGCTGGAGGCCGTGCGGCACTGCACCAGCTGCGGGGTCCTGCACCGGGACATCAAGCCCGAGAACATCCTGCTCGACTTGGCCACCGGGCAGCTGAAACTCCTCGACTTTGGCTGTGGCGCCTTCCTCCAAGACACAGCCTACACCCAATTTTCAGGTGAGCCCTCCCAGGGGATGCTCTGGGGCATCTCATGGCCCAGCCTGGGTGTAGCACTGGGGCTTCCCCCTCTTGCTGCTGGGATGGGATTAATTCTTCAGCCAAGCTGCTTTTGGGTGGGGGTTTGAGGGGGGCAGCTCCCAGCCCTGCCAACAGCCTTCAGCACCCACTCTGCCCTGGGCTGGGGCTGGAAATGGAGCAGCCAGCCCGACACAAACCCCCATGGGGGTAGCAAGAGGCAGGGGTCAGACCTCATGCACGGGCCAGTTTGGTGTGCAGGCAGGGAAGGGCTTGCACTGCTTCACTCTTCTTTTTTCATCTTGGCTTATTAATGTTTTTGGGGGGCAATGCAGGCAGGGAGGAGAGTGGTTTCTTACCACCACTGAGTGGGTTTTTCTTTTGTGTGTCATGGTTGGGCATTCCCAGGACTTCTGCCCTCTTCCAACACCAGTGGCTCCTTTTCCAACTCCAAGTTTGTATACAAGTCCCAGGTGCTGGTGAGAGGGCAGCGGGTCACTTCGTGTGCCACTGGGGCAGCCCCCACATGCCCAGGGATGCTCTGGGGAGCAGCAGCATCCCCCTGATGAGCTCTGTCTGTGTTCCATAGGAACCCTGTCCTACAGCCCACCAGAGTGGATCCACCACCAGTGCTACCACGGCGAGGCAGCAACAATCTGGTCTCTGGGCCTCCTGCTGTACCACCTCGTCGTGGGGAAGCACCCATTCAGGAGGGGCCAGGAGATCATCTGGGGGCGGATCTTGTTCCCACGACGGCTCTCTCAAGGTGGATCCTCATCTCTGGGCACAGGGGAATACCAGTGTTGGGAGACAGCAGCGGGCTCATGAGCATCCTGCTCTGGCGGCTGCTGAGGAGGGGGCAGGGAGGGAGCATGTCCTGCTCTCCTGCTCTCCTCGAAATAGAGACTCCATGGGGAAGTTTAGGCCCAGCTTTGGGCACACCCCGCATGGCCTGGGCACAGGAATGTGGGGGCAAAGATGATGGGATCCTTCTCTAACTGACTGGTGGTTTCTGGTTTCTCTCCCCAGAGTGCCAAGATGTTATTAAGAGGTGTTTGTCCATGGAACCCTTGGACAGGCCCTCCTTAGAAGAGCTCTTCAATGATCCTTGGGTGCAGGGTGTTCATCTGCCCTAGAAGATGGGAGGGACGCACATGCACAGTTTGATCCAGGGGCCTGGCAGGAACCAGCTCCACACGTCTCTTGGCAATCAGCAGCAAAGCAAACCAGACTTTTTTTGTCCTACCTGTAGCTCTGAGCAGGGATCATCAGAAGGGAACATGTAGCTCTTTTGCTGGAGCTGAGCTGGAGAGCTGGTGTGGCAAGCACTGGTGGCCACCGTTCCCCCTGATTTTGCTTGTGTGATTCACTGATGGCTGGGGCCCTGGGCAGAGCACTGACAGCCTGGTCTGGCCCCCAGGGGAGGAGGAGGAGCCCCTGGAGAAGCTGTACCAGGTGGGGCTGCTGCTGGAGACACCAAGGATGACCTCAAGGATGGCAATCTCTTCCTCAGCCTGGCCAGCGGCAGCTGAAGATGATGGCCTTCAGTTCTGGCACCTTCTTCAAAGCCAGGCTCCGTGCCCAATGTGCAGGTGAGTCCACAGCCAGGGGGATGCTCCCAGACCTGGGCATTGCACGGCCTGGCTGGGCACCAAAGGTTCCCCCTTTGCTGGGGCAGATGCAATGAATTCTTCAATCAGCTGCCAAGCTGCTCTTTGGCTCTGGGCAGCTGCTGAGGGGCTGGATGTGCCATAGCTGGCTGCAGGCTGGGCACATGTCCTGCCCTCCCGCTGTGCTCCCAAGGGCAGCAGTGATGGGGAGGTTTGGGCACCACTCTGGGCATGGCCAGCATGGCCTGGGTACCGTGGGCAGTTGGGACAAGGGGGACAGGAGCCTTCAGCTGACGGGTGCTCTCTGGTTTCTCTCCTCCCAGCCGGGCTCTGTGGATGCTGAGGCTGCTCTGGGCTCAGCCAGGGCTCTGCTGGGCTCAGCCCCGGGCACGGCTGGGCCTGCTCTGCACTCACATGGCTCTGACAGCTTTGCATCAGACGAGCCCGTTCCGAGCACACCGACTGAGCTTTCTGCTTCTGCACGTGAGTGAGACTCTCCTGCAGGCCAGGAGATTGCACTTAGGGACACACATCCAATTGGCAAGAACCCAAACTCTCCACAGTCCCAGCTGACCACCTGTATCTCCACAGGCTGTTTTGTCTGTCCCACTCTCCATTCCTTTTTGGCTGGAATCATGCAATTCACTTTCTTCCTCCTCTAGAAGTGCCACAATTGGGCAAAACCTGGCGAGTGTTCCTAAGGCAGTACAGCCTGGAGCTGAGGGATGAAGAATTGCCCTTCTGCTCTTCCAAACCAGAGCAAAAAGCTGTAAGTGGGACTTTACATCCTTAAGAAACTCCTGACAATTTCAGAGGGAATGTGCAGCTCATTCGCAGGGTGAGAAGGAAGGGCATCTTCTCAATGAGCTGGGGCTTGACAGAGTTTAGATTCCCAATCCTGCTCAGAGTTGGCAGGGCACAAACCAATTTCCTATTGCTTCAGCCACAGTTTAAATTAATAATATGGGAAGCAAACCCCAAAATCATTAAGAAGGGCTGCTGAGGTCAGTAAGGTGGATCAAGGACATCAGCACATTTACAAAGTTAATAACTGAGTTCCTTTTTTCAAAAGACCAGTTACCTCTTCATCCACAATTACAGAAGATTTTTGACTACACGTTTGGGTTTTGGTTTTATGTTTCAAAATTTTTTCTGGGTTTTTTTCTCTTTCTTTTTTTTTTTTATTCATTTAAACAGAAAACACGTCCTTAATGATGGAGCAGCACTGCTGAACACAGGGACACACAGAGGGGCCAGAAGCAGCTGCCTTTGTCCACCTGAAGCTCCAAGGCCCAAACTCTGAGCAGACAGGACTGAAAGAGACTGGCAGGCTCCCTGTTTGCTGTCCTGCCCCACTTGTGCCCGGCCCAGCCTTGCATGGGGCGGAGGGAGAACAAGGGGCAGCTCCCCCCCAGCCCAGGGACCCCTCCAGCCCCGGGGCTTGGGGCACGGTCAGCACCCACTGCTCCAGCGACCGCTTCTGCTGGCACTGACAGCAACAACCAAATTGTGGCTGGTCCCGAGGGAGCAGCAGCAGTGCCTGGATCTGATCCTTGAGGCTGGGCCAGGGCTGCACAAATGACCCCTACAGCAGCAGCAGCAGCAGCAAATGGCACTGACAGCAACAACCACCAGTAACCAAGCCGTGGGGGAACAGAGGGCACAGCAAGAGGGACAAAACCAGTCAGGTACAGAGACTGGAGCGAATGAGAGCTGGCAGCAGGAACAGCTGCTTCATTGCACTCTTGGAGAAAGCTCTTGGCCATTTCAAAGCGCTGAAAGGCGTGAAGGGCAGAGGGAGGGCACACCGAACAATGCTCCTGTTTCCACACCTGCCCCTCTCAGTGTCCCAGAAGGACTTGGATGAACTGTATTCTTCACTCCAAGTTGCCTCATTCAGCATGAGCAGCTCAGCACCAGGAGCTATAGGAGCTGAAGCCTTAGGCCACAAGAGCTGAGCAAGAGGACACTTTCTGAGCAAATGAATGCTGCTAACGTGGACCTAGCTGAATTCAGCAGATAAAATCATGGAATCATAGAATCTTTCTGTTGGAAAAGAGACCTCTGAGCTCATCCAGTCCAACTGTTAACCCAGCATTGTCAAGCCCACCACTAAACCACATCCCTGAAGTACCAAGGCCTGGACAAGAGGCCTGACTGAGACCTGAAGAACAGGCCCTAAGCCAAAAGTGGCCTCTGGGTGAGCCTTCCAGCCAAAGGTTATCTTTGTATCTGCTCATTAACAAAATACTCATGGTCATTAGTGTTGTGACACATGTATCCACTCATTAGTCAAACACGTATTGACCTTTCTGTCTTCAGAAGCTGGACAAGGCCATGAAGTCCAACATCTGGTCTTGTTTGGGGCTGAATGGTCAGAGTCAACTCCCTTGTTTCCTCCTTGGGCCCTGGCCAGGCTTAGGAGGATCCCAAGAGGAGATTGAAACGAGATGTTCCCACAAAAGCAGTGCTGTCAGTTTGTTCATTCAGCACTGCCAAAGCTGGGCCCTCTCACAGCCAGGGTGGAAGCCTCACCTGTGGCTGGAGACACCTGCAGGAATTCCCAGTGTCCAGGAGTGGCTCTCCAGTCCTTGCCTGGGACAGCTTCCCCAGCTGATGTGTGGATGTGGATGATGGTAAAGTCTGAGGGGAACTGGTGCTGGATCTTTCTAAATCACTACAGGCAATCTTTGGTCGTGATGATTTGGTGCATTGCTGAGCTTCTCCTTTTGAAATTCTTTGCTGCTTTGAACTGTAGTAAATGACACAGCTTCCTTCAGTTGGTGTCTGTGCCTTTGGTGCTGACCCTGCCCACTGGTAAAACAGAATTGGCATAGTCTGGCCAGATCATAACAAAATGTTGCTTTTTAGATGTAAATGTAAGGAATCAGCCCCGTCAGAAATGCCCAGATGGGAAGACCTCCCCTAGAGTTCGCTGGCTCTGGAGTGAGCTGAGGTCAGAGCATCACGTGAGCAATGGGGCAGTTGGTTAAAAGAAGCTGAACTGCTGGATGTCTTAAAATGCATCCAAAAATTGCAATTTAGAAAAGGAAAATAACTTGTGGGTTTGGGAAGACAAGGATGGATGTTGTTAACAACACATCGGAAACAGCACCAACAGAAGGAGCAATTGTTGGAACACTCCCACATGGAGTGACAGAAGAAGGTTTTAATCTTGAGCTCAGGTTCACCTGTGCAAGTGCTAGAATAATAATAATTAAACAAATTAATAATAAGTTATATATAATATTACACAATAATATATATTATGTATATAATTTAAAATTGATAATGTGAAATAAGGCTGACAATGCTAATTTGTTAGCTTTGGCTGCTCACTGTAACACTAAGTACCCTACAGAAAAGGACTGGCCAAGACCCAAACGTCAGTGGTAAACTTTGCGAGATCGTATACAACAAATAAAGGAGGAAGGGATGAAATTTGCTATTCTTATAGGATTTGCTGATAATGTGATGCAGAAAGTTTTGTCTTTTACTGTGAGAAATAAAGTGATTAAGACTTCTGGGTTTTTCATATCCCAGACAATCCACAAGCTGCAGGGTTGGTTGAACAGATGAAGGGGTTGTTAAAAGAGCAGTTGAAAAAATGAGGAGATAGGAACCTGTCGCGGTGGAGAACCCATCTCACAGATGTGCTCCACACCCTTAACAAGGGGCCCAGTGTGGGAATGGAAACCTCCTGGGTGTGCAGGGCTGCAGCCAATTTGCAAATACAGCCATGGACAGTGAGACTTTGACTTGCTGGGAAATTGTTCTGGGTGCCATGGCCCCTGACAGGGCCACCCCAGAGGCTGCAGGGCTGGACCTTGAGGCATTAGAATTAATTAGGAGAAATCAGCAAATGAGAGTTATCAATACTGGAACAGGAATTCAGATTCCTCCAGGACACTTTGGTTTGCTAATTGCTGCCTTGGAGCTTGGCCTTGCAAAGTGTTCATGTCATGGGAGGAGGAACTGATGCAGGTTATCAAGGAGAAATTAAAGCAATCCTGTTAAATAATAGTGAACAAGATTTGATTACTCAAACCCATGGCAGGATAGCAAAATTATTGAAATTGTGATTTTAAAAACAACTGTGGAAAAAGGAGATGCGCCTCAGATCACCACTGTTGGTGGAGATAAAGGGTTTGGATCCAGTAGTCCTAATAACGCAGCCAAAGTGTGGGTCCAGAGGCCAAAGGGCCCTCCTGAGCCCGGTGAAGGAACAGTTCTGGGGAATGACAACACTGTTTGAATCCTGAAACCTGGGCAGGAATGATGGGAATGTGTCCCTGCAGCCAAGTGTTCTGTGCCAGAACAAGTAGATGTTATGGGATATTGTTTTACAGATCTTGCCAGTCCAAATCTCCCTGTTCGCCCCTACGGTGCCTTTGGAAAATGCTCTGATCCAGGGGACTCCATGGGCAGGCTGATGTGACACTGAGGGACTTCCACACGAATTCCAAGCCAGAGCCAGGTGCCCCTCAGGGACTGGGACCCGGCACCTCTCCAGCCAAAGGGGAAAGGAGCCCACCAAGCCTTGTTACCCACAGACACCCCGGTAAAGCTGAACAGCAAAGGACCTTGGGGACATTATTCTGGAATTGAAAAGGTGCCAGCTCCATGGGCAGCAGAATTATTGTTCCTACCCTGAATGAGATTGAGGAAAAAGAATGAATTACCGTGTCACTAAAGTACTGCTGATGTCTGTAAGTTGTATCTTGAGAGTCAACCAGAATCTTTGCTTCCCAGAAACACCTCTAGAGTTTCACCAAGGGATTAATCATGAAAATTCTCATGAAAATTTAAAATCAAAGAAGCCGACATAAAAATGGAACTAATTGCTAGATATGTTCTCAACTGATGTTGGGAGGAATGGGATTCCCTTGGAGGGCCCACCCTATGGGGTGGCAGAACTCTGTCAATGGGCTCTGACTCCTAATGGAGTCAGTGCAGGGACAGTTAAAACAAACTGTACTGTGGAACAAAGGAATACAATTATCAATTGTACAGGATTCAGTAAGATTTCCCTTAAGGAGAAGCTGAACCCTGGTGTAGTTAGAGGCCACGTTGTGAAAGGATTTCTGTGCTTTGCCATCACTCCAAACGTCAATAGAACTCGGGGTGCTGGAGCTGGTCAGTGCCACTGTCACAGCACTTCCAGCCACAGGGCCTCCTTTTAGGGTCCTTCAGCAACAACCATAAGGAAGAGCTGGGGCCAAGAGAACATTTTCAAAGAGCGCCTTGGATTCCAGAAGGGCAAAGATTCTGGTTCAGCCTGTGCCCTGTGTGCGCTGCCTCGTCCCGTGGAGTTGACATTAATGAGCTGTTGTGGTTTGTTCCTGGCCCAAGGCCAGGCACCCATGAGTCACTCACTCCTTGTTACCCCCTGCTCCCACAAACCAGGCCATGCCAAACCAGTACATGAGCTAAATCAGTTATTAGAAGAAGCAGCAAATGATGCCATTAAAGTATCCAGTAGCACATCCTGTGAGCTCCAACAAACACCAATGGGGGCTCTACAGAACTGCACAGCCTTGGATTATCTGCTTGCTGGCAAAGGAGGAACCTGTGCTTTTCTAGGACAGGAATGTTGTACTTCTATCAGTGATGGGTTTGAGGTCCAACAATCAGGAATCACCTCAATAGAAAGGAGCAGAAGAGTGGCAGAAAGAAGAAAATTCTTCTTGGTGGCATTGGCTTCATGGCCGCCAAATTGGAGGCTGCTGCGAAATGCATTCATGGCAGTCACTGTAATCATGGCAGTGTGAGCACCTGGTGTGTTATGATTCCTTGTTAGAATTGTTGTAACACTTTGTGCTGGGAAATGGTGCACTGAGACTTGTCTTTTTTAAAAGAGACAGTCTCAAGGAAGAAACGGGGATTTGATAAATAACAGAGGACAACAACTCATTTGGCCTGTTGTAATAGCTTTGAGTAATGAACTTGAACAGCACTTAATTGAAGAACAAGAGGCGATGCTTTTATGCCTAATACCTAAATCTAAACTGTGTTATTGAAAGAATTGTTATGAAAGTTGTAATTCATCTCTAGGTCAAAAGAACAATTGAAGTTCCAAGGCCTGAACACCAGGCCCTGACTGAGGCCTGAACACCAGGCCCTGACTGAGGCCTGAACAACAGGCCCTGAGCCAAAGCTGACCTCTGGATGAAGCTTCCAACCAAATGTTATATTTGTATCTGCTCATTAATGAAGTGTTACCGGCACTATGATTTGTGTATCTGTTCCTTGGTGAAATATGGATTTACCTTTTTGTATTTACAAACCAGACAAGGCCCCATCTGGCCCGGTTTGGGGGTGTGGGATCAAAGACAATTCCCTTGGTTTCTCCTTGAGCTCTGGCCAGGCTTTGGGAGCAACCAAATGGAGAATGAAGCGAGATGTTCCTGCCCTAGAAGTGATGTCATCTTGTTTGTTTAACGGTGTAAAAGCTGGGCCCTCTCACAGCGAGACTGGAGCCTCGTTGCCTGCAAAGGTGGAGGCATCTGCAGGAATTCCCAGTGTCTGGGAATGGCTCTCCAGTCCTTGGCTGGGACAGCTTCCCCCAGCTGATGTGTGGATTTGGGTGATGGTAAAGTCCGAGGGGAACTGATGATGGATCTTTCTAAATCACTACAGGCAATCTTTGGTCGTCATGACTGGGTGCATTGCTGAGCTTATCCTTTTATAATTCTTTGCTAATGATTATGTGCTTTGCTGAGCTTCTCCTTTTGTGAGTGTTTGCAGTTTTGCATTGTATAAATGACACAATTCCTTCAGTTGGTGTCTGTGTCTTTGGTGCTGACCCTGCCCGCTGGTGAAACTGGGCCCCCTCCTGCCTAAATGTTACCTGGGAGGACAAATTCCCTCACTCCAAATGTCCCCCCTTCCTCCTTGTTCCTCCCACTTTATACACTGAGCATGATGTCCTGTGGTCTGGGATATCCCTGGGGTCAGTTGGAGTCACCTGTCCCGGCTGTGTCCCCTCCCCACCTCCCCCACACCCCTAGCCCCTCCCCAGCATGGTTGGACAAAGGTCAGGAAAGGCCTTGGCTCTGTGTGAGCTCGGCAAGAACAAACCCATCTCTGTGTGCCCAGCCCTGTGCTCAGCACGGGGCCCAGCAGTGTCTCAGTGCCAGTGTCCTGCCATCAGTCCCTACAAGGGGTTTCCATGGCAATGGCCGTGCCAGGTGACCCAGGTGTCCTGTCCCAGTGACGGCTGCCATGGAAGCAGTGCCCAGCACTGCCCCTTTCTGTCTGGCTGCGCTGGCCTTTGGCCCTGGCACTGGGCTTTGCCGCTGGTTCTATGGGGCCTGCCCGGCCTGCGCGGCACAGGGCAGGTGGCCGTGACACCAGCCCCCAGCAAGGGATCCCCTCTGGCTCTGGGCAGTGACAGCAGCTCTGAGCAAGGGGCTGGAGCAGTGGGCTCAGTGCAGTGTCCCTGGCCACAGCCCCCTGCAATGGCCCAGGGCAGGCTGGGATGAGGATCCACCATCACAGCTGGCCCAGGGCAGGCCTGGGCTGGTCTTGGTGGCACCTTGGGCTTGGCACACACTTGAGGAGGGTGTCTGTTTTCAGCGGGGGAACTTAGGAGCTTTAGATTGCTTCAAAAAGAAGAAAACCCCTCTTTGCCTGGGTGCAGCCAGTTGTCCGAGCAAAGCAGGTCCCAGATGAGTGAAGAGAGACAGGATGGTGTTGGGGAATGTGGAGCAAGGTTGCCCTCAAGGCACAGCTTCCCTGATCAGGCCAGACCTCCTTAGGAGACACTCTGGATCAATATCAATCACAAAATCAATAATCAATCACAAGTGCTACAATCAGCTGTTGTGTAATGAGGAAAGTAATAAAATGCAGCCTTTAAAACAGGAATACTTATCACCTAGAAGGTCTTTGAAATATTTCTCCATAACTGTGGCAGGAAACCTTAATGAACTGCACCAGAGCAGAGGAAAATCAAGGCAGAGCCATGCTTTGTCAGGACTTGCTTGATCCTAATTAGCCCCGTGGTGCATTTGGAGCTGAGACCTTGAACCTCAGGGTCTGAGAGGAGATTGCACAAACCTCTCGAGGAATCAAAGTAAGAAGAAAAACCCAAAGTGTCTCAAGGCATTAATGGTTCCCACTGAGGTCCATCCCCAGCACAGGCTCCTCATGGACTCTGTGGAGGAGAGAATTGGAGGCCAGGATTGCACAAAAACCTCTCAGAGACTCAGTGTGGAAAGGAAAATCCAAAGGACCTTAAACACCTTGAGTATCTCCGAGCATTAATAAGCCCCACTGAGTGTCAATACACAGCTCTCAAGGGACTTGTTATAGTGGAGGATTGGAGGCCAGGATTGCACAAACCTCTCAGAGACACTAAGGCAAAAGCAAAGCCCAAAGTCCTTTGAAAAACCTGCAGTCTTCTCTGTGATGTAATAGCCACTCTGTGATGTCACACAGGCACTCCCTGGTGTCATAGCCCACTCTCTGGTGTCACAGCCCATTTGTGATGTCACACCCACCCACTCTATCATGACAGATTCTGCTCTGTGAACTCATAAGCCCCGCTGTGATGTCACAGCCTGCTCAATGATGTCACACAAATGCTTTCTGATGTCATAGCCCACCGTGTGATGTCACATCTGTCTCTATGATGTCGCAGTCCACTCTGCGATGTCATACAACTGCCCTGTGATTTCACAGCCCACCCTATGATATCACACTAAAACTCTGTGATGTCATAGCTAACTCTGTGATGTCACAGAGCTGCCCTGTGACCTCATAGTTCACTCTCCAATGTCATTCAGCCTCCCTGTGATGTCACTGCAGGCTCTGTGATGTCTTAGAGCACTCAATGTTGCCCTTCCTCGACCTGTGATGTCATAGACAGCTCTGTGATGTCATACACAGCCTCTTTTGTGATGTCTCACAGCCATCACTCTGTGATGTCACAGCCCCCTCAGTGATGTCATAATGGTGCCCTGTTTGGTCAGAGCCCACCAACAAACCTGTGGTGTCACAGCCTGCTCTGTGATTTCATACAGCCACTCTGTGATGTCACACAGTCCCATTTGTGATGTCAGAGTCTTGTCCGTGACCTCACAGTCGACTTTTATGTCACAGCCCACCCTGTGACTATGCCTATGACTTTGCAACCCGCGCTGTGATGTCATTCAGATGCCTGTGATGCCATAGTTTGCTCTCTGATGCCAGACCACAGGACTGTGATGTCACTCATCCTCCCTGTGATGTTACAGCTTGCTCTGTGATGTCATAGTCTGCTCCAGGATGTCAGACCTCTGCTCTGTGATGTCCCAGTTAAATCTCTGATGTCACAGACTGCTTTGTGATGTCACAGTCTGTTCTATAATGTCAGACCTTGGCTCTGGGATGTCATAGCCTGCTTTATGATGTCACAGCCCAATCTGTGATGTCATGCATCTCTCCTGTGACCTCATAGTCCACTCTGTGATGTCAGACCTCGGCCCTGTGAGGTCATAGCGTGCTTGGTGATGTCACTCAGCCACTCGATCATGTCCCAGTTCATTCTGTGATCTCACATGGTCACATTGTGATGTCACCAATCTGACATCTTACCTCCCTCAGTGATGTCATAGTTCGATCTATGATGTCACACAACCACTCTATGATGTCACAGTCATTCTGTGATGTCACACCTCCCTCCATGATTTCCTAAATTCACATATTTACAGTTCAATCTGGGATGTCACAAAGCCACCCTGTGATTTCACAGCTTGCTCTATGATGTCACAGCCTGCTCTGTCATGTAAGACATCTGCTCTGTGATGTCATAGAGCTGCCCTGTGATGTCATATCCTGTTCTGTGATTTCACAGCCTGCTCTGTGATACCACACCACCACTCTGTGATGTCACATAGCTGTCCTGTGATGTCAGAGCCCACACTGTGATGTCATATCTTGCTCTGTGATGTCTCACCTGGATGCAGACACTGAGCAGGGAATTGTCCATCTCCTGAGGGCTGTGGCTCAGACCTCAAGTGGCAATGAGTTATAAGCTTTACTGAGAACAAAAAAATCAGCAAAGCAAAAGGGACAGAGCTGGGTGTGTGGCAGAATGTCAGGGGTGCACCCAAAAGATGGTGATTCCGCTTTTTATATTCCTGGTATTTCATCAGCTTTATACATACCCATTTCTGGTTTTACCAGTCCCCCCTAAGCCACTCCTTCTAGTGCTGGTGCAATTTCATTGCTGGCGGCGTCGGGATCCTCCTTGGGCAAAGCTTTACTCCTTTTATGGTCCCATCCTGGAAGCTTGGCCAGCAACAGTTTGTCCAGTGCAAATGCATAAACCCACATTGCAACACACAAAACCACATTATTCTGGTGAAAGCCAACTTCACAACTACGCCCCTACCACAATACCAAACACTTTATAACATGTACCATTTACTCTAACATTTGCCAAAGCCAACATTATAACATTGAATATCAAGCCATATAATACTTTCCGAGAGACAATTCCCACTAACTTGTTTCTCACAATCCCCCCTCTTATATTTTCTTTTATTTGGCTTGAGCTATGTGTTGGATTCTTTATCTGTGCCATTCGCTCATACCTTTGGTATCGCTTGTGCTTCCTTGAGTGGGTCTTCTATTTCATTGTTTCTTCTCAAGACCGTGACCTTTTGAGGAGGCTCAACAAACTGGTTTGGTAATAAATGCATGTTTTGTACTATACTGGTTATCAATCTCATAACACATGGTATAAGGCAGGGGAGAAATAAGACTCCTGCTAGGCACACAATATTATAAATCCTAGTCTTCTCCACCAAGCTCCTCCAAATAAATTATCCCACCAGTCACTGTTTAACATGGATTCCCACTTCTGAACAGGTACGTGTGCAATCTTTCTTATTTCTCTTGCTAAGTCCATTACTGCCTCTCCATTATCATCTATTTGTAGGCAACAATCCGATGTTTTGAATTTTCCATACCCCCCTCCCTAGTCGACTCATAAATAACCTAAGGCTAATCTGTTTTGATAAGTGGCTGCCCTGGTCTGACTTTGTTGTTTTGTTATTAGCTCCAAAGCTGAGGCAGTTCTATTAGTTATTCTCTCAACTACAGTTTGTAATCATATTATCCTGTTCAGCTTGTATATAGGAGTTCAGTAGCCCCAGCTGCCATCTTGAGCCCAGGAGGCAGGTCCATAGGTTTCTAAGATCCTTTCTGGGTGCCACTCATCCTTTCCCCATTTTTCAGAACATCCAATCTGATCTCTTCGAGGTCTTCTGAGGTTTTCATACACTGGTACTCCTAATTCATCTCCTTTTTGCAAAGGTAATAGGAAGAAGCTGGGTTAGATTAGCCCTATGGTTCAGCTCCCTTTCTGTAGAGGAATGGCTTTCCTCTCGTGGACATGATTTCTTTGCTTCCCCTGAGAAGATGCACAACCGAGGCAGGTGTGCAGAGCTTACAGTGTGAATTAACAATAGGTCCCTTAATAAATTAACAATAGGCCTTTAGTATATACTAACAATAAGCCCCTTGAGTAGAACAATAAGCCCCTTGAGTTACTTGTCCTTGGTCCTTGAGAAGTAGATACAAAAGTATCATCTTGACACTTCAACTAGCAAAAGCAAAGCCAACCTGCTGATTTAGCTGACTAGATGTATAAGTTTGCCAATATGACCTAATGTATTAAGTTGTTACATAAGACCAATCATATAGCAGAAAAGTGCGCGTGAACAGAGCCTATTAACCAATCATATAGTGTAGAAGGGCGCGTGGACAAAGCATACTAACCAACCAGACAATGCGTGATCAGTTATGTAACCCTAGGAATAAAGTATAAAAATGTAGAGGTACAGTATAATAAACGGAACAAGCTGCTAACTCGTACTGAGTCGTCTCCTTGATTCCCGTGCCTGTCTCCAACACCTTTCCACTCTGGAGGTAAATTTGTGTAAGCTCTCTCTCCACAAATCCCGAATAGCCCATTTGGGGCCATCCACATCTTAGAGTGGATCCACATCCACTAGACCAATGTGGAGCTAGTTTTGGAATGTCCTCATATGGGTTGATGGTTTCTGGGGAAGAACGTATGTTACATTGGAAGAGGGCTTCCTCCTTGACACAGTGACACTGAGAATCATTATTTATTCTCCACAAATTCCAGGGAGCTGTGGGCACCCACCAGGTGTTTGTTCCATTAGTTACCTTATACCTTTTACAAGGAGTTTTCCCTGCTTTCTGAGGGAAGGCCCTCCCAGTCCTCCAAATGCATTTCTCTCCTATAGTCTCGGAGCTTAGTAGCCATCCCTCGGGTCTATCAGTCCTTTGCCCTTCAGTTTGATTCAATTTCAGGAATTCTTCAGGACTTAAGCTTACTCCTTTCTATGGCCATTCTTCAACGTCTTTCTATGGTCATCAACGGTGCTCCGCACACCCAACAGTGAGTGAGGTTGAGTTCCTGGCTTATTTGTTCCCCTAGGTCTACAAATAAGTTCCATCCCCATTTGGGTAGTTCTGTTTTGTTTTCCAATGTTGCTTGTATCCTTGTATATATATCTTGTTTTTGTACCTGGGTGGATACTGGTGGGCTCACCAGCCTCTTGGTGCTATTCTGGATTATTTCTTGTTTTACCAGATCCTGCACTCCACCGCCATCTGAGATATCCCAATGTCCAGCCTTAGTAAAACAAATCCATCTTTCTCCCCATGGGCATCCTATTATTCCTCCAAATCCTAGATTTTTTGCTACCTGCTAGATTTGTCCTTGAATGCTGCAAGTTTCTAACTTCTTTGAATCATAACAAACACTATGAACATGGCTATGGGCCACCAGATAAGAACCCCACGTATTTCCATAATATAGATTTTGATAACATTTCCAGCAGGAGTCTGCTTGAGTCTCTGAATAAGTAAGGAGTAGAATAAGCACCAGAGGCCCAGTAGAACTCCTAATTCCACAGCCACAGCCTATGGGGTTGCCACCCACAGCTGTCTCCTTAGGAGGCGAGTAAGGCCATCCATCTGGTCTTGCCCTCTGGCCTTGTAGGCTCACATCCACATCACGCCACAGTACCAATACTGGCCACGCTTTTTGCATTTACACCTAACCCAGCTAGAATGTGTCACATTGGGATGTTTCAGACAGGGTACATATCTTGAAACCCCGTGGGTTTCAAAGGGCCACACAAGGCTTTCCTCTTTTTGCATTTCACATGCAAAGGCAAAAATTCTGTTGTCCCCTGAGGTTTGTAATTGATGTAACTCAGACCCCTCCGCTTGTGGAGGGATCGAACTATCCCAGGGAGAACGTTGGAGCCCCTACAGTTTTGTCCTTTAGGTATCCCAGGCCACCAATAATCTGCAAAGAACTTCCCTATTTTCCTCAAGGGGAGGACAGTCTACTTGCCACATCAGAGGTCAGTGTCCTGCTTTATGGTCATCCTCAACTGTCCTGGCCATGATGTTACAGTCCAACTCCAGGGTTTGTCTATGGGTCCTTTGACTGTGCTGGCGTGGGTCCAGCCTTGCTCAGTGGTTCTGACGGCTGTCCCAGTTGTTATCAGTACCTGAAAGAGACCTTCCCATTGTGATATTAACGGTTGTTCATTCCAGGACATAATTACCACCCAGTCCCTGGGTTCAATCTGATGTATTTTAAAATCTAGAAGGGCACTTTAGGGAATCATCCCTTGTTTTCCTAGATCTTCTAACTTTCGGGCTATGGTTTTAACAGATTTCATAATGTTTACCTCCCCTTCCTCACAGGTTGCAATTTTGCGAGTTGAGGCTAAAAAAGGTAACCCAAACGTCATTTTGTGAGGAGATCCACCTAGATCAGACCTTGGTTGTATTCTAACCC